>JAHLJT010009419.1:49231995-49402442 GCA_031308135.1 Acheta domesticus
CCAACTGGCACCTTGTCACCACACCACCTCCTCCGAACCCTCTCATCACTCTTTGTCCACATTAGTACCCTCCTGCTACCTTCCTCCTCTCTCTGCCTCCTCCCGCCACTCTCCTTTTGACCTCACTTTGTCATCAGTAAAGACGGATATTCGTGCAGGTAAAACTCTCTAAAACGTGCAGTAAAAACACCAAACGTGCAAAAACATGCAATTAAAATATTAAAACTTTATAAAACTGTTTTGTGTAGTCTAAAAACACCACTTAATCCACTGATCAACTTATTTTACATTTTTGATGTGAAATTTAAGGTAAAAAGTTTTTGCATTGCTCCATGGAGAGAAAAAGAAAAAGGAATATCTGACACGCGAATCTTTCATAATGCTTTGGATAAATTAGAATATATTGAATTAGAAGAAGCACTAAGAAATATAAAAATCAGAAAACACCAGGCCTCGATAATATCAATATAAATTACTTAAATATCCGTCAGCAGAAGGAAAATCTAAACTGTTAGATCGATTTAACCTTTGCTGAACACACAGCTTATTACAACTGGAAGGAATACTGCACTAGTTACTCCCATGAGGTTACCCCTATATTTAAAAGAGGATTACGAATGGTAGATGAAAACTGTAGAGGTATAAGTCTGCTGAATACAACTTATAAAGTGTATGCTAAAATCATTGAAGATATAATGAACATAATATTGGAAGCAATAATTCTCGAAGAACAAACAGGATTTAGAAAAAGGACATCATGTTTTGATAATATGTTTGTATTAAAACAATTCATTGTAGAAAAGACGAATATTCAATCTACAAACATGTATGGTTTTCATCGATTATGTAAAAGCTTTTGACAACGTTCTGAGAGGAAAATTATGGTCAATTATGGACAAAAGAGGTATACCAAAACATGTAATCGAAGTTATTTGAAACATACACAAAGATACCCAAATTAATGTAAGAACAAAATGGGCTAAACCCTAAAAATATAAATAAAGGAGCGACGATGAGACTGCTGCATTGGTCAGCCCCCAACTTTCTATATTTAATCTTGACGATACTAACTAAATTTGGAAGGGCAGAAAGATAGATTTTTTTTAATTTTACCGATAATTTTACATTATAAACCATATGTACAGTACACATTCTATATCGTGGATGGGCCAAGTTCGATATCTGAGAAATTGAAAAAAGACACTTTACAAATGAGCCTATAAATGAAGTTGATCATAAAATATATCTAGACCTAGAAAATATCTAGTCCAAAAACAACTAAGTCAGTGGCATCTCAAGGGAAATATCCATTATATGTAAATTAGTGGTTAACAACCAAAATTAGAACAAGTAAGTTCATTTAAGTTCCTGAGGTTGTGATTTGTCTTACAAAGGAGAAGTTGATGCAGATATAAAATTGAAAAATTTAACAGAAAAATGTGGAACTATTAGGAGGACTCTAAAAAGTAAAGCCAGGAAAAGATATAATCAGGAAATTTTACAAAACCTTAGCTGTTCCTTGTGGGCTATATGGATGTGAAATCTGGACCATGGATACAAAATTCGAAGTAGGATTCAGACTGTCGAAATGAACATTTTAAAGGTTTGTATTGGTGTCACACGGAACGACCGGTTTCGTAATAAAGAGATACGTAACTACCCAAGAATTTATAATCTAAATGAAAAAATTGACGAATTCACGAAAGCACGGAGAGACCACATTGATAGAACAAAGGACTCACGAATACCGAAACAGATTCTGAAATATAAGCCAAGCGGAAAACGGAACATAGGAAGACGGTAGAGAAGATGGATGGACCAATAAAAGGAGATGCAACGGAACGAAAGTTCTAATGCTTGCAGCAGCAGAAGAAGAAGATAAAATTGAATGAATCGCCATTTGGAATGAAAGCACCACACATGGACTCAATCGTTGGTGATAATTTAGAAAAAAATATTTCAAATATTTACAAATGTACACTTGAGAGTATTGGGAAGAAAATGCAACCATTGTTGGCTTTAATTTCGTCATACTTTTGCTGACACGAACTTTTCGATGATCCAAAGGAGACCATTATTCATCAATTTATTGGTCGAAACCATTTGCTTTGAAAACTAATTGTTGAGACGAATAGTTTCTCACATACTAAGGAATGAGAATAAAATCCAACAACCTGTTTTCTTTATTTTTCGAAAAGTTTTTATTTAATTAAAATATTTCTTTGAATGCAGATTTTCTTTTGAAGAGGAATTAGAGGAATATGAAATAAATCGGAGGTACAGGATATTTTTAATTAAAATTCGTGTGTGAAACGAAACAGAAATTGTGTGATAGTATTTGGTACTCAATGAGAAATGCTCTTGCTAACTAAGCTTATGCCCTTCGATATTGTCAGAGCGTCCTCCACAAAGTAGTAGAAGGTATCGTGGAATGAAGGAACGCGAGGGACAGACTGAAGCAATTTGCACCAGACAGAAATTCATAGGAGGACAGCATATTAATCTACCTATTGAATGAGAAAAAAGGAACGGGAAGAATCTTTAGTTACAACAATTAAAAACATTTTGACACATTTGTAGCATTTACAAAATCATAATAATAAATTGTAAAAACACAAATACTACATAAGATTTCGTATACAAATTAAAACACTTTAAATTCTTTATTTCACATTTTTTGGTTTAAAGACAATCACTTTTCATCACATGAACTTACAGTAGTTTAAAAACTCATACACACAGTTCAAAACCTTGTCATCGTGCAATAACATGATGCTGCATTATCCGATAAGAAATATTTCAACAGCGTGTATGAGTTTTAATCTGATGTACGTCTATGTGATGAAAAAGTCTATTTATAAACAAAAAAGGATTTAAAATACAGTAATTGAACAAAATATAAGACAGTTATTAACAATGAAGAAAATCACATTAAAACTTATTTTTGGAGAAGAAATGTAACTTTCCAAAAGTTTTTACCAATGAACGTCGTGCCAATATTTACTCAAGTAGTATATATTTTTAAAAACCATTTCGACCATTACAATGAGAAACTTCCACTGTTTTTACGAGTAGCGCACTCACCTCCACTACGCAGTTGCCTGAATTGTTTGCAGTGAAATTAGCATTGTAGTCGGAACTCTTCCGGCAATGTGTCTCCCACGACGTGGCGTGAAGGATTTGCAGAAAGATAATGCAACGGCGATGCTACAGCAACTAGAGGAAAGTGATTTATCATCTCAATTCAAATTACTCTTTGTGCACGAAAGCTGGGAACCAAGGACAAAGATGTCCACTGTATTCTTAGGTATTTTGAAACAACGACCGGCACTTGCTTTTTATCTACCTTCACCACACAATCTATCTAGAAGTACTTTAAGACCTTTGTTTTTTGTCATGACTAAGGTATTATTATACCTGCTTGCATCATTTTATGAGCAAATTCTTACAAAATTTTAGTAATCGTTAATTTATTACGGCGTCGTCTTTTGTTTTCATTCAAAATTACTCGTGCAACTCTTGAGATAAAGCAATTTTCTTTCTAATCTTTTATGATGTTCTCGTTAATGTGAGCAAAAAGTGGTTTACATAGCCTGAATATAAAATGACTAATCTTACTTTCTATGAATTACAATAAATTACGTAATTACAACATACTTGGAATAGAATTCAGCGTCTTTCCTCTCACATAGAATTAATAGTTGGAAATTCAAAATTATTCTCTTGTTAGAAGGAGAAGGAAAATAAATAGCGGGGATTTTCGTTTATTTTAGTGACATGCGGTGACAGTGGTATGCGGCGTGTACAATTTCTACATTACCTAAATAAAGATAGGTCCAACAGTGTTTCTGTGGGAAATAATGGATGTTTCTGGAATTGGTTGCTTGTGAGCGACTTGTGCAATCTAAATGCATTAACATTTAATATTTTTTAACATTAAACTCTAGTTCACTCCTCGAGGGAATTGGTGCAGGATCAACCAATGTTGCTACATGTGTCATCAATGTATTCGTATTCTATTGATCCTTTTTGATGACTCCATGATTATCAATATTCTGCTTTCATCAATATTGTATACTCACTGTCCTAATGTGACAAAATGTTAATCTACAGGTGAACCATAATTATGTTAATAACCACTATTTAATAGGTGCTGGAGCACAACTAAGAAAACGGGCTTAGTTGACAGTCACCCTCCTTTCTCCACTACGATCCTATTCCTGAAACTAGGAACGATTGTGTTAGTTCAGGGCAGCATTTTTGCTGTGTCTGCAACGTCTCTGGCCAGGAGGTCTTAGAGATCGAGTCACGACGGTAGCGGATGGAGGAGAATTCTAGCGGCCGGCTGCATTGATCGGTAGTTTCCTGTGATTTTTCCGATCAACACCAGGCGAGTGCCGAATCAGTACCCTAACAAACGGGTCACGGACCGCGTGCGATCTTTCCTTCCTTCTTCTTGTCCTGTACTCTCCCCTTACCGACATACACACACACACACACACACACACACACACACACATACTTACGTGCACTACAATATTGCACACGTAAGGGAGACCAGTGGAGAGCTTAGAGCTTGTTCCGGATGAAAGGATATTCGTGGAGGGGTAAGTTAACCCCGCAAGCCGACGTGCAGTTCGGTGCCGAATTTCATCGTGCAGAGGGGGACTAACGCTGTTACCTCCAACACGAGACTAATGACTACAGCAGTTGTCGCACCCAGATATATCAAACAAATCGTACAACCAAGAATCGTGTTCGCCAAAATTACAATTTTGAGAACGGTGAGAACAAGGACAAAAATAAGTAAATACATAAAAATCCGGTCTCTACTGATAGCTCACCGTCTTGAGACCATTATTCTTGTGGCAGAAAAAATGTCTTCGGCAATTCCAATGGGAGTGAGGTTAAGATAGCGTGCTGTAAACAGTTCGTTTTAAATATACCATTCTGTTTTATAACCTTTAATCGTTCTTAAATTAAAGTTGAAAGTATCTACCGCCTGAATAGTTTTCAACATTTGTTCCAGTAAAGAAAATGAAAGAGATTGCCGAATATATAGTAAATGTATTTATCGTGTTTGCTACTGAAAGTTATGCATTAACGTCATTCTTGAAAAGTTTTCTTTATACTTTTTATTTCCTGGGTGGTTTACAGGTGACGTATCAAAATATTAGATATTAGAAAGTCTCCGGTGATTTTCTCTCGTAAATATGGTATTCTACACGAAACCGACAAAGGATTTAAAGTAATTTTGAATTGTTAAAGAGCTATCAAACCTTTATATTTTACTCCTTTTCCACTAGAAACATCAGCTCAACACGTCCCCAACATCTGCAGGCCCAGATTGCAAGAACTTTTGCTTCTATCACTTTTGCTTCTATCTTTTCGCTGAATCGCTGTTTTCGGAAACCTTGGTAACTGACTAAGAAAGTATAACATGCCAAGTAAAAGTAATAGTAACGATTGTTGGATTGTTCTTGGCTTACAAAACTCCAACTTCCCTCCTATTCCACACCTCATCTCCCAAAAGTGTTTTCTCGTAGCTCTCAAGCGCCCCAGTTCCAACCACCGGGCAGCCCTTGGCTTCCGCATTTCGCAGAAGCACCGCTTTCGCGACCCTCCGATTCCCGATCGGGGCGGCCGGTACTTCACCTCCGGGTTGTTCCGGGAAGCGAACCCTGGACCGGGCGTATCTCGCGCATCGCCCGCGTCCTCCTCTTCTTCCTCCTCCTCCCCCTCCTCCCCCCTCGCCCCAAGCCCTCAATCACCATAATCCCAGCCCTCGTCGTGGGCGTCGCCCGGCGCTCCAATGTTCCAATCCGCATGAAATAACCTTAATTTGAACGGCGAGTGGGCGTGCGCGTTTAGCCGCCGCTCCACAAATTGTTAACTAATAGCACACCGCCGATTATCGGCCCATCTCGTCTCCGACCTCGATGGTTTACCGCGCAGAAAACGGTCTGTTTGTTTTAACTCAACATTTATGAGGCGCACTGTGTACACAAAAAAAGCCCTTCCCCCCCAGAGTGTGGCTTTTTCCGAAGTACGTCCGCGTACATAAAAATACTTATATTAATAATAGCAGAGTGTGAAGGTGATAATTTGAGCCTTATCTGGAGCCTGGGACGAGCTTGTGAATCATTCCCGACGAGAAGGACTCGCGACCATCGCACACGCTGACCGGCTCGTACGCTGCGATTACCCCCGGCGTATTATAGTGGTTGCGCCTCTAAAACGAGAGGAGGGCGCCTTTATCGGGAAGAAACGTCGCGTTTATAAAATGAAATAGTGATGGGCGTCATATGTTCACTACGACGTGTGTGTGTGGGTGTACACCGCAGAGAAGCAAGACAGCAGACGAGAAAGACGGTGCAAGGGCGCGTGACAGAGAAGAGAGGGAGAAGGGCGGCGTGATTATTGGAACGTTATTGACGTTCCACGAGACCAGACGCGTGCTAGCCGTCTGTGGCACCCCCGTCCTTTGCGCCTTCTATCGCCCTTTTGCTTCCCTTCGTCGGAGGCGGCGGCGGCGGCGCACCCTCGCCGCGCCCTCGCGCCGCTCCCGTCCCCCGCTCCCCCCTCCTGCCCTGCCCCCCTCCGCCCACACCACTCGCCTCCGGCCGCTGCCTCGTATGCAAGATAATAGAGCCATTATTTGAATTTTCGAACATCATGCGGCAAGTTAATCTATAATAGTCTTTTTATAAAAAAGGCTAAAAAAGACGGAATTTTTCAGGCGTGGCTCTAAAACAACAAAATTACACCCCTCCTGAGTTGCTCTTTTTGCTCGTCGTGCATCTCCGATAAAAATAAGACAACCATGCGGTATACATCACGGCATGATGACTTTATTAGATTCTTATATACGAGTCTGACAGCATATAACACCGCGCTGGGAGGAAATTCATATAGTAAAGTGATGCTATTATATATTTACGGTGGGGCCGTAATTTTTCTCTTATGGAGCAGGGCAAATACGAGTGTTTTCCGCGGAGATAAGAGCGCAGATAGGGTGGGCGCGAGCGGAGACCGCCGTAACGATAGGGTGGCCCCGCCGCATGAATGGGTAGTTTTGGCTAATGCGCGGGTACGCTCCCGGGCCCGCGACGCCCGCCGCCGCCCCCGCCGTCGCCCCCGCCCCCGCCCCCACCGCCGCCGCCGAGGTTCTCGACCGCGGGCGGCGGGCGCGCGCGCGCTAGCCAGCCGCGCCCCGGGTGGCGCGCCTCCGAAGCACAAGGCTCAGGTTTCGCCGAGAAAACATGTGGCGAGAGGCCTGTTCCGCAGAAGGATGTTGCGTATTGCATTGCGCTGACTTGGGTGTACTTGCATTGATTGTGCCCCAATGTCCTTTGCCATACGACATTGTCAAACGTCACTGAAAATTTACTATACACTTGAGAACCACTCTTTAAAATTTCTAAGCGTAGTACTAGTATAATATTGCTTACGATTCGCAGTTCGGGTGGCACACCTCCAATCAGGAGCCTCAGAATTTGCGGACAGGACATGTGAAGAGAGATCTGTTCCGCAGAAGGATGTTGCGTACTGCATTGCACTGACTTGGGTGTAAATGCATTGATTGTGCCCCAATGTCCTTTGCCATACGACATTGTCAAACGTCACTGAAAATTTACTATACACTTGAGAACCACTCTTTAAAATTTCTAAGCATAGTACTCGTATAATATTGCTTACGATTCGCAGTTCGGGTGGCACACCTCCAATCAGGAGCCTCAGAATTTGCCGACAGGATACGTGACGAGAGATCTGTTCCGCCGAAGAATGTTGCGTACTGAACTGCGCTGACTTGCGTTGAAGTGCATTGATTGTGCTCCAATGTCCTTTGCCATATGACATTGACAAATGTTACTGAAAATGGACCACATTCGAGGACCCCTCCTTGAAATTTCTAAGCGTATAATATTGTTTACGAGTCGCACCACGAGTGGCTTGTCTCCGAAACACAAAGTTCAGAATAGTCCGAGAGGACTTTTGTTGTCCTGAAGGATCTTGCATACCGTTGGGTCGTGTAGAGACTTAATGGTACCATTCCTCTCTCATATGTCGTAAATGTAATCGAATGGAGTAGCATTTCTTTAACACTTCTAATCATACAAAACGCTTACGATCCGCGCCTCGAATTGAGCCCCTCCTAAGCAGAAAGCTCAGAATTCACCGGGATGACATGTGCCGAGAGGTAACCTCCGTAGTAAAACATGCTGCCAAGGAATTTCCCATTTCAAATTCAAATTCCTGACTTATTAAAAAAGGAGATTCATTTCGAAATTTACATATTTTGTCAAACTTTGCTTTATTGTACGTTACACTGGACTGCAATATCTGGATTCCATATATTGCTATTTTGTAGCCCTGCAACTGTAATACGAACCATTGTATCTTAAGAATGACGAAGTACAGCCAGTATTTTCAAAGCATAATTAAACACTTGAGCATTTTCGATCAACTGAATTCCTCTGAAACACCCTAAGGCGATCAGAGGAGCAGTTTTCAAAATAGATTCTTAAACAAACAAATGTACTAAACTCCAGTACCATTCTAAGACCGCCCTATTCGAAGTAATGACTAACGGCGGTTCAGCAGGGGAAGGAAGGTCTGAACAAGGGTGGCGGTTTTAGAGGGTAAACCGACAGGGAGTACCACACAACCACGAACGTAAATTGTGGTATGCCTATAAAACATTTCCGCATTCCCATAACAAAAAAAGTACCATTCATTTAAAATGTCTTGTCAAAGAATACAAAAAAACTTTTACAATTTCACAAAACTCTTGCAGTGTTGCGAAACACAAAATTAAGGCACACACTGACCAAGCGATGCTACCTGACTAACACAGCAAGCAAAAACCAAATGAATGTAACATTGAAAGGTTACGAGGCACACATGGCTGGGTTGTCGAACCACACCACTGTCACAGCACCACCGCTCCTACAAATCACACCGCTGTCTAGTAGAGGGTCTCAAATGCAGAAAGCGTGAAAAATGCCCTTCACCGCCGTGGATGCTTCATGCTCCCGGTCCACCATAGCTTCCTTCCGCTTGGCCCACACTCCACCAGCTGTGTCGCCCGCTGTCCGCGCGTGTTCTGGCGCTGCCCCGGGTTCCGACCCCGGGCAGGGCGCAGAGGGGCGGGCAGCCGGCTAGCTGGCGGCGGGGGGGCGGACGTAGGCGGGGGGAGAGATACGGGCGGCGACGGCGCGATGGTGTTGGTGGCGGCGGTGACGGTGGTGATGTAGTGACGTCACCGGTGTCGGCGGCGAGGGTAGCTGATTGCAACCTGGCAGGGCGGCGGAAGAACTGTCACATGCATCAAGGCGCGGGGAAACAATGATTTAATTAATGTCTTCATTCCATTTCATTGATTGATTGATTGATGATCGATTGATTTTTTTTTTAAGTGGGACGCGCGAATTTTGGAATTGGCGCCCCCATGACACCCTGGTCTAGCATGCAACTCCCATAATTTAGCGGGAAATACCCCAAAGAGTGCCCAGGTGAGCGGAAGTCGCAGGAACTTGTCCGCGCCGACCAAAATGTGCTAACAGTCTTAGCATTCAACAATGCACCTCGCAACTCGGGTGGCGTATCGCCGAAGCAGAACGTTCAGAATTCGTCGAGAGAACATTCTCTGCCGCAGAGAATGTTGTATAGCGTTGAGTTCCGTTGAATGTGCTGCCATATCCTCTGTCATATGCCTTAATCTACTGAAGAAGCTGCAAGGTGGTATCTCAGCAACCCAATTTTAACTGCACAGCCTTAGCGTGACTGGCATATCATTATGATAACGATATAATTATATAACAAAACGTTAGATAACGAAATAATTAAAAACGTGATTTTTCAATAAAATATAAAAATTTGTAAAATACTAATATTGTTTAATATAGGTTTGATGCGTATCTGAACGTGTGAACTGATAATCATTACGTGTATATATCTGGCCTTCTAAGTGAGAACTCTGAAAACAACCACTCGCATATTTTGAAGGCACAAATCAAAAAGCGAAATCAGCCGAAGTAAGAAGTTAAAAAAAAATCTTTAAGAATTTACAGTAATTTAGGATGGCCACATGAGTTTTCAAATCAAAAGTAAAAAAATATTTCTGAGGACACTGTAGGGTGTTTCTGGATATGTGCGTCTGACGTCTGATGTTTCTTTATCCCTTTCTCAACAAGTTCCTTTAAATTTACTTTAATTAGAAACATAAAATGCTTATTTTGAATATGTGTTTGTGGCTATTGATTTTATTTTATTGATACTTTAATCTTTTGCTATTTATTTCTTAAAATGTTTCGGGTATCATAATTAAAGCACTTGAAGCATTTTAAGGACTAGTCCTAATTAAAGCTCTTGAAGACAATTTCCATGACGCTCGGATGGTTTGTTTATTGGCATCGTTTAAAGTAACAATAAGGAAAATAAGGTTTCTCTTTCTTCGGACAATAACACGGATAATTGTTATCATGAAGTATTTTCAATGTTATACTTCTTTACAAAACACCTCTTTCGATTTAATACACTAATGAAACTCACTTGAATTTATCTCTCCAAGTCGCATTAAAACCTAGTTCAGATGCATTGTGGTCGATTCGGCCACGTCCCTGTCGGCTCCCACGGAAGGAATTGCATCCCCTTCCTCTCCCGATCCCTCCCCCTCCCCCTCGCCCTCCACATCCGCTCCTCGCGCTGCCCCGCCTCTTCCGGGGGATGTGCGCCCCGCGTGCACACAAAGACACACGAGAGCGCGCCGGCATGGCGGATGCGCCGCGTGCTCCCTCAGGGAAGCGGGGGTGGCGACGGCGGCGCGGCGCGGCGCGGGCAGCGATGGCGGCGGAAGCGGCGGAAGAGAGACGCAGTGGCGTCGGCGGGGGATGGCTCCGGCTTGTGCTCCAAACGGGCTCTGTTAGGAGGAGAATTCAGCGGCCGGCTGCTCTGATCGGTAATTTTCTGTGTTTTATCCGATCCATACCAGGCGAATGCAGGACTACCACTCCGGGGGAGGTGGCTCAGTGTGCATCAAATGATGCCACTGCAGTGCCTCTGACCGGGAGGTCGTAGGTTTGAGTCCCGACGGCGGCACGATTTTCGACACTAGCTTGTCAGTTGGGACGAATTCAGTTTCTGTCTGGAGGAGCATTCTTGCGGCCGGCTGATTGGTAGTTTACCGTGGTTTCTCCGATCAGCACCAAGCGATAGATGGAGCAGTACCTTAACAAACGGGAATGGACCGCGCTCGGTCTTTCCTTCCTCAACATTACTTACACACTCTTACACTAACTTGCACTACTCTACCACACATGCCGGGAGACCGGTCGGGGGCTTAGAGCATGTTCCGGCTGGGGCGGTTCATCGTTGGTGGAGGATACCTGGTTGGGGAAACCTCCGCTAGTCGACGGTAGGTCAGCACCAGATCAAGTAATCCAGCGGGAAAAGCTCACCGCCACATCCCAATGAAAATAACGTGCACTGCACTTACGGGAATAATGACGTTTGCCGTTGACACACTCGAAGTCACTAACAATCAATCAATCAATCAAACGTGTTCTGTCATGAGAATTCAGCGGTAGGCAGCTCTGATCGATAATTTTGTGTGTTTTATCCAATCCATACCAGGTGAATACAGTACTAACCAACGGGCAACGGACCGCGGACCTTTCCTTTCTCTTCCTTGACTTATCCCCTCCCCTTACACACACTTAAACCTGCACTTGCATTCACTATTCTACCATATGGGAGCTTGTCCCAACTGGGGCGTTACCCGGTGAAGGAGATTCCTGGGGGGGGGAGAGGAATCTCCCGCAATCCGACCTGTCGGTTTGCGTCGGATCTTACCATCCAGCGGAGAGGGAACACAGCCACCGGCGATAAAACATTCACTACATAAACGGATTAATGACCATAGGAGTTGTCGTGCCCGGAAACATTAATCAATAAATATGGTATTAATGGAAGACAAGGAAGACTCAAAATCAACCGCAGTAAAGTGGTGGTGAGAAATTAATCTTCCAATCTGAAGTTGCGCATTTAAATTTAACCTAGGTCGATGAATATTGAAATAGAAATATTTAACATTTTCTTGAATCTAGTTCCGATCACGAGTGTTAGATTGTTTTAAATTCTTTCGATTATCGAATATTTCACACTGTGGACTTCAAGTAATAGATTTAGCAACTGTACAATAAGTAATCTTTCCCAACATAGAACCGTAAAGTACCATCGTTATAGGGTACTGTAATTAAATCAGCTAATAAATTCTTCAAATTGTACAACTCAAAATAAATTCGAAGTGAAACTGTTTACTTCAGTAAATAAGAGGGTAATGAAGGAGTAATATGCTTAAAAAGTGTGAGTCAAGCAGAATCAAAAAATACTGGGTTTCGAATGATTCCAAAGGAGGACGTTTCCCAAAGATTTGAGCTATCGAATAGCAAATCTGATGCAAAATTCTATTTGAAAATTAGAAAGTCCTATGAGAGGTATACAAAATTTCAGAAGGAATGCTCTTCCGAAATTATCTTCATAGTGAGACCCATTCTCTTCGCAGAGAATACTGTATTCAATCGGTTACATATGACACCGCCAACTAACTGTTTAGTGATTGCTGTCGGCGGTGTGGGAATCAAAAGAGACGAAAGTGTACCTGATACATGTCTCATTTCCCTTTGACACATGGGCCAACGAGGAAGAAAAGGCTGATTTCAGCCACACAGTTATCTTAGGAAAACTGTTCCATAAATTTAGCAATCGAACTCAGAATTAATGAATAATCAGACTTGTTTTATTAGAAGTGTTGTTAAAATACTGGGATTAAATTGGTATGTTTTGATCTTAAAAAAGTTATTTAAAAATACATTTATTAGGTAGAGTAGATATTAATCGAAGGCGAAGAAAACTAAAACATAATTGCCAAAGATGTCAGTGTTTCTCATTTGCTTTCTTCAAATGAATTGTTATAGAAATTGTCTCGCTTTTTCAGTTTCAATGGCGAAACGTGATACAAATATCTAGGAAGAAAAAATATTGCAAATGAAAATTAAAATGTGTACTTACATAATACGCAACACCACCAAACACATTCAAAACGTACACGCCATATTGAGGACAAAATTACGGTTTCGTATCTGCTGACAAGGACAGTGAAGTAACTTTCGTTGAGAATGGTTAAAATCTTTTAAACCATGACGTAATAGCGACACACTAAGCAGCTGATTGATAGAAGTTAACGGAATAGTTTCCTCGAAAATCATTACCCGAATACACTAATTGAAAAATATTATATTTTTAGAGAATGCATCGCAAAATGATTGATTAATTCAAATCATACATAATTCACACTTTCTCTACTTCCCTTCGATACTGGAGTAAAGAAGAAGTATTCAAAGTTACCACCATACAAAAGTCGGCGGCTCTGAGACCTCCGTGAAGATGGCCAGAAAAAATCTCAAAATTCAAAATTTTTTTATGGATACGTTTGACCACCGTTTGACCACATTTGACCACCCTTTAGAAAATTTTTTACCAGCCTCCGTTCACATATTAGAACAAAAACAAATTTTTCTGGCCAACTTCACGATTTGACGAAATTACACGATTTTGCCCAAAATATTAAAAATATCGAAATTTGAAGTGCGCTTTTGTTTGTCCATCGTTTGACCACCTTTAATCACTAACTACATTATTTTTACCACGTTTCCTCCAGCAGATATTCGCGAAAAACGTATTCCACTGCACCCAGAAAGCGTGAAGATGGCCAGAAAAGTTTTAAAATGCAAATTTTTTGGTCGATTCGTTTGACCATCGTTTGACCACTTTTGACCACCCTTTAGAAAATTTTTACCAGGCCGGGTTCAAACGTTATAGGCAAAAAAGGTTTTTTCCCGCCATTTCTCAAAATCGACGAATTAGCAACAATCAAATGAAAAATTCGAAACTTTTAATTTGCATTCGTTTCTTTACCTCCTAATGACCTCTTAATCACCTTCAGACGTGCTTTACCACCAACGGAACAACCCAAAAAAATTTCCAAAAAAGCGTGAAGATGGCCAAAAATAATTCGAAAATGCAATTTTTTGGGCTAATTCGTTTGTCCATCGTTTGACCACGTTTGACCACCCTTTAGAAAATTTTTACCAGGCCGCGTTCAAAAGTTAATGCCAAAAAACGTTTTTCCCGCCATTTTTTTCAATTCGAAAAAACAACAAGAAACACGCAGAATTTTCCGTACTTTTCTAACCTCTGCGTTTGTCCATCTTTGGAAAGTGATTGTCCATCACTTAAAATTCGTAAGCTACGTGTATTTCCAGAAATACAGGCGAAAAACGTATTTTTCCACAATTTTTTGTAAAATTCCCCAAAAAAACAAAAAATACATTCAAATTATATAAAAATACATTCGCATTCGTTTGTCCATCGTTTGACCACGTTTGACCACTCTTTTAGAAAATTTTTACCAGCCTCCGTTCACAAATTAGAACAAAAACAATTTTTCTGGCCAACTCACCATTTGACGAAATTACACGATTTTGCCCACAAATATTAAAAATATCGAAATTTGAAGTGCGCTTTTGTTTGTCCATCGTTTGACCACCTTTAATCACTAAGTACATTATTTTTACCACGTTTCCTCCAGCAGATATTCGCGAAAAACGTATTCCACTGCACCCAGAAAGCGTGAAGATGGCCAGAAAAAGTTTTAAAATGCAAATTTTTTTGGTCGATTCGTTTGACCATCGTTTGACCACTTTTGACCACCCTTTAGAAAATTTTTACCAGGCCGGGTTCAAAACGTTATAGGCAAAAAGGTTTTTTCCCGCCATTTCTCAAAATCGACGAATTAGCAACAATCAAATGAAAAATTCGAAACTTTTAATTTGCATTCGTTTCTTTACCTCCTAATGACCTCTTAATCACCTTCAGACGTGCTTTACCACCAACGGAACAACCCAAAAAATTTCCAAAAAAGCGTGAAGATGGCCAAAAAATAATTCGAAAATGCAATTTTTTGGGCTAATTCGTTTGTCCATCGTTTGACCACGTTTGACCACCCTTTAGAAAATTTTTACCAGGCCGCGTTCAAAAGTTAATGCCAAAAAAACGTTTTTCCCGCCATTTTTTCAATTCGAAAAAACAACAAGAAACACGCAGAATTTTTCCGTACTTTTCTAACCTCTGCGTTTGTCCATCTTTGGAAAGTGATTGTCCATCACTTCAAATTCGTAAGCTACGTGTATTTCCAGAAATACAGGCGAAAAAACGTATTTTTCCACAATTTTTTGTAAAATTCCCCAAAAAAACAAAAATACATTCAAATTATATAAAAATACATTCGCATTCGTTTGTCCATCGTTTGACCACGTTTGACCACTCTTTAGAAAATTTTTACCAGCCTCCGTTCACAAATTAGAACAAAAACAAATTTTTCTGGCCAACTCACCATTTGACGAAATTACACGATTTTGCCCAAAATATTAAAAATATCGAAATTTGAAGTGCGCTTTTGTTTGTCCATCGTTTGACCACCTTTAATCACTAAGTACATTATTTTTTACCACGTTTCCTCCAGCAGATATTCGCGAAAACGTATTCCACTGCACCCAGAAAGCGTGAAGATGGCCAGAAAAAGTTTTAAAATGCAAATGTTTTTGGTCGATTCGTTTGACCATCGTTTGACCACTTTTGACCACCCTTTAGAAAATTTTTACCAGGCCGGGTTCAAAAGTTATAGGCAAAAAAGGTTTTTTCCCGCCATTTCTCAAAATCGACGAATTAGCAACAATCAATGAAAAATTCGAAACTTTTAATTTGCATTCGTTTCTTTACCTCCTAATGACCTCTTAATCACCTTCAGACGTGCTTTACCACCAACGGAACAACCCAAAAAAATTTCCAAAAAAGCGTGAAGATGGCCAAAAAATAATTCGAAAATGCAATTTTTTGGGCTAATTCGTTTGTCCATCGTTTGACCACGTTTGACCACCCTTTAGAAAATTTTTACCAGGCCGCGTTCAAAAGTTAATGCCAAAAAACGTTTTCCCGCCATTTTTTCAATTCGAAAAAACAACAAGAAACACGCAGAATTTTCCGTACTTTTCTAACCTCTGCGTTTGTCCATCTTTGGAAAGTGATTGTCCATCACTTCAAATTCGTAAGCTACGTGTATTTCCAGAAATACAGGCGAAAAACGTATTTTTCCACAATTTTTTGTAAAATTCCCCAAAAAAACAAAAAAATACATTCAAATTATATAAAAATACATTCGCATTCGTTTGTCCATCGTTTGACCACTCTTTAGAAAATTTTTACCAGCCTCCGTTCACAAATTAGAACAAAAACAAATTTTTCTGGCCAACTCACCATTTGACGAAATTACACGATTTTGCCCAAAATATTAAAAATATCGAAATTTGAAGTGCGCTTTTGTTTGTCCATCGTTTGACCACCTTTAATCACTAACTACATTATTTTTACCACGTTTCCTCCAGCAGATATTCGCGAAAAACGTATTCCACTGCACCCAGAAAGCGTGAAGATGGCCAGAAAAAGTTTTAAAATGCAAATTTTTTTGGTCGATTCGTTTGACAATCGTTTGACCACTTTTGACCACCCTTTAGAAAATTTTTACCAGGCCGGGTTCAAAAGTTATAGGCAAAAAAGGTTTTTTCCCGCCATTTCTCAAAATCGACGAATTAGCAACAATCAAATGAAAAATTCGAAACTTTTAATTTGCATTCGTTTCTTTACCTCCTAATGACCTCTTAATCACCTTCAGACGTGCTTTACCACCAACGGAACAACCCAAAAAAATTTCCAAAAAAGCGTGAAGATGGCCAAAAAATAATTCGAAAATGCAATTTTTTTGGGCTAATTCGTTTGTCCATCGTTTGGACCACGTTTGACCACCCTTTAGAAAATTTTTACCAGGCCGCGTTCAAAAGTTAATGCCAAAAAAAACGTTTTTCCCGCCATTTTTTCAATTCGAAAAAACAACAAGAAACACGCAGAATTTTCCGTACTTTTCTAACCTCTGCGTTTGTCCATCTTTGGAAAGTGATTGTCCATCACTTCAAATTCGTAAGCTACGTGTATTTCCAGAAATACAGGCGAAAAACGTATTTTTCCACAATTTTTGTAAAATTCCCCAAAAAAACAAAAAATACATTCAAATTATATAAAAAATACATTCGCATTCGTTTGTCCATCGTTTGACCACGTTTGACCACTCTTTAGAAAATTTTTACCAGGCCGCGTTCAAAAGTTAATGCCAAAAAACTTTTTCCCGCCACTTTTTCAATTCGAAAAAAAAACAAGAAACACGCAGAATTTTCCGTACATTTCTACTCTCTGCGTTTGTCCATCTTTGGAACGTGATTGTCCATCACTTAAAATTCGTAAACTACATGTATTTCAAGAAATACAGGTGAAAAACGAATTTTCCCACCTTTTCTTGTAAAATTCCCTCAAACAACATAAAATATATTCAAATTATATCAAAAATCATTCGCATTCGTTTGTCCATCGTTTCATGTCGTTTGCTTAACCTTTAGAAAATTTTTACCAGCCTCCATTAATAAATTTGCGCTAAACAAATTTTTCGGGCCAAGTTCTTGTCTTGATGAAATTACAAGATTTCCTTGGAAATATTAAAAATACCACAATTTGACGTGCGCATTCGTTTATCCATCTTTTGATGACGTTTCCCTAGCGTTTAGAAATTTTTTACTAGCCTCCGTTGGGAAAATAGAGCAAAAACAAAGGTTTCGGGCCAACTTGACTGTTTGAAATTCAGTCCCATTATTGGAACATGATTGAGCTGTATGGAACGCACTATTAGTTGCCGAATATGTTTTAGTAGTTGTATGAAAATAATTTGTTTTCGCACGTAATGTTGTAGAACTTGTTTCAGAAAAAAATATGACATATGCGCCGCTGTGACAAAATTATTTTCTCAGGAGTTAAGTTTCGTTACAAGTAACGAAACGAAAGTCTGCGCGAATTTAGTTTTGTTACAGAAAGAACAGATCGTCTAAGACAGTTTCGTTTCGTTTCCTTACTGAAATGAAACAAATGTGACTTTCCTTTTCGTGGGTATTTATTTATTTATTTATTTATTTATTTATTTGTCAAAAAACAGTAAAAACTGTATATGACGTGTGGGGAAAGAAATTTATCTGCGCACATTTTCTTGAGGGCCAGAATAATAATTTAAAAAAAAAAAAAAAAAAAGCAAAAATGAATTTAGAAAATAATTATTTTAGAAAATAAAGATATTTGAAAAATGTTTGTTCCCGAGTTATAGAAAATCAATTTTAACTGTAAATGAACTACAAGCAAAAGGATAGTGCTCAACAAAACGTGCGCACAGTGAAGCTACATTTACGTCCAGAAGCAAACAAGGGGCCATCTCAGCATTTGCTCAATGGATCAGGGAAACTGGACAAAAACCTGATCGAGATGGGGGTCATTGACCCGGAAGCTGAAGTACATTACTTGTTACAGGCGTATTAAATATTTTTTTTAAATGTATACAATGCAAACATAAACTAATTCATTATATATCTTTGTTTTGTTACATTAAACATTATTTTTCTTTTTCACGATCAGTATAGTCTCTAATTGTATAGAAACAGTTTTGCAGCAGAAAAGATTTTACTTTTAACTTAAATTTGTGTTTAATTGTTTTATGTCATCTGGCAATGCGTTGTAAAGTAACGTACATGTATTGTATGTTGATTTCTTGTACTGAGTTGTTGATACTGACACTTGATGGACGTGATTTCTACGGCGTGTGTTGTAATTATAAATATCAATATTGCATGAAAATATGTTCCCTCCGTTAAGTAGGTCATTTTTGACAAATATTACAGATTCGTAAATAAATAGACAAGGCAATGGTAGGATTCCCAGCTCAATGAAAAGAGGCTTGCAGGAATCACGTGGAAGGCATTTTTTCATTATTCGAATAATTTTCTTTTGCAATCTGAAGGTCTGAATACTACAGGATGAGCTTCCCCAGAATATTATGCCATATCTCAGGCGGGAATGCACATTTGCAAAATAAACGCAACGAGCTGCATGAAGGCTGACAGAATTTGAAAGAATTCTGAATGCATAGCATAATGAACTTAATTTAGTGTTTAATTCTGTTATATGTACATTCCATTTGAGGTTTGATTGAATTGAAAGACCTAAAAATTTTGTTGCCTCAACATCAGCTAATTGCATATTGTTCATTTTCAATGGAACATGCGATTTCCGATTTGAGATGCAAAAATGCATTGAAAGTTTTTCTTTCGTTAACAATTAAATTTGTTATTATTAAACCAATTTGAAACTTCTGAAATTGTACTATTTACTGCTTCTTTTTTGCAAAGAACATTCGTGTCATCAGCAAACAGAACCGTTCTTCCATTTTTAATAGACGAGGGCATATCGTTTACATATAACAGAAAGAGAATAGGACCTAAGATCGAACCTTGCGGGACCCCATGCACAATTGGCAAAGAATTGGAAATATAAGTATGTAATGTCCTTTCCTGCCAGTATGGTATTTCTACTCTTTGAGTCCGATGTTTAAGGTAAGAAGTTATCCAATCTAGGGCAATACCACGAATTCCATACGAAGGTAATTTTGAGAGCAAGATCTTATGGTCAATAACGTCAAAAGCTTTCGAGAGATCTAAGAATATTCCAATGGGTACTTCATTTTGGTCTATTGATGAAGCAACATCTTTGAGAAAAGAAAAAAATGGCAGTTTCCGTAGATTTTGATTTTCTAAAACCGTGTTGTGAGTCTGAAAACGCTCTGTTTTTCCTGAGAAATGTTTCCATTCGTAAGTAGAAAAGCCTTTCTAATATTTTTGAGAAAACTGACAAAAGAGAAATTGGCCGGTAATTTTGAATATCATTTTTGTTCCCTTTTTTAAAAAGTGGCTTAATTTTTGCTGTTTTGAAAATATCTGGAAATATTCCTGTACATAAAGAATCATTGAAAATGTGAGTTAACGGATGTATAAAGGCAGGTGCACAAGTTTTTAATAAACAATCCGGAAATTCATCTAAACCAGATGAATATTTATTTTTTAGTTTACTGACTATTCTGAGGATTTCGTTGGGAGAAGTTTCGGGAATAAACATCGTATCTGAAATTTTTTGGGAAGTGTAAAATGTTGAATTTTGTGATTTTAGTCCCTTCGTGAGATCAGACGCAATTCTGGTAAAGTGTTTGTTGAAGAGATTGGCAACTTTTTCCGGATTACTCGTTTCTCTTTCATTATCCTTCAAAATAACATTCTCTACAAGGTATCGAGATGATGTGGTTGTATTTTTTACGATATCCCACATTGCTTTAGTTTTGTTACTAGCGCTCAAAATGTCCTGACTATTTTTCATTATTTTTTGCCTGAACTATTACTTTTCTTAAAATTCTTTTATATTCTCGGAAGTATATATGGAAACCGGGTGATACGTTATGATGTTTAGAAATGAAGTAAAGCGTACGTTTGTTTTTACACGATGTTCTAATTCCTTGTGTGATCCAAGTATTACATTTGCTTGAAATGTTTAATTTTCTCTTTTTAAGAGGAAAGCACGCGTTAAAATGAATTGAAAGCTTGGAGAAAAATAAATTATATTTGGGTAAGAAACGTTGTTTCTTTATTTAGTTTCGTTATTAATATTTGTAGAAGGAGAAGTAACGAAAGTCGAGAGAGGGCCATTGAGAGGAGTTGTACACCAGACTACATTTCTGTACTTTATTTTTGTTTCAGAACAGAACTACTTAAACACGAGTTATTGTCTGTACGTTTTCCTCTTTTTTAAAATTTATTTATTGCTTGTTGGGATGTACATAGATCAGTACAACACTCTTTCATATATGTTGATGACTTACTACTAACTTAAACAATGCTTAACCTAGTTCTATAATTGCTACTACAATGGGGTAGATTACTCATAAGAGTATCTACAGATCACAATTGTCTGAGAATATTTTTAGGAAGGAATCGAACGGGTATCTATTGTTTATTCTGTTCTGTGTGTTGTTTGTTGAGGCTAAATTGTATTGTTTGAGTTGATCTATTGAGTTTATGTTAGAGTAGAAATTATTGGATAGCCGTGCTATTTGATGGATGATTGAGTTTATAAATAATTCACTATGGAGTTGATGGTTTGAAATGAACCATGGGGCGTTGGTGAATATTCTGAGGAATCTGTTCTGTAATATTTGTATTTTATTTACATTGGATGGTGCAGCATTTGTCCAGATGGGGCAAGCGTATAGCATTATGGGTCTTATGATAGTTTCATATAGTGTTATTGCATTTGTTAGTGAAAGTTTGGAAGTTTTATTAAGTATTGGCTTGAGTTGGATTAATTTGATTTTAGCCTGTTGTGTTTTTATATTGATGTGGTTTTTCCAGTTTAGTCTTGTGTCAAGATTTAGACCTAAGTATTTTATAGGTTGGTTTGATGGTGTCCAGTTTATTTGACTATTGTTTAATAGTAATGGGTGGGGGGCAGAGAATGGTCTCTATGAAAAAATTTTTGATTTTCATTTATTTGGATTTAGTTCTATTTTCCATTTTATTGCCCTTTCGTCTATTTTATTCAAATGTTGTTGAATTTTTGTGCTGCTATATGTCAGGGTGCAACTTGATGTGAATATTGCCGTATCGTCAGCAAATTGTGCAAGTTGAGTGTATCGTGTGGTGGGGATATCTGCTGTGTAAATATTGAATAGTGTTGGGGATAAGGGTGTGCCTTGTGGAAGTCCTGCTTCTATAGGGCGTGGGTTGGAGCTATGATTATCTATGATTACTCTGTCTGATATAAATTGTGTGATAATATTTAGTAAGTATTTAGGTGTTGCTATTGTTTTGAGTTTGTATATTAATCCGGGGTGCCAGACTCTGTCAAATGCTTGAGATACATCTAAGAGTGTTACTATTGAGTGTTTCTTTTCTTGGAAGGCAGTGTGAATGTATTCAGTAATCCTTAGCAATTGATGTGCAGTTGAGATACGCTTTCTAAAACCAAATTGGTGGTTTGGAATAGCTTCTGATTTTGTTAGATGATTATTGAGTCTTTTTAAAATTATTTTTTCAAATAATTTAGATAACGTTGGGAGGAGACTTATTGGTCTGTAATTCACTGCGAGGCTATGATTTGTGCTTGGTTTAGGGATCGGGATTATATTGATATTGTCCAAGTTCTTGGGAAATAACCTAGTATGAATGATCAATTATAGATGTTGTTTATGTATGCGATTGTGGTTGTGGGCAGGTTTTTTAATATTTGGTTGCTAATTAGGTCATGTCCGGGAGCTTTTCTTTTAGGCAATTTTTTATGAGGTTTTTGACTTCAGTAGGTGAAATGAATTTTAATCTCTGTGGGACGTCATAGTTGGGTGCTCCATTTGAATCAATTATTGCTTGGTGGTCTGGGTGTACGGGTGTGTTATTAAGCTTGAATGTTTGAGCGAAGTGTTCTGCTAGTGCTTCTGCCTTATCTTGGGGCATATTTTATACCTTGTGTCGTGTTGAGTGGCGGAATGGTTATTTTTTTATTTAGAAGACATTTTGAGAAGTGCCATAGTGATTTGTTTGAGGTATTTAATGTTTCTGTTTTCCTGTCAAAGGATTTTTGGATGTGTATATTATTGCCCTTTTTGTTATTTCATTGAGGAGATTTAGTTCTTTTTTCTGTTGGGAAATTCTATTCTTGCTCCATAACCTTCTAGTTTTATTGCGTGTGTTGATTATTTCTGTTTTCTCTTTGGGTAGTTTTGGTTTTGTCTGTTTAGAAGAATATGTGGGTTTGTTTTCTTGTAAGTGTTTTATTGTGTTTGTTATTATTTCGTTTATCTGCATGACTGATTTTTCTATTTCCATAGGGGAGTTAATATTTTGAATTGTGGTGTCTTGGTTTTCACTATTTTCCTAAATGTTTCCCAATTTATGTTTTGGGTGATTAGTTTCTGAGTTGGAGCATGTGGGGGAGGTATAGTTTTGGTGGTTATTAACGTTTTCTTCTATCCTCTATCGATAAATTAATTACTCTTAAAATATGTTCTGGCTCTTGTGGTAAATGTTTACTCGCAATACTCACCGTTCTGGATACATGGTTAACATGAAATAAAAACTTTGTTTGGTACGGATTACAGCGGAATTACCTAAAAAAAATGGGAAGGGGGGGGGGGCTATGTCCACCGACCGATTTGCTCGCAGGCCCACGCCCCTTCCAACGACACCTCTCAGCAGCGCTTCTGAGAAGCGGCAGTGCCCTTCTCACCCCGCTCACGGCCGCACCGCCGCTCGCCCAGAATGGGAGGGAGTTCGAGAGTCCTACGCCTCGGTGACCTGCAGTGCCCTCCAAGTAAATGGACACACTGCTGACAGACACGCTGATAGCGGCGCCGCGACAAAAATAAAGTACAGAAATGTAGTCTGGTGTACAACTCCTCTCAATGGCCCTCTCTCGACTTTCGTTACTTCTCCTTCTACAAATATTAATAACGAAACTAAATAAAGAAATAACGTTTCTTACCCACGAAAAGGAAAGTCACATTTGTTTCATTTCAGTAAAGAAACGAAACGAAACTGTCTTAGACGATCTGTTCTTTCTGTAACAAAACTAAATTCGCGCAGACTTTCGTTTCGTTACTTGTAACGAAACTTAACTCCTGAGAAAATAATTTTGTCACAGCGGCGCATATGTCATATTTTTTTCTGAAACAAGTTCTACAACATTACGTGCGAAAACAAATTATTTTCATACAACTACTAAAACATATTCGGCAACTAATAGTGCGTTTCATACAGCTCAATCATGTTCCAATAATGGGACTGAATTTCAAACAGTCAAGTTGGCCCGAAACCTTTGTTTTTGCTCTATTTTCTCAACGGAGGCTGGTAAAAAATTTCTAAACGCTAGGGAAAACGTCATCAAAAGATGGATAAACGAATGCGCACGTCAAATTGTGGTATTTGTAATATTTCCAAGGAAATCTTGTAATTTCATCAAGACAAGAACTTGGCCCGAAAAATTTGTTTAGCGCAAATTTATGAATGGAGGCTGGTAAAAATTTTCTAAAGGTTAAGCAAACGACATGAAACGATGGACAAACGAATGCGAATGATTTTTGATATAATTTGAATATATTTTTTGTTGTTTTGAGGGAATTTTACAAGAGAAGGTAGGAAAATTCGTTTTTCACCTGTATTTCTTGAAATACATGTAGTTTACGAATTTTAAGTGATGGACAATCACGTTCCAAAGATGGACAAACGCAGAGAGTAGAAATGTACGGAAAATTCTGCGTGTTTCTTGTTTTTTTTTCGAATCGAAAAAGTGGCGGGAAAAAGTTTTTTGGCATTAACTTTTGAACACGGCCTGGTAAAAATTTTCTAAAGAGTGGTCAAACGTGGTCAAACGATGGACAAACGAATCGACCAAAAAAATTTGCATTTTAAAACTTTTTCTGGCCATCTTCACGCTTTTTGGGTGCAGTGGAATACGTTTTTCGCGAATATCTGCTGGAGGAAACGTGGTAAAAATAATGTAGTTAGTGATTAAAGGTGGTCAAACGATGGACAAACAAAAGCGCACTTCAAATTTCGATATTTTTAATATTTTGGGCAAAATCGTGTAATTTCGTCAAATGGTGAGTTGGCCAGAAAAAATTGTTTTTGTTCTAATTTGTGAACGGAGGCTGGTAAAAATTTTCTAAAGAGTGGTCAAACGTGGTCAAACGATGGACAAACGAATGCGAATGTATTTTTATATAATTTGAATGTATTTTTGTTTTTTTGGGGAATTTTACAAAAAAATTGTGGAAAAATACGTTTTTCGCCTGTATTTCTGGAAATACACGTAGCTTACGAATTTGAAGTGATGGACAATCACTTTCCAAAGATGGACAAACGCAGAGGTTAGAAAAGTACGGAAAATTCTGCGTGTTTCTTGTTGTTTTTTCGAATTGAAAAAAATGGCGGGAAAAACGTTTTTTTGGCATTAACTTTTGAACGCGGCCTGGTAAAAATTTTCTAAAGGGTGGTCAAACGTGGTCAAACGATGGACAAACGAATTAGCCAAAAATTGCATTTTCGAATTATTTTTTGGCCATCTTCACGCTTTTTTGGAAATTTTTTTTGGGGTTGTTCCGTTGGTGGTAAAGCACGTCTGAAGGTGATTAAGAGGTCATTAGGAGGTAAAGAAACGAATGCAAATTAAAAGTTTCGAATTTTTCATTTGATTGTTGCTAATTCGTCGATTTTGAGAAATGGCGGGAAAAAACCTTTTTTGCCTATAACTTTTGAACCCGGCCTGGTAAAAATTTTCTAAAGGGTGGTCAAAAGTGGTCAAAAACGATGGCAAACGAATCGACCAAAAAAAATTTGCATTTTAAAACTTTTTCTGGCCATCTTCACGCTTTCTGGGTGCAGTGGAATACGTTTTTCGCGAATATCTGCTGGAGGAAACGTGGTAAAAATATGTAGTTAGTGATTAAAGGTGGTCAAACGATGGACAAACAAAAGCGCACTTCAAATTTCGATATTTTTAATATTTTGGGCAAAATCGTGTAATTTCGTCAATGGTGAGTTGGCCAGAAAAAAATTGTTTTGTTCTAATTTGTGAACGGAGGCTGGTAAAAAATTTTCTAAAGAGTGGTCAAACGTGGTCAAACGATGGACAAACGAATGCGAATGTATTTTTTATATAATTTGAATGTATTTTTGTTTTTTTGGGGAATTTTACAAAAATTGTGGAAAAATACGTTTTTTCGCCTGTATTTCTGGAAATACACGTAGCTTACGAATTTGAAGTGATGGACAATCACTTTCCAAAGATGGACAAACGCAGAGGTTAGAAAAGTACGAAAAATTCTGCGTGTTTCTTGTTGTTTTTCGAATTGAAAAAATGGCGGGAAAAACGTTTTTTGGCATTAACTTTTGAACGCCGCCTGGTAAAAATTTTCTAAAGGGTGGTCAAACGTGGTCAAACGATGGACAAACGAATTAGCCCAAAAAATTGCATTTTCGAATTATTTTTTGGCCATCTTCAACGCTTTTTTGGAAATTTTTTTGGGTTGTTCCGTTGGTGGTAAAGCACGTCTGAAGGTGATTAAGAGGTCATTAGGAGGTAAAGAAACGAATGCAAATTAAAAAGTTTCGAATTTTTCATTTGATTGTTGCTAATTCGTCGATTTTGAGAAATGGCGGGAAAAAACCTTTTTTGCCTATAACTTTTGAACCCGGCCTGGTAAAAATTTTCTAAAGGGTGGTCAAAAGTGGTCAAACGATGGTGAAACGAATCGACCAAAAAAATTTGCATTTAAAAACTTTTTCTGGCCATCTTCACGCTTTCTGGGTGCAGTGGAATAACGTTTTTCGCGAATATCTGCTGGAGGAAACGTGGTAAAAATAATGTAGTTAGCGATTAAAGGTGGTCAAAAACGATGGACAAACAAAAGCGCACTTCAAATTTCGATATTTTTAATATTTGGGGCAAAATCTTGTAATTTCGTCAAATCGTGAAGTTGGCCAGAAAAATTTGTTTTTGTTCTAATTTGTGAACGGAGGCTGGTAAAAATTTTCTAAAGGGTGGTCAAATGTGGTCAAACGGTGGACAAAACGTATCCATAAAAAAATTTGAATTTTGAGATTTTTTCTGGCCATCTTCCGGAGGTGGCTCTGAGCCGTCAGCACTCGGCCAAAACACTGGACGGCGTACGCGGGGGCGGAGGGATTCACGCAGCTCGGCTCCGCCCCCTGGAGGCGGCACCGGGCGCGCCCCCCTCTACCCCCACCGCCCCCACGGCCCGGAACCTCCGCTCCGGCCCACGCGCGCGCTTCCCCGCGCCAGAACAAACAGCCTTAAATTACGCGCCGCTGTCGCAGATGCGATCTGCGCCCAGTGCGCGCACGCGGGCGGATGTGCGCAGGCAGCCGGCGGGGTGTGAAATCGCCGCGCGCGCGCCCGCCGCTCTCACCGCCCCGCTCCGCACTCCGCCGGCGCACGCCTCCTGCGCTCGCCTCCGCGCCCGTGCCCGCGCCCGCGCCCATGCCCGCCCACGCATACATTCCCGACCCTGCGCCGCCCGTAAAAGGTAAGCCCGCCCCGACCCGCGCCCGTCCTACCCCCGTCACCGTCCCCACCCCCCGTCACCGTCCCCACCTCCCGTCACCGTCCCATCCTTATCCTTTTCACCACCCGTTCACTGCTCCCGTCCCCGTCCCCGTCCCCGCCCGTTCCCGCCTCCTCGTTGTCCTCGTTACTGCCCTCGCTGCCATCTCCGCGTTCACCCCTGCTTCCACGCCTACCGCTGCGTTCTCTTACAGTCCAGCTTCTCATCCGCCTTTCCCGTCACCGCATCCGTCACCGCCCCCCTCACCGTCCCTTCACTGCTTCCGAACCCCTCCTTCCCCGCCCCTCTTCGTCCCAGTTATCGCCCCCGCCTCGTCCCTGCTTCCTCGCCTGCCCCCGCGCCTTCCTACTCTGCAGCTCCTGCGTCGCCCTCTCAAACCCGCGTCCACCCCATCCCTCGCTGTCGCCCCCGTCCCCGCTCCCGCGCCTCCCTCGCCTAAACGCTGACCACATCCTCCACTCCTCCGACCGCCCCCACGGCCGTTCCTGCCACCGCATCCGCCTACACTTCATCTCGTGCGCCGCTGTTGCGTCAGTCTTAGTCTACTCTGTTTCAGCCCCTAATCCCGCCCGTCGACTATTCTTGTATCCGCACCCACCTATACTCCGTTTCCGCCCCCACGGCTGCCCCTGCGCCACTCACAACCCAAGCACCTGCCCCACGACCGCCTTGCACGCTTCTACCCTCGCCCTCTTTGTCCCTTGTAGTTGCTTAGTATTCGTTATTAACCGTCATCAGTATTTAATCATTAAATA
The DNA here is from genome assembly GCA_031308135.1 of Acheta domesticus. Classification (NCBI taxonomy): domain Eukaryota; kingdom Metazoa; phylum Arthropoda; class Insecta; order Orthoptera; family Gryllidae; genus Acheta; species Acheta domesticus. Next base: position 49,259,914 of record JAHLJT010009419.1, read on the forward strand.
GAACACTCCAAATTTCACAAGCATATAGATAGTATAGTATTCTTAAAAACGTTGAAGTAAGTGGTTTGTAATAAAGAACACAGAGCAATGAAGTATATAAGTAATAAAATACTATGTAATTTTTGTTTTGAGATAAATTCTCAAGTATATAAATTAATTTAGAATGAGTAGATGGTACAAATACAAATCTTGGCATTTATTCGAATTAGTTCACTCTTATTATCAAGTCCATCATGTCAGAAATCATTGGTCTCAAATGTTCTCTGAAACAATTCATAAGTTCTTCTTTACCCTGGTTATACATCCTTTATTACAAATTCAAACGAAAACTTAAAGATAAAGGAAAGAGTTATTCTACCTCTACATTCCTGGTGGCAGCGATCACCGCTCTTGCTGACCATGTTTTCGAAACAAAGAGTAGAATTTATTGTCATTTCTTCAACTTTTTACCCCCACAATTGCCATCTTTCTTTGGTTAAACAAAAAATGGCATAGATATGACCTATACTAATACACAGTTCAATTTCTGAACAAACAAAATGAAGAAATGAAACGGTTTTATATGTCCTGTTTTGAATGAAATGTTTCACACTACACAAGTAGCACTGAGTTTTCGACGTTGAATATTCTCTCTTATTGCGTTTTGCATGTTAGAAATATGTGGCGTATAATAATGTTAGTTTGTGTGATTTGCGATTTGTGGCATGGACGGTGCCGTGATCTTGACATTAGAACCATATCATCAGTTACCTATATATTAAACTCTATCCAAACATGCAAAATGCAAAATTGTAAAGGAATACAACTTTGCAGTGCCAAGTATTTAGTTGTTGGAGGTTATAACAAGCAGCGCAGTATTCAAATTGTACGGATTTTGTACGAGAAAACTAAGAACACTTCATTTATCTATACAAAAAGAGTACATGTGCCTCTGAAGTTTGTACAAGGAAAATTAATTCGATAGGTTTCCACGTTAAGAAGGCTTTACGGAATAAAAACCATTTCAGTTGCAAGACCACGATTTACAAAATGCGATATGTTCCCATGTAACCAACTAGTAAACATATAATGTAATAAGAAAGTGGTAATTAGAAATTTGTTCTTTTAGCCACCCAAATTGTTATTGCATTATTGGCTAGCCCTCGCAGCGTGCGCGCTCCTATGATAAAGTTCTCTCAGCAAAATCTCTGCTAAATACTATTATATATATATATATATATATATATATATATATATATATATATATCAGCTATTTTGATAGAATATTGTGAAACAATAAAGACAGTGCTATCATTATGCTTTATAATTAGTACGTAATATTTTGATTATTCCTCATTATATAATATTGTTTACTGTTTGAACGGGTAGTAGAAGTTTTAATGATTGTCCCAAAGACATTTCACATCAATAATAATTTACTTTCCTGTTGATCACTTGATATGAAGCCCTAATCTTTATCCTCAGTACTAAAGAATCACATTTTTTGTATTCTGTCCGAACTAATTTTGAAAATTGTACTTTTGTTACTTTCGATGTACGATATTATTGATGATTAAAAACAATGATGTACCTAAAAATGTATTACTAGTTTCCGAGGAACTTTGTTGAACTCATTGCACTTCAAGTATAGAGTACATGTAGGTACTGTATTCATATATTATGATTTTAGCCCGTTTTCATGCTCGTACCCGCCATTCACTTTTCTTTAACTTCTATTTTAAATAGACATTTAGGCTACTGTATAAAACTCGTTATTTTCCTAAATAATGTAGTATTTTCGTTATTTTCCTAAATATTATAATTTTCGAAAAAATATCAAGCTTAAAAGAATAAGCAATATTGGACGGCAGAAGCTACGTAATGAAGCCATGTGGGTAATACAAAATCAGGACGTCGATCGCACTTACGAGGACGTAATAATCACTCCTAACTGCCCAATTTTGACCGAATTTAGGACAACACTGGAGGCCTGGCCATGAAAATCAGCTTCCAATACATATTTTTTCGCCAATGAAATGCCCACGAAGCCATCGACCTACTTCAGCGTTAATCACAAAACCGAACTGACTCTGGACGAGGTTCGTATCACAATACCCGTAACGGTACCAGCGTCAGTCATTACACCGCCCCGACGGCGCCGGCCGAGGCGCGGAAGGGCCGATCGGCGATTTCTGCTCACCAGCTGCCCTTCGCACGCGCCCGCGCTGTTCGGGCAGGTCGCCCGCAATTAGACGCCCTCCTCGCGCCGCCAATTTGTACCCTGGGGAAAATCATCGTTGCCCCGCCCCCACCCCCACGCCCACGCCATTTCCGCATCCGCCGCAACAGCTACATCATAGAAAAAAAAATGAGAATGAAAGCGTAGGATTCCGCGGCCGGAGTCAATGACTTACTTATCAGTGACAATTGCTTGGCTCAATGACAGCTACTGGTTACGGAGTCAATGACAAGCATTGAAGAGTCAAGAAGTGAATGGTTCTTCAGTGATTCAGTGACTCTTCAACAACTTCAATGACTCTTCAACAACTTCAATGACTCTTCAACAACTTCAATGACTCTTCAACAACTTCAATGACTCTTCAACAACTTCAATGACTCTTCAACAACTTCAATGACTCTTCAACAACTTCAATGACTCTTCAACAACTTCAATGACTCTTCAACAACTTCAATGACTCTTCAACACCTTCAATGACTCTTGAACACCTTCAATGACTCTTGAACACCTTCAATGACTCTTGAACACCTTCAATGACTCTTCAACAATTTCAATGACTCTTCAACAATTTCAGTGACTTACCACGGACATGGGATGACGTTAGAATCTTCCATTATTAAAATGTAGCGAATTTCGTAAAGCTACAAGTACATTGCATCGCGTGGCATTGCGAAAGCGCACTGTACGACCAATGACACTCGGAAACGTTCCGTACTTGTCAGCGCAAAATCAGCCAACAGCCCCGCGCCCCGCAATGCTATGTACTTGTAGCTTTACGAAATGAATTCGTTCGCTACATTTTAATAATGGCAGATTCTAACTTCATACCCATTTCCGTGACAGACTCTTCAACGACTGTTCGGGAGACGCCGCGTCCTAGGCACACCTTCTTCAGGACGAAATTCTTCAGGACAAATTTCGTCCTGAGGAAGGTTGCAGAATAGAGGTTGATGTGTTAACGCCTGTTCCTAGGACACGGTGTCCCCCAGATAGCCAAATAGTCACTCTACAACAAGACAGTAAAAATCTATTCCCTAGGAATGTGAACCTTAAGTTGCCGATCAAAGCGTCGGCACTTCCACTTGTTAAGTTAGCATTAGTTACTTAAGTACTGCTCCGTTTTTTTGCCGCAAAGGCCAATGAGTCGCGGCGCATGTATCCCACGTGCTAATAAATGACCGCCTTGCCAGGGCTACTGTCGGAGGGAAATCGAAAAAGCTTACGATCGGGCTGTTGGCACAGGTCGCGCTTTTGCAATTTCTTCGCCTTTGTGAATCATGGGATATTGTATGCGTTGCATGTTATTATTTTATTTGTTTTATTTTCTATGCATTTATTGAACGTCAAGAGCAGTAAGATTTGTTCTTGACTTCGGAAGTACTGATCAGAAGAACGGAAGTGACGATCTCAGAACTTGCTCAGTGAATTAATGAAAACTGGACAAAAAATCCGTTCGACATTGGGATTCAGTTGTTACATATCTAATAATTTTAAACTACATAATACATGTCTTAAGTAATGCATTAAAATATATGACTTATCTTTTCAATTACTACTATGGTCTCTAACTAAAAAACTTTATGTTCTAGAAAAGAGCGTAGCAGACTCGACATTTGAACACATGTTTCGATATTAGTCGTATTTTGATGTTTTCTCGTAATGTGTTATAAAATAATAAGATTCATTGAATTTTTCCAGTTCCTTTATTTTGTACTGACTATCTTCCATTTCAATTTATTTGATATTTGCACGTTTATATTCTCTTTGCTATTATAAAAGAGGATTTTTCAGTTCCTTCACGTATTTAACGCTTCATATTTATCAGGACGTATTGTCTCATTGTTTTCTTTCTCGGTTAAGAGATTTATCTTCCTTTTACCTGTATTTTTGTTTTAATCCATACTGAGATATCTATCATTCCGTCCGTAAAATCGTCGTTGTTTCTAACATTCTATTCATTACCACCCTACCAGTACGGTGGAGTTTGTTCTTCCTAGATCAGTCCTCACTCGTGTTCACGATCATTGAGTAGCTCGTCGTTTCTCAACGAATCATTTGCACCCTTCCCGTGCTTCACCCTCGCCGCTCTGTTTTCACCATTTCCGACGTGGGTCGCGGTTTTTCCGTTGGAAGAGATTGAAAACGGGGTTGTCCAAGCCCAGGTCTGTTGTTGGACAAGAGCTGGAGATGAAGTGACATGTGTGTAACAACCTCTTAAAACTTGTCTCATCAGTCAGATAATACGTTATGTCGTTCACATGCCTCCATTCAGCTAAGACATATTAAATATTGACTAAAGTGATCGTAGAGTTTCATTGTCAGTTCATTTTCAATGTAACGTAAAAGTTTCTATTATGAAAAAGGAAGGACTTTTAGACATTTTGAAAAGATGTTTTGCATCTCAATGGGTCTAAATTTCTTCTTTTTTTAGAGAGATTCCATATCTCCTTGAGATAATGTTTTCATTGACTCAGAGTAGTTTTTATCTTTGAAGTCTTTACACAACACACATTTCATTTCAACATCAATTTCACTACATGTGAAATTGATATCATAGATATGACTATCGTATGACATGATAAGCATACTGATTTTGGGACTCAGTAAATTACAGGCGTCATCAACAGACCTTTCTTCCTTTCGCTATGGACATTCTTTTTTGAAATTCAATAGGATTGCTAAATGTCTACGTACCTTGAAGACAATTACAGAAAACAATTTATTGCTTACGATTCTTGTTAAAATGGCCATACTTTATGCTGTACGAAACTCTCTGTGGTGAAAATGAATTTCCTTGTCGTGGAACGTGTTTAAAGAAATCCCGACGACAATGAGGAAGGAAATAAGCAAATGATGAATAGAGGGAGTGTTGATGTTTAATGTCATGAGAATGACTCCGAGTTAAAAATTTAACACTCGAGGGAGCTCGGGCATTAACACTTTCTCGTAATATATGAGCAACGTCTTCATCGTGGGGCGAGAGGAAGAATATTTCATTCCCGCTCCAAACTGCTTTTCGGTCGAGCGAAGGCGAAACGAGTGAGGAGCGAGGCGTCTAGACTCCAATCCAAGGAGCTGGGCAGGTACGAATGGGAAGCCCATTTTGGCCGATTGTATAGAATGGAGAATTCTCGCATCAAGCAAACTGGAGCTTACTTATATTGTCATATTAAAGATAATTTCGGATACCGTATTACAATTGTAGAATTTTATTCATTTTTAATTGTTAAAAAAACGTTTAAAACGCTCCATAAACATTAATTGTGAAGTTTTATCCCAGCAATTCTATTAGTGACAATCTGAGGACAGAAGGAGATTAAAGTTTATATTGTGACCGATCACGTATTCACACAGAGAAATACTTTGCCCTTCACCCCAACATAGACGACTATTGAATAGCGTGGTTAAAAGCTATCATTTTGTACGGTGTAGTCAATACCTATTTCTTGTAAATATTTCATTTTTTAAAACAAAAGAGTGTACTGTATGTCAGTGTAAATTTAGTGTGAACGGAAAAGCGTAGAATTGTAGTTCATTTATGTTCTCTTCATATTTTGACGTTTTGGAAACAAGAGTTGGTAAACTGAGCCAAAACTAATTCAATAACCAATACAATTGTGTCATTTCTTATTTGAAAAGAGAGAAAGATTAGTGAGAAGCAGTTTGTTTTATATACCTCAGGAGTAGAAATTGGTGTAAAAAAATTGTAGCTAGAATTATTATCATTAGGAAGGATCTTTAGGGACAGTATACATTTTTCAAGTGTATAAATAAGTGTCTATGTTATTTTGAAAAAGGTATTTCATTATTTAACTGTGCTTAAGTGTTTTGTATTTTTGTCAGTGCATATTTTTTTATGTTTCTGTTGTTTTTGTTCTTTCACAAACGGCCTATCTTATCAATCTATCACATTATACCGCGTAAGTTGATTTTCCAATCTTGCCTACACATTTTTGTTCCAACGATCTTCATCCACCACAATCACCCTGAGATCACTACTTTTAAGATTACACAATTTTCTTGGTGGTCAAGTAAAAATCTGGACCATGAGCCATTGTGGGGGAATGCTACACGTAGCAAACCACTGTGTGGTGTGAGAAGCCCCATCGCCATGCAGTGAATGTGGACTTCACAGAGCCGGGCCGGTGTACAATTTCGCACCGAGAAGAAGCGTGCGTGATTGTACGCGTGTGGCAGAGGTCGCAATGTATTCATTGAATTTAATTTTTTTCTCACAATTCTGGTTCGTAGATCTTGTTTGATATGTTATTAAAAAGAACATTCATATTCTATTTTCCATACTTGTGATCTTGATATGACACAACAAAACTAAACGCTATATTTTTGAAAATATTAAAATGAGAAAATGCAATAACATTTTCATTACGGTGTTAATATGAAATGCTTGACTTTTGATATAAAAGCCGCAATAATAATGGTAACGAACAGAAAATGTTAATTCATGTTAACGATAATTAGTGAAAGATTTTTATAGATATAAAGAATAATATAAAACGTTTGATTTCAAATTAGTTGTTGTTGGAATGAATTTAAATAATGTTTTCAGATTTCTAATTTTACAATTTTACTACGTCATCGTAGACCTACAAGTTATTATGTTTTATGATACTTTTAAATATATATTAAATTTAAAATTTAAAGTAAAACAGTTAAGAAAAATCTGCAAATAGTTCAAGAATTGTCTTCTGATGTTTGGTGTGCTGTGCCAATGTTGTGGAAAACGATGTGAAAACTTCAGATTTTCCTCTTACCATTCTAACACAAGCGAGACTTGCAAGTCTGGCTTGTGTTGTTTGTAAACATCCACAGTCTGTTTCCCTAGACTAAAGGGTTCCACCTTACGAGACTTACAAGACCCTCACCTTACGAGACTTGCAAGCCTGTTTTGGATTAGTTGCGAATCTATCGTCGCCACACTGTTTCCACAGTAAACCAACCTTCGGAAAAAGAGGTCAGCTGTCTCATTTACAACCGGAACAAGCCAGGCTTGCAAATCTCGCATGGAAACGAATGAGTCTCTTTATGACAGATACTTAAGTCAAATCTGTAAGTAAACTAAACGGCTGGCTTCTCTCTACGTAACAGCGATTCTCCCCACCATCTGGACACCCCTATTAAGTAGCCTTCCCAGATTCCTTCCCCATTCATTCCGAGTCCGCAGCGAGGGTGCTCGTAGGTATTTGTACGTTCTTCGCGCCCTCTAATGGAGACATCAGTCCACGACTCCTCCAATAGCGCTCTCCTCCGCCTCACTCCACCCCACCCACCCCACTCCACGCCACGCCACGCCACCGCGCGCCACGCCGCAGCACCTCCACACCGGCCGCCTCTCCTCCTCGGGATGACAGACCTAAGCAGAAGGGAAAGCAAATTGGCTTTGCGCCGACAATGCAGTCATTTGTCAAAACTTGGATTAGACAGGCGCGCCGTCCCTGGCCTCCGCTCGGCCGCCTGGGTGATTCTCCCCACTTTTTGTTTGCTGTTGCCGGAGTTGTTGTGGCCTTTGTGGTTGTTTTGGTTCGTCTTTTGCGTCGCGATATACGTAAACCCCCTCGATTACGGGCAGGAGTTAATTTACTTGGCATGTACACTCCAGGGCACGTGCTACTTGTCCGTGGACTTACGGGACGGGATTAATGAGATTCTCTGAGATGGTATCTGAAAAGGCTTCAGAAATTATTCTCTTCTTTAGTTCGTGACGTTTGAAATGAAAAGAAAGACGCGACCGTTCCAAAAACTTATATTAAGTTTTCGGTTATCTTTTGTAGATCTGATTCGGATCTTTTTAGTTCTGTGCAGACAAAAGTTTGGCATTCCATCACAAGTGTGTCTGAAGTAGCCTTTAATGACATCGGAATTACGAGGTCCTGTGTCAGAGTCAGCGAAGATTTGTAGCATTAGCCGAGAGGAAACTTAAAATCGAGACTGCATCCTTTGAGAACATTACTGATTCACTGATATGAAGTTTGTAATTGAACATGTTGAAGTACTAAAGTAACAGAAGGAATAGAAACTCGTTATTTGTCCCTATTACTTGTAATCATTGCAAGAAATAGCTAAGAGAAACCAATATACTGTATCAAAAGGTGTGTCGACGATTTGGTGCTTTTCAATACGTATGTAATATTAGTCCAATCAGAGTCACAATTTTGAAAATTACAATACAATATAGGACCTCCTTGACTCTTTTATTTTCAAAACACAAAAATAAACAGCATTTGAAAAACGTTTTTTTAAAGAAATGAGTTAATTTTTCGCGGTCTCATTGTGAGAGAAGGAAAAACGAATAGTGGCTGCAGTAAGAAACTAACTATTGAAAAAGAATTTACATCGATATAGCATATAGTATATACAGAGATACAGTATATCTCTGTACTCTGGATTAAAAAAATATGTGTTTTACGCATTCCATCAATTAAGTGGATCTATGTTTGGAATGGTATATGTTTATTAATAAATATTGTTATTCAAGGATTTCTGGGTACGGCAGTTAACAATTCAAACATGAAGAATGACTGAGCATTGAATTCTTTCGCGAAAAGGGTATCGGAATAGGAAGCAACTGTTCCGAAGATCGATATTTTCCAAAAATCACTGGAGAAATCTCGAAGGCCATCAGTTTGGCAAGCTCACCATACTCCTTGTTTCGAACCCTTAACCCGCAAATCTACGAAATCTCCTTTATTCTGCACTCTTCACCTCAAGTAGCCCTATAATTAAAGTCTCCACTTTCCAGGAAGTGACCTTTTCGCCGTTTGAGAAAGCGCCGGGTTCAGTTTCTTCAGTCGCCGACTGTATCGCCCAAATTAGCGACGATATAATAGAGATGTACGATGTTGTGATTGAGATATCAAGAGGCTCCTCGCCGACCGGCCGGCCGGCCCGCCGCCGCCGTGGGTGAGAGAGCAACTGGAAAGGCAGGCGGGCGGGCGCCGCTGGAGGGGGGGTGGCTGGCGGTGGAGGGGGGGAGGTAGACCCCGCTAGTCACCTGCTCTCCCTGATGGAGACGTCAAACTCCCAGCAGGCCCCTCGCGGGTCCCAGAGAATACAAAAGGAACGCCACGGGTGCAACCTACAATTACCCTCATTTTCCGTGCAAGATCTCCTAATCCTTCTTCTCCCCCGCCGTTCTCCTCAATCCGCGTTCTCGCAACCCCCTACCGGACACGAGGGTGAGAACCGAAAATGAAGACGCACGAATTTGTGCCTTTATTTTTTTGTCGAGAAGTAAAGTGGAACTCAATTACAGTGGGGGAGACAAGGATAATTGGAATCACGATAGCGGAATTTGAAAATTTGGGCTCGGAAATGTTGGGTTCAAACGTCGGGCGCAGCTATTAGACCAGTCTTTTAGCTCTTAATTTTAATTTTCCGTCTTCCAGGGAAACATTAGTTTGTAGGACAAAACGGTGTGCTGGGTGCCATGTGTCAGCTGTGGCACGTTAGAAAGGGGGGATACAGGAATTGTGAGCTACCTGCATGTTTCGCTTTTTCTGTGAACCCAGAGTTTAAAAAATTACTTTCTCTATAAAAAATGTTAATGAAGCTTCATGTTGTTTGATGAGGGATTCTGAGGCCGGTGTGAATGAGAGGTTGATTGTTCGTGAGACACTGCGTCAAGGGGACAATACACATTTAGGTTACGTGACAGTTATCCTACGGCAAGTTGGCTCATGTCGTTTGTAAACGTGTCCTGAAGGCGCCAAAGTCAGTAGCATGCATCAATGATGCTTTGAACAATTTGAATGATTTAAAAACTCCTACTACACCGTAAAAAGGACTCATCGTGGATGACATTATCTGTACGAAAGATAATTCCGACATTCTTGCCATTCCAACAAGGTGATAGGGTGGTAACAATTGTGTACCAATTTACAGAGTATACACAGGTGCAAGGCTTGGTGATCAACAAGGCGTAAATCAGGAGACCCGGATGCTACTCCAGGTCGGGGTGACTATCGTTTTGAAGAGTTTGAGTGAAATGTTCTTGTTACATAATAGCAAGATTGCATAACGGATGACTCTTACTGTTCAAACATTGCAAAGAGTAATAAAATTCATTCTTCGTATTTCACTTAATTAAATTATTTTAATAACTTAACAACCTTATAAATTTCTTTTTATGCTATCACTAATTTATTTTTATATATTAGTTAGGGCTCCAGTGCTTATTATCGACAGTCCTGATTATATCTACAGTCGTACATGCATTTCAGATAACAAGTAGTTAACATCGTTACATTTATTCGTATTGTTTTAATAATCTTCTGATAATTAGCATCGAATGGAAATGCACCTAAAAGACTTACGTGTTCCCTCTCTGGTTGATTGTAGTAAGTCATCTTTAGTCCGACGAAGCAAATTGTTTTATCTATCTTCATTACTGATATCTCTGACACACACACACACACATGCTCTCCCTGAACTATATCATCTTGTTCAGGGACTAATGTCCATGAACAACGAAAATATACCTTTCTGAAGTATTTCGCAAACCATAAATTAATATCATTCACAACATGCTTAAAATTTGCAAAATTGCGCATTCTGTTTTTCATAAAGGAAGAATGTACCCCAATATATCATTATATTCTCTCAAGAATCCTACCGGATTTCAAAAGATTGGGAATCATCTCGGAATAGTCCTACATAAAATATCACTCTGCTTTAAAATAAAACTTAGAATGTACTTTCCCTGACAGTAAATTTGTTTCATTTGAGGTGAAACTGGTACACTTTTGCAAGGTTTGCACTTTTCATCCTTCTTGGCAAACGACAAAGCATGTTTGCGACTTTGTGAGATAGGTTGACTAGAAACTTCGACTCGAACAGCGAGGCAAGCAAGCGGCCCTCTAACTACAAATTATGTAATAAAACAAATGATGTCGACGTGCGTGGTCCGTCGGGGCCGGCCATTACTTCGGCAGAGATTGCTTTTATAGAACCGCATTACGGACCGCCCGTCTTGACAATGCATTTTCATACGCCTGACACCGGCGTAGACCCGGAAAGGCTGGCTCTGCTAAATGGACATTCTTGGCTATAACATAACAAGTATGGGCAATTGGCTTTCCGAATCCTCTTAGAGATGATTCTCCTCGGTACGTACTTAGTCTGCTCCGGTAGATGGCGCAGTGCTTGGAATTATGTTTAACTACCGTAACGATCATCAGGGCTGAAGAGACAGATTGATGATAAAGATAATGTAATGGTTATCAACCGGTGATCTATGTTCTCGATAGCAGCAATATCCCGAAAATGACGGACCGTTCAGACGGGAAATGAACTGGGATTGGCTGCTGGGCCTTCCGATAAACAACAAACGGCCTGCTAACCTAACGTTGTTAGCGTGTGTGGTCTCTTTAAAGCAGTTAATACGAAACAGGCAAATGTGTATTCTGCTTACAGATTGGTCTCATTCACTTCTGTACGTTCGTGAACTCCTCTCTCCCATGATCAAGGTAATTTGCAAAAGGATAATTATTATCTAATTTTTTTAAATTTATTTATTTAAGGTCTCTTTAAAACATCTTAAATAAATAAATTTAAAAAATAGATAATAATTATTCTTTCGCAAATTACCTCGGTCATGGAAGAGATGAGTTCACGAACGTACAGAAGAGAATGAGACCAATCTGTAAGCAGAAAACACATTTGCCTGTTTCGTATTAACTGCTTTAAAGAGACATATCTAATTTTAAATCTTCGAAACGTCGATAAATTAGGATTTTTTAATATAAATATATTCATACGTCTACAATATGGGTAATATGAATATTTGCTAATATCAAACAGAATTTTGAAAATATCATAAGCCACATATCACATAGATCTCCAGTTATTTTATCAAGAGAAAAAAAACATTTCTTTATGCAAAATATATTTTTTGAGAGATAAAAAATATAAATTTTGTATTGATAAATCAAATCGCTAGAATATTTTATCAAATTATTAAATATGAGGAACTGTTGTAATTTTGGTTTGTCAGAACTTCGTTATTGATTTTTTCTCTTCTTTTAATTTTGGGTACTTCTAGAATTAGGAACCTGCTCTCATCACCATTTAAAAAATGTAAATGAATTACTGATTTCGTAGCTAATATCGTAGTGGATGAATTAAGTTGACAGTTATGAATAAAGACATCAAACAGCTTCTTTGATTCCTCTCTAATCAACAAAAACAATCGAACAAGGAATTTTAATGATACTTTCCATGTGCGTACAATCACTTCGTAACATTTTCTGGAACAGGTTTTTTTCTCTTGTTAACTGTCTGCAAAAGGAGAAGGTAACACAAATCGCTGTGTATGTTTTTTTGTTGGTTGAGCCATAACATTTGCAAATGTTAGTCGATTTAAATGAGTTTTTCTTTCTCTTGGAGGGCATAATAAGCCGGTGCTTTTACAGTAATTTGATGATAATCTGAAAACGGGATTCAAAAATATCACGATAAATAATGTTGTGCAACACGTACACTGAGCAAATAATTTGAGCATCTAAATCGTACCTAGACTCATTTAATCCTTGATATCATCCCTAAAACAATTAAACAGTAACTTCTTCTTACGCCTCCCCTCAGCTCCAAATGTAGCTGCCATTCCGCAAGGAGAAACATCCTCACATTTTCCAGTGATTAAGAACCATACCCCCATGATTTCATAAAATAATTCCTCTTCTCCTGTATCCCACTCTGCGATTGTCACCCCCCCCCAAAAAAAATTATAAATACAAAAGTACAGAAGCCCTATTGGGTAAACATGAAATGTATATAGTTCATATAGTTCAAGGAACATTAGATAAATCAAACAATCAAATGTAAATAGTGGAACAAATGGTGTATCTAATATTGTACTGATTTCTGAAACAATTAAGTGTAACACTTGATGGCTTGACCTGAGAATAAAAATATTTTTTAAAAAAAAATCGTACGCAGGAGATTCTCCCCAACTGATGTACTCGGATTGATCAGCCTAAATTTTAAGTTGAAGGGATGTGAACAATATCCCCACACAATTTTACTTGTGTGTGTGTGTGGGGGGGGTTCTTCAAATGTAGTTGTTCATGGAGTATACAATTTACTTCACATTCTATGTTTTGAAAATTTTCTCATAAACGGTACAGAATTCCTTTCCAAAAATCTCGTTCAAATCATATTATACATTAAAATGTTAGCATTTTTTTGAAATTGAAAGTGAACTTTTTTTCGAACTACTAAATCAAGTAAAATAGACGTCAAATATATATTTAAAAAAAGTTAATGGCGAAGCAAAATATAATTTCGAACATAACTCTAGTCTCTGGATTCGGGAACGATTTTATTTAACCAGTAATGCCATTTTAAATAATTGCCGAATCGGAAGACTAAATATAAGTTCATTTTTTTCCCTTAAAGTGACCTTTCTTAATATTTCGAAGTCGGTTGTTATATTTTTCAATTCTATTTTTTAATTTTTTTATTTATTTAATGATTTATTTTAAGTCTCGTAAATAACAAAGGTCATGTGCTACTGAGATTATAATGAAATTAAATCACAAATCTTAGAAAATATCGATGTTATCGCTTTGCCTTGATAAATCGGTGATGACAAATAACATTGAAGTTTGCTTCTCCTAAGTGTGTCGGTCTTGACTGTGAATAGGGCATTGTTATTTTTGTTAGTATAATGAATATAATACCACTTAATATCGAAATTTTTATTATCCGATAAGAAGTAGTTGTGTGTGCATCTAAAACTCAGATAATATAACCTTGTGATTTATCTGTATCTTACGTCCTTCATTGATATGATGTGCTACCCTGCAAATCTCTGTTGATGGCACATTAAAAAGCTTGATTTACGATATTCTTTATTAAATTTACTTATAGTCGCATCAACAACTGGATTATTAGCGACAATACGGTTTTCGGTATAAAGGTTATTGGTTTATTTAATTAGTTATTCCAAAATTTCAGAATGGAAAGTGATATTGAGTCAATTACTATTCAAAGCAGATGTCATGTACTAGTCCGTTTTCTGTTGGTTTATTAATTGAAGATAAAATGTACTGACGAGTTTTGTAATAACGCATTACATTGTTACATCACTTATTACAACTTTAAAAAATGAAATTGTTTTATTTTTGGGAAAATGGCTGTAACTAAAAATTTATTTAAAAAGTAAACCACCTTCTTTAATATCATTTCTTAAAAAATAAAAAAGTGGTTTTGGAAGTGGTATCTTTGTCGTATATTGGGAAATAAATGATTTTAGTATATTTAACAAAACATTTATTTTAATTTATGTTCGCGATGTGCTAATTACAAAATTAACCAGATCTATACATTTCATATATGCTTGATATGCAAATGAAGAAACAAAAACAATACGAGTTCACATTCGTTCTGCAGGAACGGGTGATATTTACAGTTTTTACAAATATTTTGCATACAATCAAAATGATTTTCACTTCATTACGTAGCACGTGTTTATTTGTATAAGAAGGTCCAGAAATAGACATGTTTTATTGAAAATAAATGGATTATAGAGCGTATTTAAAATTAATTTTTAAATATATCAAGTATAAGTTGTCTTCCGAAGGTGATATGTATCACAAACAGCATTATTTCTTTCGAGGTTCAATGTTCTTCTCTATTGTACTTTTCAATTTCCTATTACAGTTAGCGGGATGAGTAGAAGGCAAGAACTGAATTGTAAACTGTGAATGAGGTGGCATGTAACAAGGCACTCTCCTTGTTCATGGCGAAGTGTTTAGTCTTGGATCTGCTCCTGGATCCAGTCGATGTAGTAGGACACTTCGGTGAATACGCCAGGGAAGGGCGCGACGGTGCAGGGCTTCTGCGACCAGGAGACCACGCCCACCTGCTCGCCGTTCACCACCAGAGGGCCGCCGGAGTCTCCCTGTAGGACAAACGGGGACAGGGGCTGGTTAATAAGTTAACTATCACAAATTAACACCATTTCGAACTCTGAGAACACAATGATTTTTTAGTAAGGTAGAGTAAAGTACGCTTAAAATGGCGCTGCACTAATTTTCGTTTATTTTTCTGAATTTTAAAAAATTACAAAAGTTATAAATATTGCGAGAAAGTATGAACTGATGTAGTCTCACTAGTTTATTCCATGGGGTGGGGTCAATGGTGTGTCCCAAAATTAATTGCAATGTAATTGAAGAAAAGTATATTTAATAAGTAATTATACACTACGTATTTAGCAAAATATTGCTATAATTTTTTGCAAATTTATGTTAAAATATTGTCATTTTTTAGGTATGGCAAGGACAAAAATATTTTCATAATTTTTTGTACGGGACTCAAATGGCTACATCGTTTATTTGAACACAATAATTCTGTACATCGACAGATACTAATGTGAAATTTTATCGTGAATTTGGGTAGGAATGGCTTTAACCAGTCAATTTTCATTAGGACTTATATTTGTAAATTAACATTCAGTATTTAAATTATTACTAGATCACGTTATTTTAAAATTATTGTTATTTCAATTGTAAACACATGTACAATAATGACTCTACACCCAACTACTAGGCAAACCCTTGTAGAATTTAAATACCCTGTATTAGGAGGCCAATTGTCCATTACGGGACATTTAATGGCTAAAAAAAAATAAAAAAGAACACTATCTTACTTGACAACCTGTTTTACTACCATTTTTGGAGGCCCACGAAGGATCTCTTTGGACTATTTTTTCACGTAATATGAAACCATTATGAACTCTGACGTACTAGAACTGATCAAGGACTTCATATTACAGTATACTTACGTTGCACTGCCCCTTCCCACCGCCCGGGACACCAGCGCAGATGTTACTGGGATGCGGGTACATCGGGCTATATCCAGGTGTCTGGCTATGAATAGTCAGACACTCCTCGTCGGAGACTATCAGAATGTCCACTGTTTGAAGCCTCTGCATAACTGAACCTCCAGTCTGTCAAATACGTAACTGATTAGAAAACATGAATTCGTGAATAATTATAATCCTTTACGGAAACATATAAATACAATTCAAATTTTTTAAACACCTTTAAATACGCTTTTTATAACTTTTTCACTTTTCTCACATTGTTGGAAAATGGCGTGGATGAAACCTTTCAAAATCACTTAGAAATATTTTTCCCACCAAAGTTGTTGATATTAAAATTTAAAGTGTTTCTTCTTTATACCATAGTGTAGGGAAGAAAAGCAATGGAGTTCTTCCACAACATTACGATTTCGAATTTCCAGTCGTAAAATCCGTTTTTAAGGTTTAAGAACTTATTGATAATTCTTCTGGCAAGCTACCTAAGACGAAAGGTTTCTGCTCAGATGGCCAAATTCCGAGAGTTAAACCAGCTTACTGAATTTTGTGTTAGTGAGAAAGAAGTGCATATGCATGAAGGAAATTAAGAGGAATGAAAACTATTCCTGAGATCATTCAATATCGATTTTCGAGATATCTTAGAACACAATTTCACGTAGTTTAGAATTCAGTGTCTTACACTATATTTTAGTCAGCCTTACTGGCTTTCATTTTATTTTTATTCAATAATACAAATTACTTTTGAAATATCAAGGTCGTCAGACGAAACTATTTTGTTCTTCGTTGCAATCACAGATTTATTTGAACACTTGGGCATCGTCTCACTGTTAGCACTAGTTCTAAA
Organism: Acheta domesticus; assembly: GCA_031308135.1. Classification (NCBI taxonomy): domain Eukaryota; kingdom Metazoa; phylum Arthropoda; class Insecta; order Orthoptera; family Gryllidae; genus Acheta; species Acheta domesticus. The sequence continues at coordinate 49,276,813 of JAHLJT010009419.1, forward strand.
AATTAAACTTTTAGCACGCTATGCATCCCATGGAAGAGTCACTTTTAAGAGTGGCTGCCTAAAAATAATATTTCGTATGAATGCTTTCATGTTAAAAAAAGTAAGAACTCACGTAAGGAAGTCCCCATCCTGTGAGAACGGCCGGAGATCCAGCAGCTGTGTCCTGCATCTGAGCTGGCAGCTTGACTGGCTGGATGAGGCTATTCAACGGCAGAGGTTCCGCCAGCTGTGAACGTTTAGTTATGGTTTTAGAATATTTAATCAAACAGTCTGAATTCATGCAGTATGTAGAACTGTAAATAGAACATTTAAAAAGAAAGCACGAAAAGAAACACTGTTAAAATTTTATGATATTATCGCCCTCTCGGTTTTACAGTATGGATGTGAAACTTGCATTCAAAAACAAGACGATTGTAGGAGGATTGAATCAGCAAAAACGAGATTTTTGAGAGAAGTAAAGGGCTGTACATTAAGAGACCAAATAAAAAGTGAAAAAATAAGAGAGGAACTAGGGCGGAAAGAAAGAGTACATGACAAAATTAAGATGTACAGACAGCAATGGTTGACACATATTGGAAATATGCCGCGAGACAGACTTCCAGTGCAAGCCCTGAATTATAAGCTGCGAGGAAAGAGAAACATTGGAAGACCAATAATGAGAGGGAAAGAGGCTGGAACAGGCAATATGCCTAATCTGTAAAGGAAGATGACGATGTCTGAATTCATCTTTCATGAATGAGTATTTGTACTAAAATTGTCGAAAGCGTTCAGACTTATTTGTATCAGTTTAAGAACACTACCGCTGGGAGTTAGCGATCGAAATGAGAATATGAAGGCAGAGTGGAATTGCTTCTTACGCAGAATTGTTTGCTTGGGTTGTTGGAGTTAGCATTTTTGTTTCGCTGTTTACACCACCCTCGAAATTATATTACTTTTATGTACTCTTATAGATTGTCTACTCCTATTTCAATTGGATTTCTATTAGAAGACTGCAACTTGTTTTATAGGTCATTCTTATACAGTGTCATTCTCGTTCAGGTTTACGACCAATTATGGTGGCAAACTAAGCATCGACGTGTAATAAGACATTGGTTCATATTTTAATAATTTTATTTTCAAATGTTACGGCAAAACCGGAACATCAGAGCAAAAAACTAGGAGAATGGTGAAAGGAGTAAAGTCGACCTAGTATGAACGCCTCCAGGAGTGCGAGAGAATTCAGAAATTATAATTAGATTGAACATTGTTTGATTTTTTTGTCTTAATAAAAGGACTGTACAAGACTCATGTAACGGATTAACATTGATGTAATGGATTGACTCGATGTAACGGGTTCTACGTGTATAAGATAACGACCCGAGCGAGGAACGAACGAGAATCATTGTGCACTTCATTCTCGTTTGTTGAAATTCATCATTGCAACATAGTTTCATAAAATATTAGGAAAACCCGGCAGACGTTGTTCTCTCCTTCTCTCTCCTCTGCCCTTCATCTCTCTTTCCCGTCCCATCTTCCTTTCTCACTGTCTCTCCATCCCACCCTCACCCTGTCTCTGTCTTTGCCGCTCTCGGTCTCTCTCATTCACATTTGCTTGCAGATTCTACATGTTCCTGAGCAGGTGACGTAATATCGGGAAGCGCCGGACCAGCAATAATGTAATAGAATGTTCAAGAAGAGCTCATCCTGTAGAATACGGTGCGAGAAACGCTTCTTTCAGGCGTCCTAAAACGCATCGTTTCGTAGTTATTTAACGATATAGATTCGAAATGCTTCTGAGTGTGTTGCGGGTTGCATTTGACGTGAATATTGTGCTTTGTTCTACAGAGCCATGTAGTGAAGTTACAACATAATTAACAGCACATAAACCTTCCGGATGAAAAAAACACGTAGAAGTGCCAACTTTCATGGAGATCGGTCACGCGGTGTCGGAGTTTACTCTTTATATATATATACCAACATCCACTTTATATATATATATATATATATATATATATATATATAAATAATTATTTAGTTACCTTCAGAACAGCGATGTCGTGGATGTAGTAATTGGCTGGGCTGTATCCGGTGTGGTACCTTATCGCTGCGACGGGTACCTGTACACCTTCACCGAGTTCCGTTGTGCCGGCTTCGACGCTTAAAGATGATGCGGAAGCCCTGAGAAGTAAACAATGGTATGACATGGGCAACTTAAAAGCTTAAAAAGGCAGAAAATACTAAAACTGCATTCTTAATAATGAGGGGAAAATCTCGATGGCACTGACAAACGGAGCTCTTTATTAAAACTTAACGGTACGAACTTCCTTAACTGGAATTCGTCAATGACATTTATATCCCTGCTCCTTTCCTTTCATCTTAATAATAGACGTAATTGCAATATCAGTAATAATAATAATAATGATAATAATAATAATGATAATAATGATAATAATAATAATAATGATAATAATGATAATAATAATAATAATAATAATAATAATAATAATAATAATAATAATAATAATAATGTGAGAAATGGACTACAATTTTTGTCTCGCTTGGTTACAATAGGAATGAGATTTATTACAGTTCGCTTTGAGCTAATGCTGGGTGGCAAACATGACAACAATTAGAATTAGAACAATAACAACCATTTACAATTAGAATTACCATTAGAATTAGAGGATGATATCCTAGTTCTAATTAATTCCTAGTTATCTCTAAATTGACTTCTAGTTTAACACTTCACTTCACTACACTACACTTCACTTCATTGTATAACGGACATGACAATAATAACAAAAATAACAAAAACTATACATGCAATAATAATAATAATAACTTAAAAATCACACCAAAGCTAAAAGCAGTGTTAATAATGATGATACTTATATGAGTAATAATAATAATAACAGTAATAATAATAATAATAATAATAAAGGTAATTGTCCCAGTATTGATAGTGATCTAAATGGAATTAAGTATATTTTTAAATTTGCCTACATTAGAAGGAAAAGCCTATAGTGCTTTTGCAGGTAGTTTGTTCCAACCTACTATAGTGCGATTCACAAAGAGAACTTGCCTATATCAGTTCTTTGCTTTCTACATCGTATTTTCCACGGATGGTCTCCTCTGCATTTATAATCTGGTTTATGTAATCTTTTACCGATATCTGCCCGTGCTGTGTCTCCTCTGTAAGTCTTGTACATTACGCATAAACGCGCCCGTTCCCTTCTCTTAGATAAGGACTCCCATTTTTCTCATTCATCAACAATGTGCCCATGATTTGCAAACTTACCGGCCCGTTTTTGAATTTTATCTAACGCCTCAATTTGCCCTTTCCTGTACGGGTCTCAGCATGCTGATCCGTATTCTAAAATTGGACGAAATAAATTAGGGAACCGATAGAAGATGGGCATGTAATTTCCAAAATCAATTGAAAGTAGCCCTAGAATCAAAACAGTTTTCAGTTTAGCGGGATTAAAAATGAGCAACAAATGTTCGTTGCTGAGAAGACAATATGCACATATTAAACAATGCATTATATTACAGTTACACGCTAAATCGCTGGTGTCGCTGGTCATTGAGGGTTTCTCTAGATGTCTACCCTGCACGACCATGGTGACGAGACCCACAAACATCTGTCTTTCTATAATCTTTACAAGTTTACGATAGTCTAGGGAACAAACGTGTTGTACGAGTTCTTTGTAATGCTACATAATTTCCAAAAAATACAAAAGAAATATATAATTTTACTGATCAAACGCATTTGCTAGGATGTGCGAAAAACACATTGGTTTCCATAATTTTTCATAACGAAAATAATTTCAAGTTCATGTTATGGTTTATTTGAAAAAATAGAATACGTACCCGATAACGCAATGAGCGGCTGTGAGAATGAAGTTTTCGTTGATTATGCTGCCTCCACAGCTGTGTCTTCCATTGCTTCTCAGTGAGATCTAGGGAAGGCAAATAAATTGTACAAATAAAAGTGAATGTTACATTAATCGCACAAAACATTTTACCACAAAATTAAAGCATTAGATAATATGAACTGTAATAACTAAAATAGAGATTTGGTTCGTAATTGGACTGATTTTAGTTGTAATAAACAACTTGAATGAGTTCACAAAGTATCATTCCAAAATTACATGACCCTTGAGTATAACTCAGTACCCTGGAGTATTAAAAATAGTTATTTAAAGTTTAATATCCATGTATGTCTTTCGTTTTCTTAAATATTGAACGCACTAACATTTTGAATTATGATCGAATTTTCTTGTTGAAATGAAAAAAAAAATTCACAATAGAGCCTTTCAAAGTTTCCTTTTTTTGTTTGTTATTTAAGGTCTCATCAACTACTAGGTCATTAGCGACCATTATTGGATTTAACGTTACGGTATGAGGATGAAACGATATGGGGATGATAGGGGGTGAAAGGACGAACACATACAGCCATGCCCGAGACGGAACTTGAACCCACGACCGTTCGGTCCGAGATCACTACGGCACCACTGCTTTAGCGATCTCGGGCACGGGGCCGACAAAGTTTCCGTTTGTAGAGTTGTTAGGTTACCTGGTAAGGGTACTGTCCTTGCAATGCATCTGTTCCATTCACAATTCTTCCTCCTACACCACGTCCCATCGGCGGGGGAGCCCCTGTAACGTTGGAATGAAGTCAGTGATATCATTAAATGTGTTATTACATTTTCTTGATCTAAAAATGTATGATGATTGATGTATTGATGTTAAAATTGAAGTAAAAACAAAATGTCAGTGAGAAATACTTCGCCGTAAAATATTGCAGTTTATTCTACTATATTTATGTTTGACGTGTGTTCGTTGATACATTGAATTGTTAAAAGGGATCAATTCTTTCCCTCAGAAGTATCTTTCATCAATGCATCTTGAGAGGAAAATTTCACCTCGAAGTATGGCTTTGGTCAAGAAGTCTCTGTTAATTTGTCAACCTTCCCGATCTATGATATCCTTTATTCTCTTAACCTGACAAACTTCGTCATTGTTAATAAAGCATTATATTTTGGTTTCATAAAATAATTCAAAAACAAAATCACGATTAACACACAGACGAGGTTATCTATGAGGTTTACTAAATTATAGATTTCTAAACATTGATAATGCGTTTCATAGGATTAACAAAGATTATTAAACAAATGGTTGGTTACTTGAAACATTTAGTACTTTGATGAAGTTCCTGAAGTATAGCCTCCTCGGACCCCGCGTCCCCTGCAGGGGACATAGTGTAGGGTTAAGTACAAAAAATAATTGTATCTAGAAACTCAATTTGGCGAGCCTGTTCTTTGTTTCATTACATTCCTAAGAAATTGCAGCAGCCATCAGAAGCTCCATTTCTAATTCTTTGCTTCCGTGTTCGTGAAAAGAGGTTATTGAAATGGCGGCGTTCAGGAAAACACGTTTTGTTTGTACAGAGACTAGGAAGTATCGCTTTTTTTCCCACGTTCTTATCAATATGATTTTAACTATAAGATATATTGTAAATAAAAGCATAACTTTTCATTTGATGTTGAGAATATACGAAATTTGGTTATGAGATTTGTTTACATAGCCGAAAAACATTGATGTCCCCTGTGGGGGACATTGGGTTTCAGTATGTTCCCCAAAGCTACATATTTTTTTTATGCATTTTTCTTTCATTTTACTACATATTTATGTTATTTTGCTTTTATTATTGAACATATGGGATAATATTTCTAAACTAAATGTACTTATGGGGATTTTTATTATACTTATGTTTTCTACCAAGTCGATCCGAGTTTTACAATTTCGTGCAGGCTGAAATTGATTGAGATGTCTCGGAATTGGAACTGTCAGATGATGACTATCGTGGTATCTCATTTTCTCCGAATAACTTGGATCTGAGAATTGAAAGTGAAAGTTCTGATGAAGATGATAATCTTTCAAATGTTGAAATGCAACAATCGATTATTAACAATTTCATTACATATATTTTTGAAAAATAAAAATAAACAAATTAATGTTTGATTTTTGGAAATAAATGTATTAAAAACTTATGTCCTGTAGAGATTTGATTTTTTTAAAATTTGTATTCAAATATTAGTTACATTTTCCATAGGCCAATTACCTTTTCTTTCATGTGTAAAAAATACCTACACAGACCCAATGTCCCCTCCAGGGGACATGCAGTTTCTCTTTATTTATCCAACAAATAATTTTTTTTGCATTTTTTCTCAAGTAAGAGATGCAGTGGGAATTATATAATCGCCAAAGAATTAAAATTTGAAACAAAAAAAGTTCTGGGTCCGAGGAGGATAGATGCAAGAATTGGCGTCGTCATTTTTCACAATTTTTGCTTTTCCTCACCATACTAAAGTATCACCTCAACAACAGAACCACGAATTTCCGGTGTTAAAAACCTGAGTTTAAGGTTCTTTTGAAATGTAACACACCAGGAGTGCGGTCTATTAGTGAAGATAAGATTGATGTCGATGGCCAGGAGATTCTCGCAATTTTGTACCCGAAAATCGTTATGTATGTATGTATGTATGTATGTATTGATAAATGGAATGGATTCCGGTTGACTGGAATGATGTGTCGCGCATGACTAAGTGAGACTAGAAACTTATGAACAAAAGCTTGTTGAACACATTTGGAGTAAGATGAAGTTGTACCTTTTCGGAAATCATTAAAATATATTTTAATTTTGGGTGGTATATATGAAGCCCGTGTGACATTTTTATAATTTTCTGAAAAATGACAAAAAAATATTCACTCTAAATGCTGTGCTCGCATTGTGTATTTATATGAATGAGATAGTTCCAATTTTCATTAAAACCTCTGACATTTTGAAAATTGCAAAAGTTCAAATACTTTTTATACACATCAAATATTAAAACCGTATATTTTTTTATCAGTGCAATTTATTCCTTAATTGTAAATCTTGAAATAGCTCTATGCCCAATAAAAATATGAGTAATTGAGTAATTTTAGTAATAACACTAAGAGGAAGAAACATTTCAGTATGTCGCGCATTCCCACTATTTTTTTTCCACTTTTTGATAATGAACGTTCGATGGCTTTGATATTATAATTAGTCGTAACTGCAACAATTGCTTAATGGTTAGCAATGCGGTTTCAACGTGTCTCCGAACCTAGACGAGGAAGGCAAATTTTTGAAGCTCAAAAAATCCGCGCCATACCGTGTCTAGATTGCGGCACGGAAAAATATAGAATATTGCTTGGATATTCTCGGAAAAATTAATCTTGAGAAGATAAGCGAATAAGCAGAGATTGGGGTTGGGATGCTAACCAAGAGCAGAGCACGTACGACTTAAGCGCACTAGCCCAGTACGTACACCAAACGTCAAAAGAAGAACATGAAATCGACCTCGGTGACCATTGGCGATCCTTGGACGATGAGACCGGTCAATAATTTTACTACTGCTTGTGAAGACCGGCTCAAAATTAATATTATTATTATTATTATTATTATTATTATTATTATTATTATTCCTCTAAATCACGACTAAAGATGTTATGTGCCGGCTGAATACAAAATCTACTCCAGGTTGCAACCAGCTACCTAAGGAGTAGATCTAGGTACTGTCGGTGCCTCTACAATACTTTGCGCAAAATAAGCGATTTGTGGGCTGTTCCAAATAAAGCGATTTTTATTATTATTATTATTTTAGCGTATTTATTATTATTATTGTTATTATTTTATTATGTTTGAAGACTTGGCAACTAAGGCCTTTTTTACTGATTATTGCGAAATGTTATAAATACAATTACAATGACAATTACAATTACAAATACAGTTACAAGTACAATTTAAACTTTATAGAAAAGATTCGCCTCTTTCAGGAATTTTAGTTTCTTGTCAACGTGCCGTCTTGTCTGTTCTGAGGTCTTCCTTCAGGCAATTCGAGTAATTATTATTATTATTATTATTATTATTATTATTATTATTATTAATATTATTATTGGTGGGGCATGCAGGTGACGAGAGGCGATATATCAGAAAACGGCGAAGCAGTACCCTAAAAATGGGCAACGGACGGCACGCGATTTTCCCTTCCAGATCCTTGTCCCCTTCTTTCCACTTACACTTACACACAACCACGCACGTCAGGAGATCAGTGAAGAGCTAAGAACATGTTCTGATAGGGAGGGTGCCCCGTTGGGTAGATACACGAAGTGGGGAAACCCTGGAAGTAAACGTGCCGGTCGGCATCGGGAACAAGCACTGCCCTTACGAAACTAATGACCAAAATATTTGACGCGCCCGGAAACTTACTTGCTGACGAGCAGTAGGAGACAGTGCGAACGGTCTTTTGACTTTCACCACATAGTGGAACGACGTATGACGGCTATCGCTAATAAAAATATTGACAACGTGAACTCTTTCATCTGTACCTTTAAAACAAAATTCAGTTCGACAATAGTCTTTTAGATATGAGTACAAAAGCCTGAACCTGAAATATTGCTTTCTATCGAAACTAAAACTCTTTTACTAAATAAGGTTTCGCTCTTAGTTCATCATACATTTATTTAGGTTTTCAGTTTCGATTCTAACAAAACGTTTTGTATCTTGTTTCGGTTTTGAAATGGTTCAGAACGGGTTCCCAACCTTTTTTATCGAAACAATATAATGATTGAGTCTTTTTAAATTATTGATTACTTTATTTGAACCTAATATTACCAAAAGTGCGTGACTGTAATTTTGACATTTATGCAGGAATTCTTAGGTATAATTTTTAAAAGTTAATAATGTCCATCTTATGTCGGTCACATCGAATAAAACCATTGATAATATTTTATCTTTCAGAGCAGGTATGTTCAGGCCGTGGAACTGACTAGATCGCGAACACTGCGACCAAAGAAACTGGTGTGTCGTTTAATAATGAGGGTTGTATATTAGATTGTTCTGGGATGGCGGTAGTCACTGGATACATAGCTCATGAGTGACTTTGGGAGAAGTCAGTAACCAGTTACTGTCCCAAAACGATATAAATCCCCGTGTAATCTACAAAAGCAAAACTAATGAAATGAAATAATACATCAACCGTATTTGAAATTCTCAGTTGAGAGTAAAATTAATCATTTTGAATAGAAGGGATCTTGATTTCGAAATCACTTTTACGTAAGAGCGCAATAATTGCGTTAATAAGTATGTAATGATAATTCAAATCTTGATTGTTTGATTGAAAGTATCAGACAAATATACTTTTATATAAAGCCATTATTCTTCGTGATATTTAGAGCACGCTTTGCGCCTACATCTCCTACTTCATCTTCCGCATGTACCCCTTTCTGGATTTAAAGGGACAGTGAGAGCGGAGTCAGGGGAAATTGCCCATGTCCGCAGTAGCACCGCCCTTCCAGACTGACAAGCAGTTCGTGCGGGGTGCAGTTTGACATGCCTGTTTTAGGGATAATTGAAATTGCTCGCAAACTCTGTTATTTACATTAGCCATTTCTCCAACCCAGCGTAACTAGTTCCACACAGTAACGAAAATGTTTTAAAACCGATACCATTGCATTTTGTTACTGTTTTAGCAGTATATTTAACGAAAATTACAGTTTCGCTTTCGCTACCGTAAAAACGGGTTACATTGACCTAGATCCGGGTTGTTGTATCACTAACTTGCGGCGTGTTCAATTGAAGGTAGGCTTGCTTCACTAGGTGTGAGACCTTGTGGAAACCATCCTGAACCAGTTAGCTTGTAGCTCGTATGTTTCAGTCTCTTTCATTTCGATCAAAGAAATGCCGCAGGGCTATTGTAACCTGGTTTTACAATATTGAAATGATATTCAACGTTTTGCTTCCGGTTTGATGTTTTGCTTCCTCTGATAAATTTGACACTTACCCCAACACACGGCAACGACGCCCAAGACGGTGAGAATGCGAAGCATTGTGGCAGCCGATTGTGCGCATCAGGTGGCGTTGGGCCTTTATAGAGCTGTCGTCCTCACATCACTTCTGATAAGCACTCGGTTAGGTTGAGTCTCACGTGGTTCTTTTGGAAACCTTGAATGAACACTCGATGTTGCTCTTGATCGGAGGAACGATAGGACCAATCTTCTCGGCGCACCGGGCCAATTTTTGACGTTTCGGAGAAAACCAGAGATAATTCTGGAAAAATTATTTTTTCCTGTTAATAATGCTAATAACTTTTGTTTTAAAATAAAATGTATATTATTATGTATTGAATAAACGTTCCTGAATTATTTTAATATCTGTTTCTTTGATGTATTTGTGCCCTGTTCACAACACAAAATATAATTTCTGTGATTTAAATTCATTTTTGTATTGTAATATAATGAAAATAAAGGAAATACTAACTACATTGAATTATGAAATTTTCTGCTGAATTTAATAGTATATAGATGCCGAATAGCTTTTCATAATACCTGTAGCCTTTTTATTCTTAGTTTCATTGTCACAGTAATCAGTTTCAGACTAAAGAATTCAGTTCCTTTTACTTATGTTAATTTGTTTTTACTGAACCAATAAATAGATTGGTATGATAATTATATTGATTGTAATATTCTACAAGTCTGGGGCTCATTATATGTTTCCAGTAAGGAAAAAAATGAGAGCAAATTAATGGTAAATTACTTTGTTGTCGCGAATGTTTCAAGAATTTTTGTTTGTGGAATGGGAAACCAAATCACTCATATTCCATTTTTCAGTTATTCATTTTGTGTCTCGTTTTCATCGAAAGTAGAACATACTTTGTTGTATTTCCACTTTTGGGTCTTTGCAGTATTTGAGGAGGCTGAAAGTCAAGATCTAGCTCTGATTTCTATATCTCAGATCAAACAATAGGATGTCAATTCATGATAAGTTCGATTGTCTTCACAGGCGGCTCCGAGACACTGCTGTCTTGCACGTGAAAAAGAACTGGAAAATCCACATGTGTACTCATCTCTTGATCGAGATTAACTGGCAGCGTTTGTAGGACCGAATCATAAATTGAAAGTTTGAATTTCCAATCGTTTCCAAGGAGAGTCTAGAGCCTATTCAAACATAGAAGGGCTAGGGCAATGTTCCCTAAAACAATATCACTATGGTGCGAGTATGTCGTGTTTTTAGGGAAAAATACAATGTTTTAAAACCAAGAAAACCTTAACTTGACAAAAACCATCGGGAAATTTCTTTTTGAATTATCTTCAAAATATCATTGAATGTCATCGCTATTAGTCGTAAGGGAAGCGAAGATAATTTCTTTTTTCAAACACTGGTGTTTTCCTTAATAATAAATTCTCTTCATTATGATCACTTCAGTAATTCTGAAGGTTGTATTCGTGCGTATTTTCAGTAAAAAGTGTATATGAAGCTGTTCTTTTCTTGTGTATCCCCTTGTTAAGAATCGTACACATTTCTTAACTCATTAATTCTTTATACGTTGATAGTAGTATACACAACATGCACCAAGACATTAATATGCATTTTATTAATGTGATATGTCGCCATTAATATTCTCTCTTTGCTATTTGTGACACGTGTACGTTACTTACATTACGATTCTTTCATCCTGAATAATAGGCTATATAAATCACATTAAATTATTTTAAAATACATTTGTGCCATGTTAAAAATCTTCCTTTAAATTTTGAGATAAAAATGTGACTATCAAAAGTAATGAATTTGTATATTTCGTTTTCAATATTACATAACAAATAGTGAGATAAAATTGTGTAAAATGTGGATCTGAGAGCTTGGAATTTCCCACCAAATGCGAAGAGCGGATAAATTAATCACCTCCACCGTGACATTGGTGACTTTCGTGATCAATATCGTGACTTGCCAGTGATTAAGGTGCTGATTGTCATTTGTAAGAAGGCACATCCTTTTAGGCGAGTGAAAAGAGGTTTGGAGAGAGCTGAGTTGGTTTTTACGACGATATACTTTTATAATCTGATCTACAGAATGATTATCAATAACGATAATAATTATCCTTTTAAAAATCTGTGATATACATTATTTGCAATAATTTGTGGTACGTGAAATATAAGGTATCTGAAAATAAAAATCAAGCATGGAATGATGGAGAAATTGAAAAATATAATATCTTTTAAAAACAAAGATTACAAAAACCTCCATGATAAACTTTATTCTACGAGCTCAACCACTTTTTACGAATGCTGGGTAAGTTGAAACAATATTAACTTTTTCTCATAATTTGTAAGTTTTTTTCAAACGTTTTTCTTCAGTACACCAAGAGGTGATAACGTCATTCAACAAGTCGGTGATGTCACGACAGCATTCCCAACCTACATTGATTGTGAGTGACACGGCACCTAAGTGTTTTTTCCCGCTTCTGATGACAGCCTGCTACAGCTTCTGCCGTATTGAAGAAGTCCTTTATCAGCTCTCGGTTTCTTCGTTAAAGTCATGCGGGCTGTTGTCTGAATGTGAACTGCAGTTGTCACTTATATGTGACTGCTTATAGAGAAGCGTCGTTTTCTCCAAATTGTCTTCAGCCACAGCATCAATGCTTCACAGTAACTGGTAGCATTCGCAATGTCATTATGAATGAGAGAACATGATCCACATACTTATAAACCGAAAGAGAATCTTCAGCTCATATCTTCTTTCAGTATGGAGATGTTCTTAGGGGCCGTCCATAAATTACGTAACGTAAATTTCGAGTATTTTCAAAAACCCCTCCCCCATTGTAACGCACTTCCCTATCTCTATGTAGTGCAGCGTAACGCTGCCTCAGACCACCTCCCTCCCCCTTTAGCGTTACATAATTTATGGATGACCCCTTATTTCTTCCGAATGTAGGAATTAATGTAGTGTTTACTTCATGTCCAGTGTCATACGACACATTCATGCCGTCAAACAAAACCCTGTAGGTAACTCACTCCTTACACATGAAACAGCATCAAGTCCTTAACCCTAGGAAGACCACAGTTAAATTTTCTCACGCATTACTAAGGGGAGTCCTTCGGGACCATTGCTTATTTTATTTCAATGTTTTTAACGATTTTGCTTAAGTAATATAGTAATTTGATTAATAATATACATGTGAATTCATTTAAAGAAAACAAATAGTAATCCATTGTAGACTCTGCAAATAAAAAAAAGATTAATTTTCTAGCTCCATTATTTGTAGGCATTTAAAACATTTTAACGACTAAGACTTAAAATACGAATAATATAAATAGTCTCAAAATTTAACATAATTTTTCAGTTTTCTAGTGAATAAACTCGATTTTTTTAATCCACATTCGTTGTGAAAACTCCAATGCTAACATATATTTGAGATAAATTCCATTATATTTTGAACCAAAAACCCATCATAAATAATGTCAAATTTTGTATAAAAAATGTTGTTATAAAAAATGTCTCCTAAAAAAATTGAAAGATAAAAAACAATTAACAGAGAGCCTTTGAGTCCGCGTCCCCGTGATATTGCCCCCTTTAAAATCCAAGATCCCTACCTCCCCCAGCCTCATGCTCCTTTCCTGCCTTCCCATCTCTGCACCCATTTTCTCATTTCCCACTATCTCACCCCATCTCCGCACATCTTCCCTCAGTTCCTGTTCCCTCCATTCCTCCCCGCATGCCTAACTCCGCATTCCTTTCCCAGCTCTTCAATCTCCACATCCCACTCTTCGCACTCCGCATTCCAATTCCCGCATGCAGTTCCCGTGCAGCACCCTTATCCCTGCACCCTCATCTTCACATCCCACTCTAGACACCACCCTTCCTTGTTCAGCTGTCCCAGGACACGGCCTGATCCCCAGAACCCCATCCTTACAACCATGCCCGCACTCATTCTTCGATTCTGCATTCCACTCCCTCTGCCGGACCCATTCCTCGATTCTTCAATCCACGCCCCTTCCACGTACCCATTCCTACATCCCCGCACCCATTCCTCGCTTCTTCATTACACACCCCTTCACCGCACCTTTTCCCACACCCCCTCACCTATTCCTCGATACTTCATTCCACACCCCTTCCACGTAAACATTCCTACATCCCCGCAACCATTCCTAGATTCTTCATTACACACCCCTTCACCGCCCCATTTCCCACACCCCCTCACCCATTCCTCGATTCTTCGTTCCACACCCCTTCCAAGCAGACATTCTTACATCCTCGCACCCATTCCTTGAGTGTTCATTCCACCCCCTTCCACAACCCATTCCTACATCCTCGCTTTCCTACATCCTAGATACTTCATTCCACACCCTTTCCCCGCCCCATTTCCCACACCCCCTCACCCATTCCTCGATTCTTCATTCCACACCCCTTCGCCAGCCTGCGTCCCCACACAAAGCCCCGCGCCGCGGTGAAGCGGGGCCGAAGGGGCGGCCGTGTGATATGCATTATCAATGACGGGGGATTCCAATTTGCAAGCGAGGCGGCGGCGGCGGCGGCGGCGGCGGGCCGGCGCGGCGCCGAGAGCCAAGCGCCGACCAAGCAGGCCAGACGCTGCGACGAGGAAGGACGAGGGTGAGTGAGGCAGAGAGGGAATAAGGGACTGCTCCGGGAGAGAGAGTAAAGGGAGCGGTCCATCCCCCAGCACCACATCCCCACCCGCGCAAACCTTTGTCAAGGGAGCTGTAATTTCAGCCACAACAGGCTTTCCGATTAAAAAATAACACGTTTAGTCCGTGATAAGGCGAGCAAGCGGGCTGGAAGCCTTAGGCACGCGCCTCCGTCCCCGCTCGGGTCCCAGCATCCCCGACACTCCACCCCAAACCGGCGCGCGTCGTGGGCCCCGCCCACCCCACCGTACTTCGCCCGCCCCTTCCGCCCCACCCCTCCGCCCACTCCGCTCGCCCCCGCTCCCCGTCCCACCCTTTGCACCCGCCCTCGCCCCCCCGTCCCATCCACCCCACCCACCCTGCCCGTCCCACCCGCCCCACCCGCCTCACTCGCGCCACTCGCCCCAATCGCTCCCCACGCCCCGCCCGCCCCACCCGCTCCACCCGCCCCGCCCACTCCGCCCCCATCAATGCGTCCTTCCCCGCCGCCTCCGTCCCTGCCCCACTACTTCCTCCCCGGCACCTCCGACGCTGCTCTGCCCCTCCCCGTCCCTCGCCACTACTTCCACCCAAGTCCTTCCCTCTCCCCCCGCCTTCGCTCCCGTCGTAGTCCCCGACCCTTCCTCCCCCGACGCCTCCATCCCTATCCCGCTCCTCCCGTCCTCCATCCGCCCCGCCCTTCCCCCGGCCCTTCCTCCCCCTGTGGGACCGCCATCGCCAGCGCCACCGCCGCCGCCGCAGATCCGAGCGCTGGGCCGCCGCCGCCGCTGCAGCCGTCGTGATTTATAGCGCTGTCCTACTGACATTTCGGTTTGTTGTTGATTTATCTATCGCTCCTTTGAGAAAGTTCTGCGTGGGGTGAGTTATTTATGAAACGAATCTGTCAAGAGAACAATTCGCCGGCGCCGCCGCAATGCTGGAGAAAGGGCCGGGGGCGGTCGTGTGTGTTTTCGGCGTGATATAGGACGGAAGCGAGTTTTGATGCGGCTCCAAAAAAATATACTTGAGATTAATTTTTTATATGTATACGATTTTTAACGTGGGTCGGCCTTTTGTGGACGAGGAGCGGTTGAAGTGGTGCTATAAATCACGAGTCAACGGATTAATTATTGATTTCATTGACTTTTCCTCCAATTGGATCAACTTAGCCCGAGTGAATCATAATGTCGTTAGATATCCGAGATTTATGTTTTGATTATTATAATTTATTGCGATGACAATGCCGAGCGAAGAGTTGGATCCTTCGGAGTGTCGGATCGGTATAAAGGCGGTTTTGTGATACTTTCTCTTAGATAGGAATCTTAGATAACCTTCGTGAACGGCTGGTGCGTCCGAAAGGGCAATCACTTATAAAGTGTTTCTATATTGAGAGCTTTGTCGTCACTGATAGAAAAGTTTCAGATTTTGCTTTTTATTACATTTCTAGTGTGCCTATCTCTGTCTAATGAGCGAATTGAAAAAAGTGTCACGTCATGATTTAACAAACACTTCCTTAAGTAAATTATAAAATTGGTATAGAAATTTAGTTCAAAATTGTTTAAAACTTTCATGTTCGTTGATTATTGTCTAATGTTTTAACATATACGTTGAACCTTCGTTATGAACAAACACAGCCTTAGTAAAGGATTACTAACGTTCGTAAAAACTGATAAATAAAAAATACTTAGGTTTCGAATGCATCATTTTCAACATTAATTCATTCACCATTAGATATTATACAGGCTGTCCGGAGAGGAAACGTCGAAACTTCGAGAGTAAACTCTTAACACAATTCTAAGCATATTTTGTCTAATAAACTACGTGGATATTCCGAATAGTTGAGCCGCAATAAGCACTCAAAAGTTGGTTTGAAAAATTGATTTCTAGGCAAAAATTTGCATTATAGAATGGAAAGAAGCACTTCAGAAACATGTAAATTGTTTATTATGTAGAAAAGTAATGAATATATTTGTTCCGAAAGAAAAATCAAGCGAGAAATAAAAAAGCACCCAATTTACACAATTCGACTGCATTTTTTATTTCTCGCTTAATTTTTCTGTCTGAGCAAATATATCCATTTCTTTTCTAAATAATAAACAATTTACATGTTTTTTAAGTGTTTCTATGCTTCCATAATGCAAATTTTTGCCTAGAAATCAATTTTTCAAACCAACTTTTGAGTGCTTATTGCGGCTCAACCATTCGGAATATCCACGTAGTTTATTAGACAAAATACGTTTAGAATTGTCTTAAGAGCTTATTTTTTATGTTTCGACGTTTCCTCCCCGGACATCCTGTATATTTCTTCTGGTATTTGTCTGAAAATATTTTTTCAGTATTTGTTTCGCACATAACACAACATTCCCTCTCTTTATGGCTTTTGAATCCTCCTCCATATTTAAATAGTGTAGTTCAAATCATTAACAACTTTGCCTTGGTTGGCCATTTTCTTCATTTGCTCCCGCTTCCACGAAATTTCACTCAGTTATTTCGAATATTCATATTTGAAGAGGTGAAGAGGAAAACGCACCAAGTAATTTTTACTTTCTCTCTACGGAGTTGAGAAAAAGTAATACTGCGCAAATAACGGCGAATTTTCGGCAGAAAAACTTTTATTACAGGGCCCTGGTAACGAAAACATTGATAAATCTAGTTGCTAAATTTAGAGAAAAAAAACTCTGACATGGTGTAGCCAGAATCCATGTTTTGTGGGTCCGTGAGAGCGAAAAATCAATTGGAAGCAAACCGCCTGTCTGCCTATCTGTCTGTGTCTGTCTTTGTCTGTCGGTTTCTCCGTTCGTCCGTCTGTGAACAACACTAGCGGGTAAACCGTTCAGACGATTTTCTCCAAAATTGATCTATCAGTTTGGCTAATGTCGCGGCCCCTTGAATTTGAAACATATATTTTAATTTGTGTGTGTGTATTTTGTATGTATTTTGCATGATGACCAAGGGAAATTTTTGAAATTTTCAAAAAAATATCTCCATTGTTTTTGATTAAATTTTGTTGTTGGATAGTGTGAAGGACGTTTAATAGCGTGGCGCAGATTTGATGTTCGTTGAAAACTCTGATTCTTCGACAATAAGCGAAAGTTTAATTTTTTTACAGTCTTCCTACAACTAAAATATTAAAGAAAGATTTTTCCCTCCATGAAATTTTTTCTTCAAAGATAGATTTTCAGATACGTTCATGTACGATTTTTCGAAAATATGAGTACTTTTCGCGGAATTTTGCGTGAAAATACGGGCGAGAGTGTGCGTACAGTTTTAGCACCACTAGTTTATTGTGTGGTTATCACGAATGATAAAGCAAAGTTGAAACTAATTAGAACGAAATATTTAAATGTACTTAATTGCGAAGATATTGAGCCCAAAAAAGCAATTTTTCCGTACACTGCATAGCCCTTTATTGTAACACTAGTTGCCAGCAGCAGAAAAAATGCTGCTGAACAAAACCACACAAAATGGTGCGTCAGAGGTAAAATACACATTAATCAAGGATAACAAATAAAATACTCTCAAATAACACTGCAAAAAACAAAAACCGTCTTCAATATTACAATAACAGCGTAGTATATATACAGTGTAACAGTTCTTTACGTACCAATAATATCCAAAAAGTTGTTATTCCATAACGGAACACGTGAATAGCAAATATGTAATGGCGAACTCTCTCTTCCTTGGAGCCTTGCTGTCGCTTAGATCGAATTCAGTTGCTGTCGAGGAGAATTCAAGTGGCTCCGATTGGTAGTTTTTCGGAGTTTCTCCCATCAACACAGGCGAATGCTGGAGCAGTACCCTAACAAAGGGGCCACGGACCGCGCGCGATCTTTCCTAACTCTTCCTCGTCCTATCCTCCCCCTTACACACACACACTTACAATAAAATGTACTACACTACCACGTATGCCGGGAGACCGGTCGGGGGGCCTAGAGCTTTTCCCGGCTACTAATTTGTTACTGTATGTTACTAATGTTTTATGTTCCATGTGAAATAATTGTTTTCAATGTGACTTACTTCTTCTATTTCATTACTTTGCTTATTTCATTGTCCTTATTTTACTGCTGGACATTTGACTGATTTTTACTGATGTACTGCCAATCATTTTATGCTTTGTATTTGATTAGAACATATTGCTTTATTATTTGACTATTACCAATAATAGTTAATTATTTTACTTAAAGTAGTGTTTTTTCTTTAATGCTGTTACCATTTATTGTATTTAGATATTGACAATGAGGTTGAACATTTTTTTACTTGTTAATATTTAAGCATGCACTTATGACTTTTGTATAAATAATGTATTCACACCCTTATTCTTGCATTGGCTTCTTTTAAAACATTTATTGATTTCATCAATCTCATTGACTTTTTCTCTCTGTAAATTACAACAAACCAATTAATCATAATATAAATGATTGCTTATAAACAACCTGATAACAACTGGATAAAAAATATGAACAGATATTTTGGAAAAATGGCTTATTAAGTTTGTGTTTTATTATTTTGAGTACTATTATAATTATTGATTTTTGCAAATATAACCTAGTGATATTGTAAACTTTTACAAAAAAAATTAACAATAATTTTTTGTAATCAATAGAATTTTGAATATCACCAATCAGTTACTTGAGCATATTTGGCTATTGACCCCAGTTTATTCCTTGATCACTATTAATACCCCTCTAATATTTCATCGACCTCCAAGGATTGATAGCAACCTCACTGGGAAACACCAATATAGCCTAAATTACTTATTTCTATAAAGTCTTGTTTATATACTGGGTCGGTTTATACTATAATTATTATTGATTTGTAAAATAAAGTTAATAATAAACTTGAACTGTGATCACTGAATTATCACAATAATCCTAATGTCTACCCCTATGGGGTGATATATTGGTCCACCACGACAGAGCTGTGTTGCTTTTATGGTAGTACATTGAACATCAAGTTACTAGTTTATTGCATCTGGTTAAATTGTGAGATATCGCCAGTGTTGTTGATCTCTTTGGGACTGACAACAGACTTCAAATATTAGTTCATTTGACTAAATGTTCATTAGTGGTGACAAAATTATTTGTAACTCAACTGTTGTCATTGGATATTCTTTTCAGCTTATGCTAGTTTTAAATCGGAAATACATTTAGTTGGTTTTTTTTGGTACATGTATGTTTATTTAATTTTTCCAGAGGGGAAAAATTCTGTTTTAAACATTCTTTGTTCCTTTGCTATTTTACTCCTGTTCTCAAATGTTGAATAATTTTTTCAAGTTCCTTGTTGCATATGTGTATTATATTATTGCTGACAAAAAATTATATTAACATTACTGTACTGCTTCAAAATGTTGAATTATACAATCTGGCATCCCTTGTCCTAAATATTCTTAGAGTCTTCTTCTGTATTAAAAAGGTGTAATTATTGTATTGAAGGAATGTCTAGGTTTTTTGTAAACATTTCTGTTATATCTAATTTGATTTGATGAGTTTAATCTAAACAATGTAAGTCTGTTATGAGTCCTGACAATGTCAATTAGACATGGATAAACATTGACAATGGAATAGAGACTTATGAAATACACAAAATATTTCAAAAGCTACACACTACAAAGTAATAAAAATATTAAATAAAGTTTTAAATATCTTTGTCATATTTTTTTGATATTGCCTCAAAAAACTGAATTGAATTAGCCTTCTTCTTAAATATTCTCCATACAAGCAACACACACATTATATTGTATTTAAAATTTTCATTTTCTTTTGTGGAACAATCGTTTTAATTTTTCACTACTGATCATCATAACTGAACTTACAAATTTCATCATTAATTACAATATTAAGTACATCAAAAACAGTTCATCAAAATCAAAATAAATGTAACCACCAATAATGAATGTAATTATTTTTTAATCTTATAAATATATTAATTATATTAAAATATATTAATTATATTAAAAATATATTAATTATATTAAAAATATATTAATTATATTAAAAATATATTTTTAATCTTAAAAAATAATTAATTTTATTTTAATCTTAAAATAATAATTATTATGTATTAATTTCTAGTATATTTCAAGTCTCTTTCCCACAACTCTCGGATTCAATTTAAAATTCTGTATCTATACATTGGAGGGCAGTGGATTCCAAATACAACTCTCAGTTTTGTAATTGAAACTTAAGTCGACTTCTATGTATGTACAGTGGTAATGAATAAATTGATTATTCTCATAAGAGCAATAGATTTCAGATTTCTAGCACTGAAAGTATTTATGCAGTAGTTCACTCACATTTTATAAATCCAGAAGCAAAACATATTAATTTTCTAACAGCAATATATTGTGAGTTAGATACACTGAATATAAATAATTAATGTTCATATTTTCATGTTGAATTATGATCAACAATGTAATATTAAAACTAGCATTATTGTCAGAGAAAAAAGAATTACATATAAAATTGAACTTGTGTGTAGTTTGTGTGAAAAATTAAAATCAATATCTCTCAATTCATTTATTTTGGTTAATGATAAGAAATATGTTGAACGTATTTCAAACTTAAATTAATATTTTTACTTTTATTTGTTTACTTTTAATATTATTACTTAACATAATTTAATATTTCACTTATTAATACATAGCACAGTAGTGAAGTTTATAATTCTTCTAGGCCTTCGAAATATTTGCTTTATTTCTTAAATATTTCTAGTGTTGCCAATCTTTCAACGAATTCCTAATTGACCTTAGCATGGCTCACAAAAAATTGCATTTCTTTCATCACACACTCAAGTCGAATTAGTTAAAACAGCAATGATTACAAAAAAAATTAATGTTTCTTCAATATAAAAATCACACTCATTTAAGAAATAAGGAACTCATAGAAGAATACTTGAAACAAGGGTGCCTGATTTTATTAATTGAATGTTTTAGAGCAGTAATGCACACAAATGTAGATAATTCTTGAGTGATAAAATACACACACGTAATAAAGAATTTGTAAAACTCAATCAGTCAACAGGAGTCAAATAGCAACAGAACAAATGTTCCAAACACAATATTTCTGCCCTGTAAAAATTAAATACCTGCACAAGTGCAAAACATGTGATTTATTTATTTATTTATTTATTTATTTATTTGTCAAAAAAACAGTAAAACCTGTATATGACGTATGGGGAAAGAGATTTATCTGCGCACATTTTCTTGAGGCCCAGAATTTTAAAAAAGATTGAAAAACTAGAAACAAGAATTTAGAAAATAATTATTATTTTAAAAAAATAAAAATATTTGAAAAATGTTTGTTCCCGAGTTATAGACAATCAGTTTCAACTCTGAATGAACTACAAGCAAAAGGAGTGCTCAACAAAACGTGCGCACAGTGAAGCTACATTTACGTCCAGAAGCAAAACAACGGGCCATCTCAGCATTTGCTCAAAGGATCAGGGAAACTGGACAAAAACCTTATCGAGATGGGGGTCATTAACCCGGAAGCTGAACTACATGATCAAACAAATTACATACAGTAAAATGAATGTACAATGTCAACTCTGAAATACAAATAGTTTTGCCACCATGATCTAAGAATTAGTCAAATGAACTGTTAATTGAAGTCTGTTTTCTGTAATTATGTTAATAACACATTGGTAATGTTTCATGTTGTAACCTGATACCATTCAAACACCACAATTTCTTCCAAATACACTAGTAACTCGATATCACAGATGTCTAACCCACTACATCATATATCAAGAACATCCACGAGCCAGAATGCAGCTTCGTCAAGATTTACCAACATACCACCCTGCGTTTGTTGACATTTTAGAACACTTATGTTAATTTGGCAATTAGAATTCAAGGTAATGGAAGACTTATACAGAAATGACAAAAGTTTCGACATTATTTTCATTGCACTATTTTGGTTTGCTGAGCGAAGAAAATAGAATATCGAAACAACCAAAGTCAGCTCTCGTGCTTGTGTATTTTATTTGAATCTGCCGCGCTTGGCCATTCACAGATGTCAACCAATCAGGGACCGTAATTTTCTTCTGGTTCCGAATGAAGGTAAGAAGTGTTAATATGCACTACCTTCATTTCAGGAGAAACTTCTTTGATTATGACCTTTGGTCGATGCTTTTTTCAAGTTGCCCAACTTTGGAATTTGTGGCACGGAGGCGATATATCTCCGGAGGGAAATAATTTGCAGGTCATTTTATTTCCCATAACCGAGGTTCAGGTTCACTATAACCGAATCTTTTTATGCTTATTTGTAGTACAAGTGAGACGGGACCAGTGACTTAAGCTCACTATAACCGAAGGTTCACTATATTCGAGTTCATCCATAACCGGAGGCGACTGTATATTGTATTGGATCACAGTAACGTGAATATGAAAGGTTGTAGCTTGCGAACTTTCACGGCTATGACAAATGTGATTTTTCCTTTTACGGCCGCCATTTTAAATGTTTCTACCTAATAACACGGCACCCAGAGTATGTATTCGCACTACTTCCACGTTAAGTTCCATTGTGTAGGAGCTTCAAGACTAGCAATCCTCATCACTAAAGACAGGATTTTTTTGTAATTACATATTTTTTGTCTTTCTACTTACCGTTCTGAAAATTGTAATCTTGGCAAATCACAGCCCTCCTAACACAATATCGAATTTTTTCGTTACATATTTTTACATATTTAGTACTATATTACATATTTTGCTGTTTTCACAATATATTTTCTTATTTTATCTATTTCCTTCTATTTAATTCCATATTTTTTATGAAAAGACCTATTTTTAAAAAAAATGAGCATTTTTCCTACATGATTGGGGAAATTTAGGTGTCCAAAGCATTATTGACACTGCGTTTTGTGATCTGTAACCTTGTTTTCCGAGAAAAATTTGCGATCACTGACGTGTAACACTTCCATGAAGATGCTGCAGTGTATGTTGGCTGGTCATAGATCTCGCCAGTTTGTGCGATGGCTTCTATTGCGAATAGTCTGGCTGCTAACCTACTGTCGTGGATTACAATAGATTAAGCTTTTACTACTGACGAGAAAATGGTATGATGTAAAGTGAACAGTTTTTCTAAATGTAATTTCTTGCTATGAAAATGGTTTTTAATTAGAGAATTTTACTATTACATATTTATTACATATTCTTACTATTTTCATTACATATTTATGTACATATTTTGACATTTTATACTACATATTTTTCCGGTCTCTACTCATCACTGCCACAGTTCAGTCTGTTTCATTCTTGCAGCCGGATCCCATCACTCAGGCGCCGCAGTCGAGGTCGGTCGCAATATTGAAACGCTCCCGGCAGTCGCCCGTCTAACAAGGAGCGAGCGGCGACGTCGCCATACTGGGTGGGAGGGTGGCGGCGAGGGGGGGGGTTGGCAGGGAGGGGGGAGGGAGTCTCGGTGGCCCGGGCGCCGCGAGCTGCTAATTAACAAGCCGGTAGCGACTCGGGGATATGAGATTGAAGCAATATTACAGAAAATGAAGTGTAGTTTTAATTAAAAGTTAATTGAAGAAGCATTAATTAGCTGGAAAGGAGCAGCGCAGTCGGTCCCTTCGGGGCAGAGGCGGCGGTTGAGTCTTATCGACGTGGATGGCAGAGGTTTTGGCTGTGGTAGTGAGAGGGACACAATCTGGTTAGGAGGGGTTGGATCCTAGGAAGTTGTGTGGGGTTTCCGGTGTGTGAACATCTGTGTTTAGAGTTCCTGTTTTCAGTTTACTTCACTTCTTTGACAGTTATCTTTATTTTTTTACTAATGTAATTTTTGTTACTTATTTCCAACATGGACAAGGATAACGTCGTTTCTTTTATTTCCTTTCCATTTCCTTTTGCCAGTTTTATTTAATTCTTTGGCTCGGTCTAGATCGTTCCTCCACTGAGAACACCCTATCCCAGATATTGTTCTTTGTTTCTTCACAGACGGAGATCTTCGCTCTCGTACTTTTTCCGCAGATATTTTATTTTTGTCTTCTTACTTAATAACATATAATTTCTCCATGAAATCTCCGTTTCTTGTTCTATTAAAATTCAAGGATCTTTTTTTCAGCTTTATCATTTTAGTATGATCATAAATATCATTAAATATTTCAATATTCCAGTTTCAATATTTTTTTTATTTTTTCCAGTTTCTGGATATCTAGCAAAATCGTAGACACCGTTTATATGGCCGGAGACTGATAATTGTTTTAAAAAATTTCTGTGCCCAATAGAAATCACAAATGCAGGCTATTGTTAAAAAATATTCCTTATTCGTTTATTATTTTCAGCGGTGGGAGTGTCTCAGTAAATACCTCCGTTTTTGAAAAATCACAAAGAAATCCTCTGGCGGTTCACAGATTCGTGAATGTACTTGTAATTTCCAAGAATTACACGTAAAACGTTACCGGTCTTAAAATATCGAATGGTTTATACTGGATAATGGTAACGAAAACAATAATAGTTTGCTTAATTACATGTTCCATTGAGGACTACTCGTTTTTGGACTTCTGTAGGCTGCTATTCTAAAGGTTCAGTATTTTGTACACTTTTGTGTCAGTTACTTTGAATTGTGTATTTTTCGTAAATAATAAGGAAATTAGAATAATTCGTTGTGGAAGGCTTTTTTCATGTACTGCGGGAATGTCGAATGGAATCTAAAATTATTTGAAACGCGAGTTTTCGATATCTCCTTGTATATTGGTTAAGGCTACGGATATCACGTCCTACTCACGACGATGTAATCCGCCCAATCCAGAAAATGCCAATCAAACGCGCGATTTGGAGTGCAGCTAAATTCCAACGAGATCCGCAAACTGCACTCCCTAAGAAGGCCTCATATCCTCTGATGTCAGATGTTCAATTAATTGTCAGTCTGCTAATGATAAGCTAACATCGCCTGTATTAAATCAAATATAGTCATATTTCAGTCATGAAAGTGTTATGACAAACGATAATGAGAAATGTTAAGATAACAACAGTTTACGCTCCTAAATGTAGCAGATCCAAAGCATTTCTGGCTTCCAGAGATAACCGTTTCTTAGACAATTTCTTAACTATATTCTATAGAGTTCCTCTCGCGAGAAAATGCACATTTCTCAATCAGTTTAATTCTTTGTTGCCTAAACAACTCAATAGGAAAAATAAATTTCGAAACAGAGGTTTGCATCAAAACAAATAGTTTTGATAGAAAAAGTACCTTTTTTTGGTAATTTCCTACTTGCATGGACGCATCTTTTTCTAAATTACATCTTTAAATCCTGAAGATATTTATTTGAAGATGAGAAATCATAACAATAAATTGCAATGTAATTATGCAACGAAACTCATTCTACTTCACAAGATCACAACCATTTTACACAGAAACACACAAATTAAATTAGTTCACTATCCATACCATTACTGAGATTAAAATACGCAGTTTCCAAGATGTTTACACATGCAGCGTTCCCTTGGGCCGTGGGCCTTGAGAGTACACCCGCTATCGCGCGATAACCTACGCGGGACCGCGTACGTGCGTGTAGAGCACCTCAGCGTCCACCGTTGAATATTAACGAGCGTCAGGGCGCCACATAAACATTAATTATCTCCGTAATACGCCTTACAGCCGATCGAAATCGTATGCCGCCGTTATTAATTCACTTCCTTCGGCCGGTGTGATTGCATATTACTCGGTGCGTTTACGCGGAGAGGACTCGAGCGTGCGGAAGAGCGCATACGCGCTACTGTTTGTTTTTGTTTGCGAGCACAGCACAGCTTTATTTGTAAAGTCGTTAATGAACGTATTCTTCATTGATTGATCGACTCCGTCGTTCATTAAGTTATCAAGTATTTATCAGCCTGTTCTATCAATCACCCGCCGTCCGTTCCATTAATGAAAGCAATCTAGCTCCTAATGAGCCTCGCTAAAACAATTGCCGGCGTGCATGCGTAAGTCGGGGAGAGAAGGGCGACGCAGGGCGGTGGCGGTGTTGCTCTGACCCGTGCGCTCTCCTGGGTGATTGCTTCGGAGAAAGCTGCCGTGCGGTTCAGAGAAAGAACGAAGGCGCCAGGCGCGCTGTGTTCTCAAAAGAGATGCTTCTACTTTAGTCTGCGCGTAAATATGGGAATATATCTGCTGATAGGGAGGCCATGGGGTTCGAGTCCCGATGGTGACAAGATTTCTGACACTAGCTTTTCAGCTCATCAACTGTCGAATTCTGTCCGGAGGAAAAATTCTGGCGGCCGGCTGCTCTGATCGGTATTTTCGGTGGTTCCTCCAATCAACACCAGGCGAATGCCGGAGAAGTGCCATAACAAACGTGCCACGGACCTCGTGGGATATTTTCTTCCCGTTCCTTGCCCTTTCCTCACTTCTCAATTACACATACTTATACTCATATGCACTACGCTACCACACTTGTCAAGAGACCTATCTGGTGCTTAGAGCTTCTCCTGGCTGGGGCAGTGCCAAGCTGGTGGGAGATAGCTGGTTGGGGAAATTGGGGAAAATTCCTGCAAGCCGACGTAATCTGTCGGCCCCGAATCTCGCCAGCCAGCGGAGGAAGATCACCGCCAACCTCCGCAATAAAAGCATGCCCTACACTTACGGGTCTAATGGCATTAGCCGTTCACACGCCCGAAATTACTAATCAATCAATCAAATTGAAATAGGGCTTGAAAACTTCGCTCGCGTCGGTTGTAACTATGCCGCCGTCAATTTCCTTAATGGAGAAATACGCGGCTACGGTAGATTTACAACCGGTGCGTTCAGGTTCGCGAGCAAGGTGTATGGGTTGCTTAAAATAAGGTGTTCTTGCTATGTAATGTGACGTGTTTGAATGTTCATACCATCCATGAACGTGAATCTCGTACTGTCCTTCATCTCATACTTCTCGTATCACAAAATACCATCTCGTACCATAAACTGCGTGTCCATTCGTATTATTCATTGAAGAATTGCTCCATTCGTAAACATTCATTTGACATCATTCACCTCAAAAGTGCATTTTCTTACGATGCATAAAGCTTGCATGCCGTTTTTGCATAAAGGTATAAGTTACCTTTCTGACCTACGCTCAGCTGTGAGTATGGCATTCCCTACACTCGAGAGGATGAGTAAAGCAGTAACCAGATAACGGTATCACTGAAGATGATGTTTCCTGCAAGTGTTCGTTTGCTCTAAAGTTACGGCACTGCAGGGTTTTCTCATAGCTTCAAAAGCTAAAGACAGTTGATAAAAATGATTAATCATTTTAGATGATGAAGTGTGAAGAGTGCTTTTCGATAGCAAATATCCTGTTTTTCTATGGATACATTAGTTTACAAGAGTGAACATTAGTTTACACATCAGATAACAATTGAACAACTTTATATGCAAACAAATGAGAATTGATATTTTTATTATTTTTCGGTAAATGTTAAGGAAATGGTAAAGTTGCCTCTGAAATCTGTAATAAAGTCAGCGATCAGAATGATGACATTGAATTATGTGAATCAGACTTGTTTAGAAATATTTTTCCATGCATTTTAATACTCATGCAAATTCATAACCATCATTTTGTTTTGCTATCTAAGATAAAAAATTGACAGGTTGGTTCAAACAAGATTTGTGTTTGTGAAAATATGCTACAGATTGAGAGGTAAATTAATTTATCATTGTAATAATTGGAATATGCTATTGTTGTGTTCTCTAGCATCGTCAAACAGAAAATATGAGAGTTTGTGAAACGGATACCGCCTACAAAAACAAGAGAATAAAATATGACAATCGACAATAATTAATTTTGCATATGGGTTTCATTATTTCCTTAACCGATTAGATCGTTAAAATTTTTTTGTTTACTTCATTGATTTTCCATCAGATCCCTCAACTCGGCTTACATTTTTTATGTATTTATTTTAATTTTATAATTTGATACTGCTGAGTAAGGTTATGAACAACAATTGCATCGCAACACACAAAATAATTTTTTTGTTAATCTTTTGATTGTTTTTTGACAAATTTATTTTATCTGTGTAAAATTCGTATTTTTTCGTTGATACTTAATATATTAATAAATAATAATATATTAATAAAAAATACATTAGATGGGTGATCAGTTGGGAATGGAGGTGTAACAGGCATTGCCTGCTTATCTGAGGGAGAAGTCGAAAGAAAATATATTAGTGGTCTACCATAAGACATAAAATGACATATTATTGCAAAATCATTACATCATCGTTTATTCTACACGAATAATGAAATCATATCTGTCGTAATTGTTATATAATGAAATTCCACTCATTGCTACTTACTGTGAATCTGCGTATGTTAATTATAACTCCCTTCGCTCACATTAACAATGAAGTGACTGACTTGACTTTATTAATGTCAAAGAGACAAATTATAGGCTACCAATATGCCACGTTTCTCAATTATAACACAGCCTAACTTCACTCACCCTAGGACTTATATTGGGCATAATTATCCAACCTGACGTGTTATGTAGTTATGAAAGTGAAACAGCTTCGCCGCTAATATTCTGTTTTTATCTTATTTTATTTTCATCCGATTCAAATATTTTTGTTCTCGCACTAAGTAGTATAGTAAAGTTCATACATTTTCGTCAGATCTTCTAATTCTTACATCAGACGGTCTTTAAATAAACACTTGCTACTAATTATTTCTAGTCGTGTGTATAAACACACGTTGTCAATATTTTTTGTGACGTCACATCCATCAAGAATCTGAAGTTTTTGAAACTCACGTTTGCACAAATCTAAAAAAAAGTATTTATTCTCTAACGAATATATAATGTTGTTATTAAAAACACAAACGATATGCAACATGTCCAGAATATTACTTTCTGAACTCATAAGAATTATCGAAACTCACTGCTAATGTCGCTCCTTCTGCAAGTTTTAATGTTACAAAAAAGTGGAACATATAAACTAGTTGCCTAAAGTAAAAGGAATATTTTGTTTGTTTTTCAACATCAAATTTGTCAAATTACCCTAGATGTCAGAAAAAGAGGGAGAATAAGTGGTGGCACTAGTGGCGGCAGCAGCAAAAATGCTGTTGAAAAAAATACAAAATAGTTTTCCAAGAAATAGCACGCTCACTGCTTGAAGAAAACAAATACAATACTATCACCATTATAAATGAAATATTTTAGCTGAAACAGATTTCACAAATACGCAGTAACATTATACAGCAGAATATATACAGTACAATAGTTCTTTATAATACAATAAAAATGTCATATTCCATAACGCAACACATAAATCAAAATTGGTAAAGAAGGGGGGCTCTTCCTTGGAGCCTTGCTGTTGCATGACGACACATGTTTCGTAAACAGTGATGCAATGAATATGAGAATTATTTCGGTAGGCGTAGTGTGAGAACAAGAATAACACAATCGCATATATTTCCATTTCTCAGTCAAAATCGAGACTGTTCCATTGTTTTTGGTTTTCCCGAGTTCCTGAGTATCTAACAAAACCATAGACACCTCTTACGCAGTCGGAGACTATCCAGTTTTCTTCCAGTTTCTGCGCGCTTTGGAAATCAGCGATATAGATTCTTCCACCATGAATTTTGATTGGAATAGAGCCAAGAAGCTCATAAATATCGCCATGCATCAAACTACGAGTAATTTGAGTGGGAAACGTTTTACTACTTCTCATGTAATCCGTTTTATATCGCTTTCATTGTATCTGCGGGGCAATGCATCACGCGCATCGTGCGAGTGCGTTAATCCACCGTCGCTCCCCCTCGCCCTCGCCCTCGCCCCCGCCGCCGCCACCGCCGCCGCCGCCGCCGCCGCCGCCGCCGCCGCTACCGCCGCCGCCGCCGCCGCCGCCACCGCCGCCCCCCGCCCCCCCGTCGCCGCCGCCGCCGCCACCGCCGCCACCGCCGCCACCGCCGCCACCGCCGCCACCGCCGCTACCGCCGCCGCCGCCGCCCCTGAGTCAACCGCCGCAAAGCCAGCGCATCCTGGGCGCATCTCGCCGGCCGCCACGCTGCCCACTGAGGGGTTTTGATCCGCGACAGATTGCGGCGGCGGGGGCGGCGGCGGCGGCGGTGGCGGCGGTAGAGGCGATGAGTGGGGGAGGCAGTGGTAGAAACGGGGGGAGGGTGGAGGGGGTTTGGATTTGTGATGGCGGTGAAGATGACTCGACAGTCATTATGATGATGGTGTTGTGGTAGAAATATTCTTCGGCGGTAATAGTGGCGGCGGTAGCAGTAGAGGCGGTGAGTGGGGAGGCAGTGGTAGAAACGGGGGGGGCGGGGTGGAGGGGGCTTGGATTTGTGATGGCGGTGAAGATGACTCGACAGTCATTATGATAATGGTGGTAGTGGTAGAAATATTCTTCGATTAAAACATAAAGTCCGTTGGTACTTGATTAGCTGTGACGCTGTTATCCAATTGGGAACTTAAACGTCACCATAATGACGTCACTATTGTGACGTTCAAGATCCCATAGTGAAGTCACTATCATAATATTCAAGCTTCCGATTGGATGACAACGTCTCACTTGATCGTGTGTCAACGGACTTAATGTTGTAATTGCAATACAGAAGTACACACGTTTGTAGAAGTGGCGGTGACTGTGGTTATCGCAGTGGTGAGGTACTGGAGGTGAGAGAGGTGAATGTAGGTGTGCTCACAGTGCTAAAGGTGGAATTACATTTGGGCGGGAAGATGTCGACGGAGGTGTGGATATTGTATTCCATTTCCATCGGGTCATATGCAGTCGCATCTTGGAACCGGTGAAATTCATGCTTAAGTGATAACGTTTATATGATAAAAGTAATGTCTGAGCAGTGAGGAATGAGGGACAAAAGTCCAAATTCCACAAAAACCCTTCTGTCCAAGATCAACATGTATAGCGTGTAATTGAAAATTGTGTACCTGAAGATGACGGGAAAATCTCATCGAAAAGTTGTACGACACAAAAATAGAATATGAAATAAGGAATTACAATTCTTATGTGTTTCTAGAAGAATTACAATGTAAACTGTCTCAAAAATAGGGATCCTTAAAGTTAGGATAAAACTTACTGGATTTACGCCACGGGCGCGAGTGTGGGAGGCCTGCCTCCCGTCGGGGACGACGCGGTGCGGGGCGGGGCGGGGTGGGGTGGAGCGGGGCGGGGCGGGGCGAAGCGGGGCGGGGTGGGTGGGGTGGGGCGGAGCGGGGCGGGGCGGAGCGGGGCGGAACGGGGCGGGGCGGAGTGTGGTGGGGCGGAGCGGGGCGGAGCGGAGCGGGGTGGGCGGGGAAGAGCGGGGTGGGGCGGGGCGGAGCGGGGGCGGGGTGGGCGGGGAGGGGCGGGGCGGAGCGGGGCGGGGCGGAGCGGGATGGGGTGGTGCGGGGCGGGGTGGGGCGGTGCGGTGCGGTGCGGGGCGTGGCAGAGGAATCCCGGGCGCGAGGGCGGCACGCGGCGGGGCGTTCGCCCCGGGGGCGGGGGGCGCGCGGCGTGTTTGCCCCCGGGGGCGCCGGCGGCGGCGGCGGCGGCGGCAGGGAGTCGGGAGCGCCGCGTCGGGCGAGGGCGACCAAAAGAAAAGCCATTAAGCCCTTGTCCTCGACACGTGACACCCCGCGCAGATCATTTCAACAGATAACCAGCCACCGGCGGCCCGGGGAGATTGATGGGCCCGTCTATGTTTAATGCCCCCGCGGCGGCGGTGGCTGCCCGCTCCCTGCGACGCGGCCCCGGTCGCCTCCCGCGCTCACGTGCGCGCCTGCCCGGGCTCTGCCCTCGCGTTGGGCCCGTTCCATCGATGGGTAACGAGGTTGATAGCCTGGACTTTTGCTGGTTGAGATAGCTCAGGGCACTGTTGCAAATGCAGTCAATTCGAGGTTCTAGGATTTGAGTCCTCACGGTGGTGAATTTTCGATACTCGATAGCTAGAGAGCTACGACGAATTCACCCGCTGTCTGGGGGAGAGTTATAATGGCCACTTGCTCTGATCGGTAGTTTTCCGTGGCTTTTTCTGTCAATTTCAGGTGAAGGCTGAGAAATATCTTAACCCGCCGCTGGTTCTGGTTGAGGTAGCTCAGAGCAACGACTGTTGTCATTGCCGTCAGTTCGAGGTTCTAGGATTTGAGTCCTCACGGTGGCAGATTTTCGATTCTCGATAGCTAGAAAGCTACGACGAATTCACCCGCTGTCTGGGGGAGAGTTATAATGGCCAGTTGCTCTGATCGTTTCATGGCTTCTCCTATTAATTTCAGGCGGAGGCTGAGAAGTATCTTAACAAACTGGCGGTGGACCGCGCGATCTTTCCTACAGTCATCCTTGTGAACTCATATTCCCTTACACTTTCACAACACACATGTTGGAAGACTAGTGACTAGTTTAGAGCTTGTCCTAGGATGTGATGATACCCACAATAATGACTCAGTCAATGAAAACCACGTTTTTCGTGTAGAATTTGTGATTGTCTTCTTTATCGTTCTCTCATTACACCATTGTTTCATTATTTATTCAGTGTCAATATATATCTTCTGAAATTGTTCAGCACTTCTTACATAATGCAAAGTGTTTAGGATATAATCATTACATCCATGGATTTACTCCACTTTATTGTCGTATCATACCCTCCTTCCATGACTTTCGAAATTCCACATTTTCAACTACTGTCTGTAACCGATTTAGATCCTACCTTCTTATCCATTTCTACGATCCGGCAAACATCTGTAAGTTCTCTTTTTTCTCATACGTTTTTCTTCCTCTTTCTTTCGCTCCACTCTGTTTTTTTAGTGATTTTCTTAGCACCATCGCCACCTAGACACGATCATTACTCATCCTGCTTCAAAACACCTCTGTTGGTATTGACAGACAAGCCTCATTCTGTTTCTGTTACACCGCTTCCCAACCATCATACACATTTCTTCTACTTTCTTCCTTCCTGATACCCATTTGCTCCAATAGACGTGCTGTCTTCTGTAATCCGTTTCATCTTGCGGTTGTTTGACAAGATGAATTGCTGCTCGTTTCATTTCACACACTACCCCATCCCCCTGTTATTTGTTTTCCAACACGTTTTCTCACTTTATCCACCTCTTTCATTACCCCAACGTCTCTCCTCTTCCCCCACGGTTTTCCCCTATCCCCCCGAGTCGCTTTTACCCCCTTGTCCCGTCGCCCTCTCGTCGCTTGTCCCATCACCCCCTCCGTGCCTCACCCTTTCATCCCTCGGCGCGCGTGCCTATCCACATCCCCTTCCCCCAGCCCTCGCCTCGTGGCGCGGCCTGTGTATTAGCATTGTTATTATACAGCCTTTATTTGCCATAATCGAGAGGCGGCCCGCCGTGCGCTGTAAATGCGCTGCCTGAATTGAATTTTAATATCCAACGCGGCACGTGCGGCGCGCGCGTTCGGATGCGACCAGTGGTGATGTATGTTGCGCGCTAGGAGCACAGCGGTGCCCCCGCCGGCCTTTCTGTGCACTTTCACCAAGGACAGACTTACGAGATAGGTAGGCAAAAATCTTGATGTAGATGTAGAAGATGTACAAAGAAATATATATGAATATGTTTTAATAAGACTATGTGTCTGATGAGTTGTTGTCTATAATATATATGAAGCATTGTAACCGAATAACTTTGTAATAAGAAAAGACAACGAAGTTGAAGGATTCTGGAAAACTAGGCAAAAATCTGTAAGTTCTTTTTTTTCTCACATGTTTTACTTTTTTCTGCAACTCTTCTGTTGTACCAGTGGTTTCTTTCCTTATTTTCTTTGCAACAACGGCACGTAGACACGATCATTACCCATTCCTCATTGGCGTTATGCTTTCACATTAATCAAGCTTCATTCTATCTCATTTACAACGCTTCCCAACCATCATGCACATTTCTGCTTGCTTTCTCTCTACGTAACACCCAAGTACTCGTAAGTGGTATATTTGTAAGACGAGATGAATAGCTTACTCTAACTTCATTATGTACTATTGAGAGGAGTGTTAGGGGAAGTTTGAAGATCTTCCAGAGGATTATCAACTTCTCTTTTTTCTTTCGAACGCTTTGCTCTAATAAGTCGAATGTTCGCTGTATACTTGACTGAGAGTTAGCCCAGCATGTACGATCAATACTTCTGTTCAGAAAAATGCACAGCGGATAATCTGGCTGACAACATGCAAATAACTATAAAGAAATATGCAGATTTTAAATTTTCTGAAAGACGTCGCTAAGGATTGATCACCACGCAACGGATCGGGAATTACTGACGGTGAGACAGCGTAAAAGCAAATCCCCAACAGTGGAAGTGTGAGATTATGAATCGAAAGATCGTGTACAATATATATAATACAAATTAAAACGAGGATTATTAAAGAAAAGCACAGAAGGGCACACACGAGTAATATACACGACTTGTTTCAACTATAAACAAAATAAATTAACGTTGTTTCTCACTCTGTCATTATATTACAGGGAAGGAGTTATAGGATAGGAGTTATAGGATATTTTAGGATAGAAGTTATTATAGGAAAGGAGAGAATTCGTAACTTCTAAGTAACGTGCAACTTCTAAATACAATTGACGTGTAAATACATCTTATTATCCCCGTGGGATCCCCCGGCACAACGCTGAAAAAATATAATGAGTTTTGATTTTTGCCAAATTTACAAGTTGTCACCAACACCAGAGATAAAGCACACGGTGAATGAACTCAAGAAACAGCAAGCAAGACAATTCTAACATAATGGTGCAACATGAGTACGAAATCTGCAGATAATTGCCACCTCACCGCAACAAATCCGTTCGATATTGACCGAGCAACGTTCCATTTTAACTCAACTGTTCAGCATTTCTTCGGTCTGCAAATTTATTCGTTTGACGCATTTTCAAGCAATCATTTGTTTGATATTTTTCGAGTCTGGCATGCATGTTTCGTTAAAAATTTGTAAAATAAAGCTACATTCTATCGACGCCAGAAAACTGTTTTCAGAAAATTGTACTTCTCCAGACGATTTTTCTACGCCAAATAATTGAGTGTCTTCTCTTTTCATTAAAGTTGCATTTAGGGTGACCAGATGTCCTCTTTTAATTCGGACATGTACATTCGGACATCTACATTGGGGTGGATTTAAAAAAAAAATACGAAATGTTCTCCTTTTTGTTACTTGATCGTTATGCACAATATTTTGAAATTATTTGTTTTGACTCCTATTTAGACTAATATGCCTGTAGGTGGCAGAACTATTACCAGAATATTTCCCTTCTGTGTGCTAATCGATAGGTTCATTCATTCTGTTCCAACTTGTTCTTAGTAATTTGTGAACCGTTGGTGGTTCTGTCGAGGAAGGAAACACGCGATTTTTGTTTTCCTAGACATATATTTGCTAAAGATATGTTATAGTTTAAAAATGCCAAAGTGGAAATGCAAGTTTAATAATGCCACATCCGGGCAAATATCCGGCATTCAAAATGGGAAGGAAGAATCTGAATCTGAAAGCAAAGTTTGTGTAGCTGGAACCTATGTCTCTATTGCAAATAAAGGTTTGTTGAAAGTATCAATACTTTACATCCATCAGAATAGTACCGTAAATATACAATGTATCATGTTCAGACATACAATGTGTCACGTATTATATTATTATTTAAAATATTATGGAGTGTCCTCTTTTTTCACCAAATGTCCTCCTTCTTTTCAGCCCATGTCCTCGTGTTCATCAATAAGGATCTGGTCACCCTAGTTGAATTTGACTTCCTTTAAAATTGTATCGACCCTTCAGGATGTTCGATATCTACACTGTTGGGATCCCTTGGTTTAGAGTGAGTGAGCTTCCACTTCGACGTCATTATCGCGGTTGGCCGTAACCACGAGGAACACGACAAGCGCCTACTGACGCTGCTCGCCAGATTTCAAGAGCAAGGATTTCGACTGAAGAAATCCAAATGCAGCATATAACAGTCCTCATTGCAGTGTTTCGGACGCATGATTGATGCAACAGGGACGAAGGAGTTTGATGCTCTCACGAAGGCTCCCAAACCTTAAAATGTTCACAAGTTGCAAGGTTTCATGGCGTCATCGTTGGTTAATTATTACGGAAAATTCTTCCCGAATTTGGCGACAACTGCTACGTCATTGGATGCCTTATTATGCACGGACGTCAAATGTGCCATGTCATGCACTTGGGAGTGCACATTTTAGTCGTTGCATTCTGTGATTACTTGTAAATCTACACTGTCTCACTATCAGTGTTTACAAGTTTAAAGATTCGACGGTATTTCTATCTCTCAAATAAACTGCATGGTTTGAACAACACACTCTCTCTCAGACATTATGACATAATTTCCTCACATGCAGATTCAGATGCCTTTATTTTAGGAAACCGACAAGAGTCACTTCTGGACGTCGGGTGTTAAGGAAAATGCCTTTTTATTCTAGAAAATTTATTTAAAGTCTGATAATATATGTGCACTAGTCGTGACAAATGATGACATGTGACGAAGGTTTATAATGCTAATTTTTGCTTTTTTTAAAAATTTTAAGTGGAAATAAATGTAAATGCCCAGAAGGTTTCAGTGCTGCTAGTGTTGGACTTCTAAAATATATGTCAGTCTCATTAAAAAATATTCAGAAATTTTTCCCGCATTCAAACTGATTTTGTCTCCCAATCGTCGATAATTTGAAATTGTAATCCTTGAAAAGTTACTGGTAATATATTGCAATACAAGTTATTAAGAATAAAATGTAGAAGAGTTGTAAGAATATAAATCTAGTTTTGCATTAAAATGTACGGACTTGTTTTGTTCATTTAAGTTTACAAAATAATATAGACAAAAATTACAAACAATTTTTCATTTTATTGTGCATGTAACTTACGACAGTGCCTTTTTTCTCTTTATTCTTCACATTTTCATTGCTTTTTTAGGCTCTTATAAGACTATTATTTTAGTGCCTAAACATTCAATGTCTAGTCACTACACTAGTCCAGCCCTACTCACCTAAAATGTGTAGTCCTACCCACCTCGCTAACTTCTCAAATAACCCACCAAACGTACACGACTTTTCCGACATCCAATAGACATCCTACGACTACCACAACCATAACAAAAACAACCTAACAACTTTCGTAAAATTTGGAACCAAATATCAAAATTTCAATAGCCATAAATATACTCGCCCCCCCCTTCCCCTCCCCTACCTCCCCCCAACATTCCGTCCTCATTCTAGTAGGGACGAGCGCTAAGCGCAGGGCCTCAAGAACAATAGGGAGTTTTAGCGCCACGCGTAAGGTAGCGACGTTATGTACTAATAGTTACGTGACGGACCTTGAAGTCATAACGTCTTACCTTAGGCGTAAGGTACGACCTTACACCTTCACAAGTTCCGACCTTATAGTGCACATCTGTAGGTGTCTCTGCGGTCACCTTATAAGCGGCAAAATGGCCGCCTAAAAACGGGAAAGGTTGCATTTTCCCAACTCTGATCAACCGATTCTTGTATGTGAGGCAGTTACAATTGTTCCTTACCAACTTCACAATGCTGGCAAGAATGAATGGGAAATGTTGGAGAGGTGACAGGAAAGAAATTCACGAAAAAGAAGTTGAAATCATATCTTCGGCTTGGGTTATGTATTATCTTCCTATATTCTGAAGAAAAGCTGATTCAAAATTCCAGACTGCATACTCATCACTGAGGGCCACAAAATCTAGAACTCCGTTCATAATTTAGATTTGTTACATTCTTGACTCGTATAGTGGTTGAAATGCCTCATCACTACCCTACATTCTTTGATATATATGATGCAACTTCTTTTTTCAACGCTTGAAATGCTTCTTTTGCCATAACGCATAGCGCAATGACGCTATTTGCTAAAACTTTTCTGAACGTTGTTCATTACGGCCGTGCAAAGTCGTCAGTCACGTGATCAATAGTGTTTAAGGATATCTCCTTATGCTTGCCGCTAAAACT
Organism: Acheta domesticus; assembly: GCA_031308135.1. NCBI lineage: Eukaryota > Metazoa > Arthropoda > Insecta > Orthoptera > Gryllidae > Acheta > Acheta domesticus. The sequence continues at coordinate 49,315,163 of JAHLJT010009419.1, forward strand.
CCGTATTATCTCCAAGCCACGGCTCTGCACTTGTCGGCCTCCGCTCTTCGCAAAGCCTTCTCACACCAGGCGACAGCATACAGCATACTATACTGCGATTTTTGTAGGAAGAGCTCTCAAGATAACTCAAATCCCATCTTGGCGATGGAATATGTCACGGCATTTCGCGTCTTTTCTCGGTCTTGCCGGTAGAAGTCGCATGATCGCAAGCACTGCTTCATACGGTCGCGATCGTGCGAAATCTAGCGGAACGACTGTGAATGATACGAAATGCCGTGACATATTCCATCGCGAAGATGGGATTTGAGTTATCTTGAGAGCTCTTCCTACAAAAATCGCAGTATAACGTAAGGGCCGGGGCGGACGGGGGGGGGGCGGTGGCGTGTTTAGCGCAAATAACACGTTCGCTAACGCCATGTTTGCCCTCCGCGCCGGAGCAGTTCGCGTCTGAACGGATGTGGGGCGGCGTATCTCGGCGCGCTGGAAACGCGCAATTTGAATGCGAAATGAAATTTCAAACAGCCTATCCATGCCGCTAGGTGCGGTTTAAATCACGAAAATTATGGTTCTCTGCCTTCGGAGACGTGAGGTTTTGAATATTAAGTGCCGGCGAGGAAGTTCTAAAAATTATACATACATCTACCTTCCTGCTTTCACTTTTGAAATTTCGTGATTTTTTTTTTAAAGCAGGGAATTGAAAATGATTGGTTCGTAGCTCTTACGAAAAAACGAGGTATGTTAGCGGTATATTATTATTTAATAATATAGTTGATCATTTTCACTGATCATTATACCTATAATTAAACTGTTAACTCTGAAAATTAGTGGTCGGAACACCGAGATACTTGAAGCGTAAATGAATAAGATTCATCGTTTCCTAACAAAATTTGCATTTGTCAGCCTCAAAGGTACTTTTTATTTTGTTTTAAGAGAAGTCGGCTACTTGTGAGGAGAACAGGATTAATTGCCCATACAAAGTAATAGTTACTAAAACTTTGTAGTGAAACACGCGAAGGGAATTCCTTTTAGACGTGTGAAAAAAGTGTTAACACGCTGTTTTTTCTCTCTAAGGTCACAACTCCTCGCGTGCGCAGAACTGATTCGAAAGTCCTGTTTCCGCAGTCCAATCTTCTTAAAAAAGGAAGCTTCAACTGTAAAAAGTTGTTTATTTTTTCGAGAAACGTGACTCATTCCGTTTTTAACTTCTCCGCTTCTTTCGTAAAACATATTCCAGCGCGTAATGTAAAGCTATGCATATACTGCTCCGGTAATGTTTCATTTAGAATTGTAAATTTTTGTCGCGTTGGGGCGGGAGTGCCAACTCTGTTTTCGCCGCCCCTGGGGGTGAACATGGAGGTGGCAACGGAGGCTGTGTTGTAACACAGGGGAGGGGGACACGCTTCAACAGAAAGTGGAATTCGAATAGAGGTGGTTTGTGGGGTCGAGAAATGAAGGGAAGTCTCATAAACTGTGAGTCTGGATGGAAACAATCTTGTAATGATTAGGGGCGGTGATGCAAGGCTGCAGGGATGAAGGAATTGAGGGCTAAGGGGAGGATTGTTTGTTTATTTCGTCAACTGCTACGTTCATTAGTACCGTAACTATAGTGTATATTTATCACGGCAGGTGACGGTGTTCTTACCCCGCTGGAGGGTGAGAACCGGCGTCAATCTTTACGTTGGCTTGTGAGGGTCTTGGTATATCCCACCAGCGGGACACTGTCCCAACCGGGACAAGCTCCAAGTGTCCATAGGTCTTTCTGACGTGTGATAGTGTAGTGCATATAAGTGTGTGTGTGTGTAAGTGGATGTGGATAGGACAAAAAGATGAGGTAAAGATCGCGCGCGGTCTGTGGCCCGTTTATAAGGATATTGCACTGGCATTTGCATGGTACTTGATGGGAAGAAACTCGTAAAACTACCGATCAGAGCCGGTCGCTAGAATTATCCTCCAGTCAGTGGCTAGAATTAGACCTACCTATCTGCTAGTGACAAAAATCCTACCTCCATCAGGACTCAAATCCTACGACCTACCGGTCAGAGACAGCAGTTGATGTACTTGACAGCAGTTGATGCACTGAGCCACCTCAGCAGTCTAAGGGGAGGGGGATTGTAGGATTTGCCCCTGAGTATGTGAGTGTAAATGTTTATAGCAAGAATCTGAGCAGGATGAATTTATGAGAGGCTGGGAGAGAGCTCCTTGACAAATGATGAGATAAAAAAAATGGTAGACGTGAGCAAAAACAAAATTGCAACAAGGATTGAGGGGAAGACCAGAAATAGCGAGAGGATAAAGATGGCTAACTAGTTGGCGAGTGTGGGGATAAAGGCGAGAATGAGTGGAAGAGGGAGAGCAAGGGAGAATAAGAGACTGGAAGCGAAAACGTATGATGGGGGTATGATGACTAATGGGGGTATGATGACTAGGGGGCGGGTTTTTATGACCTAAAACATCGCCAAAAATGATCAATAAAATGCTCTTAAATATTTTTTAAAATGCCCTTAAAGTAAAAAAAAATCATGTAAAAAAATGTTATCAAAATGTTCGGATGAACAACTCAAGGTGATTGATACGTTACTGATGTAATCGAGGCGTTTTCTATTCGTTCAAGTGAACTCTGCTTTCAGACATTCGGTTTGGACTGTTCTTTACCAGGAAATATCTGTCTTTAGTTACCCATAAAACGGCTGAACCGACAATGGCACTAATAGGCGTCACATATAAGTACATTGTACAACTGCTGACATTACAATTTCTGAGCGAAGAAATCGAATATGCTACTCAGAAATTCTGTGGAGAATATTTGTTGCATCTCGAAAATATTATTTGAAGTAAGTACAATTAAAATGGTATTAAAATCGATGATATCAGCGACTAAATGCATTAAAAATGACGGGAAAGGGTAAAAAATGACTTATAGTGGATATAGGCGAAAATGCAAAAATGACATATAAAATGGGTCATTTCGTTTTGTCATAGCATAAATTACTTTCTACACTAAACGGCATTGCTCTAAAGTGAAACGAAAAACATATTTCATTAAAATCCGCTTTCTAATTATGACAAAGACAAAACTGGAAACGATGTCAACGAGATCGAAATACCAATTCTGCGGAGGCGATTGTAGGAGGCAAGGAGGAGAGGATAGGACTGAATCCTGCCACAAGCGTGGAAGTAACTTAGAGAACCAGGCTAATACGCTATAAATCATCACGCTAATAAATCAGTGATGAACATGGAGGCAAGAATGAAGGATGGAACAGAGGGATGAAGATGAAAACAATGAGACAAGGTTGAGGGGCGGAGGACACGGACGGGGTCGAAGGTTGTGTTGGCGGCGGGTCGAGACTGAGAGTGGGATCGAGAGCGGCGGGGCGGAGGGCACAATTTGCAAGCGCGCGTGCGGAGGCGTTGGCGACGCAGGCGGCTGGCGGCAGGGGCGGGGGCGGGGGCGGGGGCGGGGGCGGGGGCGGGGGCGGGTTCGTTTTCCCTAATCCGCGCCGCTGCTCAGCCGCAGCCACCGCGAGCGCCGAGATGATGTCAACCTATAAACGCATAATTGTAGCTTTGCGCTGTTATACATGCATATAGGCGCGCCCTAACAAAAACAAGTAAGCTCCAAATTAATGCTGATTTTATTCAGTCCTTCCCACGACGCGCTATGGCACTTCGTGCCCTTCCTCGCGGTGCTGTTTCTTGGCACTTCCTCTTTCCTTCGTCATTCCACTTTCTGTATTTTGAAATTTTATGGTTTCCACCCACTACAATTCGTTTATATTGCAAATGTTTTTCTTTTAACGAATCAGACATGTCATTACGAACAATTAATTACTATAGTTGTTATTATTTTTTTAATAACTTACTACTTTTAAATCATTCCCCTTCCCCTCCTTTAGCCAACATTTCAGAAAATTGACATTCTATTTTGTTGGATAAGCAACATTTTTTACATCCATGCGTTCGTAGGAAGAGTTTGAGAATGTTGTAAATAAGATAATTTTAAAATGCTGGACTTGTTCTAATGAATCTATTATTATAAAGTTACTAACGTTTGGTTAACTATGTTTTTTTCATTCTTGTTTTAATTTTGTTTTCCTTTCATGCCCTTTGTAGAATATTTGCACTCTTATCACCATCTCTCCTTCATTTCTTAGTTTAGCAGTTCCAACATCATTGATTTTTGTTTATTCACTGAAACACACTTCTCTCATTTTCTTCATGTCCTCATTGTTCTTCACCCACCATTTTCTCCCTCCCACAATTGTTACTTTCCTGCCGTGCCTTGAGTCTCCTCGCTGGCTCGACGAAGATCCCTCTTCATTGCCACCCGCACGCAGCAGTCTCTTCCCCCTCCCCCCCTCCCAGCCCCTTCCCCCCTGCCTGCCGCTCTCCAATTAGGCAGCGACGCCGACAACAAAAATCCGTCGCCATTCCAACTTTATAGAATTTAGGGAAGCGAAGTGGGCGTTGCTTCTTGTAATTAGGCGCTAAACCCCGGTCGTAGTCAATATGCAAATGAAACGGGGCCTCTCGGTATAAACAGGCGGTCTCGACTTAAGCTCGTAATATTCTCTCGGTTAGCATTCGTTATTGTATTACGGCCGAGAGCTCTGGCGGTGCTTGGGCATGCGAAGCCGTCACCACCACCTCCACCCGCTTCGCGTTCTCCTCGCTTCTACTCTCGTGCCGCCTCGCATGACTCCGCCTTCCCTAGCTACGGCTCGCCTCACTCCGCTCCGCCTCGCTCTTCCCCGTCTCACTCCTCCCCGCCTCGCTTCTCTCTGCCTCGTTTCGCCCCGCCTCGCTCCGCCCGCCTCGCTCCACCCCGCCCCGCTCCGCTCCCCCTCGCTCCGCCCCGCCTCGCTTCGCCCCGCCTCGCTCCGCTCCACCTCGCCTCGCTCCGCCCCACCTCGCTCGCCCCGCCTCACTCCGCCCCGCCTTCCTTCGCCCCGCCTCGCTCCGCTCCCCCTCGCTCCGCCCCGCCTCGTTCTGATCTGCCTCGCTCCTCCCCGCCTCGCTCTGCCCCGCCTCGCTCTGCCCCGCCTCGCTCCACCCCGCCTCACTCCACCCCGCCTCGCTCCGATCTGCCTCGTTCCGCCCCGCCTCACTCCGTCCTGACTCGCTCCGCCCCGCCTCGCAACGCCTCGCCTCGCTCCGCCCCCGTCTCGCTCAGCCCCGCCTCGCCCTGTCCCGCCTCACTCCGCCTCGCCTCGCTCCACCCCGCCTCGCTCCACCCCGCCTCGCTTCACCCCGGATCGCTCCACCCCTCGCCTCGCTCCGCCGTGCCTCGCCTCGCTCCGCCCCGCCTCGCTCCGCCCCGCCTCGCTCCGCCCCGCCTCGCTCCGATCTGCCTCGTTCCGCCTCGCCTCACTCCGCCCCGCCTCACTCCGGCCCGCCTCACTCCGGCCCGACTCGCTCCGCTCCGCATCGCTTAGCCCCACCTCGCTCCGCTTCGCCATAACCTGCTCTCACCCCGCCCAGACCCACTCCATCGCGCCCCGCTGCACCCCGATCCTCCATCTCCGCCCCTCTCCGCTCCAACCAGACCCGCTCCACCCAGCCCCGCTCCGCTCCGCCTCGCATCATTCCGCCTCGTTTCGCTCCTCCCTGCCTTACTTCGACCTACCTCGCTCCCGCGCATTATTTATCCTTTCCCCGCCACGAGTTCCTCAGTCTGACTTTGCCCCGCCCCGTTTGTCTCCGTTCTACCTCTGTTTACCATCTCTCCTATAGGCCCCCCTCTTCTAGCGATACCTTCACACCAATTTCCATCAGGTGCCTTTCTTTCCCATCTCCATCCCCTTACCTACCTCGATTCTCTCCGTACCTCCCGCACCATTGCCTCCGCCTTCGCCGCAGCGGTATCCACCCACTGCCTTACGGTCGCGCCAAGAGCATTAGCAAGCGCGTCTCCTTTCCACACCGCCCCGCCCCCACCCATCTCGCCGCGCCCCACCCCCGCGACCTGTCGCCCTCGCGTACGAACTGCGGTGCCTTGCGAATGAGCAAATTTGGAATTGATACCGGCGTTTGCGCGCGCTGCGGTGCGTTTAGGAACTACACGTAGCACTCTTGCTCCGGCTGTTTCGCTTTCGTGTCGATGCGCTAAGCGGCGTAATATCTGAACAATGGGAGCCGAATTTGTATCGTAATACGGTATTAGGGAAGTCACTGTTTACAAACGTGTCTATTAGATATAAGTATTATATGTTCTCACGTTTTCATGTTTGCTCTGAGAAGGAAATTTCTGGAAGTAACGTGATCAGGTCTTCTGTAGACCAGGAATTCTTATATTGATATTACGTTTTCAGTAATTGCTAATGGATGTTATTCACCCAAATAACTAGAGCAACTTTATTTTATGATGCTAACTTTATTTTAAACCAAATGAATGCGACGTATGTAGGTGTGAAAAATATTATGGGAAGAAACCATTTTGACGATGTCGTTAAAACTGAGAGTTTTAAAAATTATTTGCAGTAAAATTAAATGAAAATTTTGAAATGAGTGAAGAATATGAATCAAGATATAGTACTGTTTTGATTTCCTTAAGTGAAGTATGAACTGACATGACGGTAATTGCTTTTTCGTGTTTTTAACGGTACTGTTTGTTGAGGTTATTATATTCAGCTACAACTTCAAACATATACTCATGTTGTACTCTCTAATTGAGTCTAGAGAGTTCGGCTGTAATCAAGAGAACGTCCTCTCACTTGCTACGTGTTATGCCCTGAATTTCAACAACTACCAGCGGGGCTCTGTTCTCTCATTTGGCAAGTAATTGTTACTTCGTCGCGCGACACAATCTGCCAGGAAACAATACGGGATAAGATGATATCCTTGCTCCGTCCTCTGCACTAAGCCCACGTTTTAACTTCGGGAAAGGAGCTAAAAGTAATTGCCTATTATACCCAAGTTGTTCGTGACTCATCAAGAACCATAATATTCTGTAGATAATTCGCATACCATTACCAAAGAGGGAGGGTGTGGATGTTATTAACCGAGGAATAGTATTTCCCGACCCATTACGTATTATGACGAGCTTTTCTCCCACGACGAATGCGACAATTCGTATGTATAGCCCAAGCCTCCGCAGCGCCGCGTCAGAGCGCCTATCCCCACCGCGAGTTATGAAATTTGAGCTAGTCTTTCAGCGAGGCATGTAATACATAACAAGTTACCACCCCGTATTAGCATGTCGGTGGGAAACTGGCGCGGGCGAGGTGCCGCGGGAACGGGCGAGGGAAAGCCAGGAGATGAGCCCGAAGATAACGCAGATTACACGCCTCTTACCACCCCACCGCCACCCGCGGCGGACGAGTCTCTTTTTAAAAACCGCGTTCTCTCTTAATCCCGCAGCCTTCCATTAGCCCTTCCCGCCCCGCGGCGGCGGCGCCCGCACCTCAGGCGGGATTATTGACTATCAGATGCAGCCGCCCGGCGCGGAGGTCCGCGCCAGAAAGCGGTCGGCGTCAAGCGTTATATTTCTTTTCGATTCTCCCGGACGACAATAAATTAGGTGGAGGCGATAGTACACTCTCGGGCGACGCCCATAGCGCGGGCCGCTATTCACACAGTGATAAGACCCGAGCGGTGGCGGCGGGGCGGGGGGGGACGGGCGGGCGCGTGCCGCGGCTCGCACGGGCCGCGCGCTTCTTTTGTCGGCGACTCGCCGGGATTTACCGAGGTTATCGGCACCTCCGCGGAGAGCTCGCCACCTCCGGCCGGCGCGCGGCGTGTGCACCATCCCGCCCTCCCTCCCCCCGTTCCCTGACCGCGCCGCCGGCCCACTATCGCACTAAATCACGGCGGCGCGTCCGTGTATACGTACGCGTGTTCGCACGCACGCGCGTGTGTTGTTGGAGGGCGTGTCTCCTGGCAAGCTGGCGACCCGCCCGCTCCCTCCCCCATCCCGAGGGGAGAGGGAGGCGTCGATGATAAAAAGCGCGAGCGAGGAACAGAGAACGCGAAGGAGAGAAAAGGAGGGAGAGGAGGAGAGAGAGGGAGGAGGGTGAGGAGGAGGAGGGGAGGGAGGATGGAAGGTGATGAGGAGGAGACGGAGGATGGAGGGTGAGGAGGAGGGGACGTAGGATGGAGGGTGAGGAGGAGGGGAGGGAGGATGGAAGGTGAGGAGGAGGGGAGGGAGGATGGAGGGTGAGGAGGAGGGAAGGGAGGAGGCGTGGGAGGAGGGAGAAGAGGAGGGGTGGGAGGGTGGATGGAAGGGAGGAAGTAGGACAAGTTTCTCACGCCCTCTCACCTGCGCTTGCGTTTCCGATAGCGCGACTCTCCCGTGCTCCGAGATAAGTTTGGCGAGGTGCTGCTTTTACGTCGTACAATTGAGCGCGGGGCGGGAGGGGGAGAGTCGTGGATGGGGACGAAGTTAGGGGAGGGATGTACTCCCTAGGCGAGCTCCCCCCTCGGTTGCTGGCTCCGCAGCCGACCGCGATCCCCTCTCTTCCGAGCCGCGCCGCGACGGCGGCGGCGGCGGCGGCGGCGGCGGCGGCGGCGGCAGGGAAAGCGCAAATGTTTATTTGTGCGGGAAGTGAGCAAATAGCGCAGGCACGTGCCGATTTCGGATTTGTTTACGGGTTTGTGCACGCAGAGCCGGGCGCGCAGGGGCGTGAGTGAGGTTGGAGTTAGTCACTTTGCGGTTCGGCCGGATGTTGTTATTGCATTAGGGGGAGACATTCTGTCGGTTCGGGCTCTATACACCCCTACCGCGTAGTTTGCACCCTATGAAAACCCGTGAGTATTGGGAACAAAATCAGTTAATCCTGCATTTCATCCTGCTACTTGGTAGGTGTGAAGGTGTGCTTCGGCTCGCATATTTTCGAGAAAGTCTTTAGCAACCTTAAAATGTTTGGAATTACTTTTCCAAAGAAATTCAAATTCACAGTAATATTTAGCGCATGAAGAAACGTATATTTACCCACGTATGAAGAAACCTATATTAATTTCAACCTCCAAAGGTTATTGTTCCACCATTTTTAGTAATAACGTGAAATTCAACCATGTTTTTTCCTATTCAATACTTCTGATCAGAATTAATTTAAACTCTCCCTTCTGTAACTCAAAATTTTACAATATTCAGATTTTTATTTAAAATAACTTTTTTGTGTTCTTTAAAAGAAATTTGTGATAGAAGTACGGAAAGAATAAATGTTGAAATGCTTTAAAATAAACAATAATATTCCACATTCTTCATAATTATTCTCTTCGTAAAACAGTATTAAAAGGTTAAAAGAGTTTGTTGATTTAAATTCAGTATTCCTCGCATTAGAGCCTTCAAAATAATACATCTCTCGTTAATACTTTCAAATATGTCACATTTACTAAGATAACGACGATGACGTAATAATATGCTCAGAGGAAATTAACTGCAAGAAAACATTGAGGAAATGGAAAAATGGTGGAAAATCTGAAACCTCGAGATTAACACTAACAAAAAAATCGATGATTTTCAGAGAGGGAGAGAAAGCCCCACAAAATACATTTAAAATTGATTGTAATAAGATAGAAGAAGTCCCTCATTTCAAACACTTAGGGGCGACACTACAAACAAATGGTGGAAGCTTCACCAAACACATTGCAAAGAAAACCTTTCAATGATCACCATCAATGAAATCAAATTTATTAGGCATTTAGATATGAACACAGCTACGAAACTTTTTCAATAAAAAGTCTAACCAGTCATTACGTATGGTGTTCATATCATCTGGGAAAACTCACAATAGGAAATCTATACGACCTAGAAAAAGTGAAAAGCCACGTTTCTAAATCGAGCATTGGTCATATCTAAAAGAACAAGGCCTAGGATGGCATATTTACTTCCTCAGGAAGCCTTCTTTATAGAGGATCTCAGCCTACAATTCATACTGCCAAATACTAGGGCAGCGGAGTCATTCGTACAAAGCCTGCACAAGAAAAGAAAAGAGAAGAAATATGGCCAGAGTCTCACACGTCTGAAGCAATGCGTAACAGAAACTGGATGTCGGCAAACTATACTGCGATTTTCTTAAATGTACCCCTGACAGGATTCAGCTGTTGAAGCTTTCATCCAAACGGGAGCTTAAAATGTCACCATAGTGACGTCACTGTAACGCCATTAAGCTCCAAATTGGATGGCAGCAAAACAGCTGATACCTGTCAGGGGCAAAGTGAAAAAAATCGCAGTATACGAGATGAGTCACGTGGTCACGAGATCCGCAGTGTATGGTTTTTATGGTGTGTAAACTGAAGACTTTCCATGATCCAGAAGAAACCTGCGTATGCAAACTCTGCGGAAACACCTGCGATCGATACCATATCCAGCGGTATAAAGAAAGACGGCTGTCAATCAACCAGTATGCACGGATGAACAGTAACGGTGCGACTTAGTGATGGACTTTTACTGTGATATTTATGTTCTTTTATTGTATTAATTCTTTGTAAACAAGAGATTTCACACACGTGCGTTTTTCAATGTAATAATATTTACTAAGATAACCGGTTAAGTATTTTCCATTATTAAAAATGAATTACGAAACATTGCAAGAAGAAATTTGTGGGCTCTCCCCTAATAATCTGGCAACATTAACAGTTCAGTTAAGTTTGGTCTGATTCAAAATAAATATTATGGATTAGTTATTTCCTGTGTCTATTTACTTCCTTGGAAATATGTGTAAATCTTCCACGCAGAGTTGGTTTTTTTCGTGTCTTCTTCTGTTTGCACGTTGTATCTCTGCGTGTTTTGTTATCACCGCACGCGTTACTACTGCACACATTGGAAATACGAGAGATAAAAGCTCAACTTTTTCATGTTGCCAGGTTCTCATTGTCTCATGTCCTTTATCAAATACTCCACTCTCAATTGACATCATATATCGTATATGCTTGATTTTTCACAGCCACAAGTAAGTATTGAATCATTTGTTACGTGACCCTATGGAATATTTAAATACAAGTATCTCTGCAACGAACTTGTGTCGGCGGCGTGAAGACAAATAAAACTGTTTGAGCACTTGTGCAATGTGTTTTCTACATCATCTGCAGATAGAGAGGTATGTTTACAGAAGTCAAGTACCTTTCAACAAATTTTGAAGCGTTAACCATTAGAACCGTAAAAGAATATTAACCTCACTGCACTTTACGATATGAGAAATGAATTGAAGCCTAAGCCAACATTACGGATACATCTCTTTTCTTTTGTGCTGTATTACAAAACCCAACCCTCTTTCAAGAAATAGTCATGAAACAATATTTGAAATGGATAAAAACTATTCATCTACATTTATTAGATTCGCATACGTTGATTGAGACTATTCCTTTCTTGCCTCAGCCAAACGCAATTACTAGATAAAATTCTACACGCGCTCACGAGAAAAATATACTTCTTGAACAAATGCAATACGGCAGGGCTCGTTCCCAATTTTCGAACGGGTATTCTCTCATTCGATCTCTGAGATCCAGTGACATCTTTATATTTCTATGGGAATTCCATACATTTGTAATGAATACATATTATTTATATAGTATTTGGAGTTCATTTATTGCATTCAAGCATGAAATTAGTGGTGGTACAGAATAGCACAGACTTTCCCGTATTAGTTTTCTATTTCTTTTGGTCTCGGCTAACTATTCGGATTAGTCACATACTCTTGCCAGCAGCCATCCATCGCCAGCCCAAAGTAATTTTTTTTGACATTTTCTTAATTTCCCGGTTTCGTAATAGTAGAACGGAAGTATTATTTTAAGAATATTAAAGAACAGTAGAACCTTGTCCTAATATGCCAATTTTCTTTGAAAAAATTTGAGCCGTTTTAAGAAATGGCGTAGGCTACTGTAAATTCGAAATTTGAAGCTCTTTTTCACAAAAACCTTTTGAGTTCTCGAAAAACTTCATTATAAATTATTTTAAGCACTTTAACTTATAAAGCCTTTAATTGTTTTTTAGATTAAATACATGAATTAATAAAAATAACTATAATCATTAGCATGCTATGTACTAATCTTCGTGAAAAAATGTTAATCTTTTCAAAGAAAACTTATGCCAGCTTAAACTAGTGTATTGCTACCCAAGACTTCAAGACACATTTATTAGCAATTCAACTAGTTTTATTTAAACGATTTTCATAATGTGAATGCAACGTCTACCTAGTCAATAAATTGCAATGATTTCTGTGCATAATCTTTTATATGAGCTACCTAAATGTAAGAAGCAATTTCATAACATTTAATTACACAGTCATTTACATACATTCAGTTTCATGGTACATGGATACATGGAGTTTCATGGTTTCATGGTACATGGAGTTAAGTCATAAAAGTAAGTTTAAAAGCACTTAATATAGTAAAATGTAAAAACATTTAAAATATTAAAATGTACTTTTTAACGTTATATAGCCGAGAAACAGCAACGCGTTTATTATGTAAAAAGATAAAATAAAGCCTTACGTTTTGGAAATTCTTGTTTATTTTTCAACTCTCAAAATGTTTACCCAAAAAGCGAACCTCATTTTATAAAACAAACGGGTAATCGACGTTTTACGGAATAGTTTTATATTCTTTGAAATTTTGAAAGACTATAAATGGAATGTATTATTGATGAAATGCTAACATATGCATAGACCTGGCTAACCTTTCTTTCACTCAAGATACGCATGTTATAATCCTCCCAACAAGGAACAAAAATTATGATTATCAAATACGTTTCGTATAATTTCTAAAAGTCTAATTTGTGAACACAAGATCTACAATAAAACAAATTTATCATATCACTGCCACCATCTCGTAGTTCACCAACAATGTACTTTTCAAATATCCGTTACGGCATTGTTGCGCAAATTTCAAAAACTCTTTGCGGATTTTGCTTGAAAGAAATAATTATAGATTAATAATTATAATTATATACTATAAAATACTCTTTTTGTTCGATGTATATTAATCTCGTGGAATCCTTTTCGCTTGATAATTTGCTTTGTAATATAATTGCTTTGTAAATATAAAGAATAACATTCTTTTTTCTTATACTAAAAACCCTTTCATTTTACATATTATAAAATTGTATATATTTAAATTAGTGCATTTTCCCTATTTATATTCTCTATATTTCAAGGATTCTAAAATAGGTTACCCAACAATTTTTATCACTGTTTATTTATGGAAATATAACGAGGTATCCCTTAGTAAGTTTTTATTTTATTTATTTACGCCAAAAACAGTTAAAAACTGTGTGACGAGCTATGGGGAGAAGTGAATTTTATGCATGTTTTCGTAATTCTGTGATCTCTATCCTAAACCATATTCTAGTCGAATTTTGAATACAGAAAAGAGCGTTTTTTCTCAAGTTTGGTTGACAAAATATTCGCTCCTATATATAAAATATATTTTCAAAGGTAAAATAAAATAAATAAAGGTAAATAAAATAAATTTTCAAAGGTTTAACAAATCTCTTAGGTTTAAAATTATCTTAGGATAAGTTCTCTTAGGGAAGCGTGCGACTAATTTTGACGTCAAATTACAATTGTTCCCAAATATTTGGAAAAATTCAATATGACCTTATTTAAATATCTGTTTTTGATGAAAATATTTCAATATAAAAACCATTTTATCTTCACAATTGTAATTGTAGAAAGAGGCCGAATATGTTTTATTTTTTTTATATATTGGCATTTTTAGCGAATCAGGCTTTTCAACGAACATGAAACCTGTACCATTCTCTTAAGCTTCCCTCATGCTATCTAAAATCCCAATTTAATCGAAAAACGTTGTGCTATTTTGAAGAAAAAATAGTTTAAAGAAAATAAAAAATGCCTGTTTTTCACAAACTTTCGCAAAAAATACTAATGTTTTTGAAAAATTGTACATGACGTTATTTGAAGATCTGTTTTTTATGAACACATTTCATTAAGAAAAGATTATATTTTCACAATATTGCAGTTGTAGGAAATCCCTAAGAATTTTTTCAATTTTCGAAAAATTAAAGTTTTCAACCAACACGAGACCTGCGCCATTCCTTTAAAAACTTTCTTCAGTATATCCAAAAAAATTAATTAAAATTGTTGGCGCCATTTTTTTCAAATTTTTGAAAATGTCTCAGAGGCTTCATGTAAAGTACTCTCCAAAATTCAAATACCGGTTTCAAATTCAAGGGGCCAATCAGATCGATCGGGGAATACCAATTTTGGAGAAAATCGACTGAATGGTTTAGTCATTAGTTTGGTTCACTGACAGACAGAACAACAGATGTTTTGCCGTCAATCGATTTTTCGGTATCAGGAGCCATAAAACGTAGAGAAACGTGTTAGAGGATTTTTTTTCTAAATTTAGCAAATAGATTTATCAACTTTTTTGTTACCGGGCCCTATAGTAAGAGCACAGCATTACAAAATTTCCCCTATACTTCCTATGTATCTCTCTCTCTCTCTCTCTCTCTCTTGCTCGCTCGCTCTCTTTCTCTCTCTCTCTCTAACAACAAAATTTAATAGAAAATGTTGGCGCCATTTTTTTATGTTCAAAATGTCCATGGGGCTTCGTGCAAAGTAGCCCCAAAATTAAAATATGAGTTTCAAATTCCACTAACCTCGACATCAGTCATATCGATTGGGGAATATCAATTTTGGAGAAAATTGCCTGAATGGTTATTCGCTAGCGTTGTTATATATAAAGTCATATATAAATTCTTTCTATAAAAGTACATTGCATTGTTATGTTCATGTATGTCCATGCATGAACATGTACATTGCATGTGTAAACTAAGTATTAAATCCATAACAAACATCATTCCTCTCAAACTTTTCGGGCATAAATAGTTGAGAAAATAAGGGCTTCAACATCCAAAAATTTTCAAAGAAACACAGATTTGAGTAATATGACATTTTTTATGTTCACGGTTACCGCGGCGGCAGTTCGCAAACAGTAGTACTTTCGACACGAATTACTTGTCCGGCATCAACCTGGAAGTGATCGAAAGAAACCATGGTTTCGACCAATTTGTGCTGCCTGCCTTCTTCTATCCAGTTTAATGGATCTTTTAGCTACTTAGCTGATGCCGAAAATCCAGCTGTCGTCAGAGTCAAATCTGAATTCCTCCGCTGCGTGGATGCTTCATGTTGACTGGCAACTACATACGCTATCGCAGTAGGTCCCTGAGAGTGTAGAAGATAGATAATTCAAAGCTATTCTCGTATTCCTTGTAGAGCCACGACAGCAGCTCATCGTTCGCGCACGACGGCGCAACGCGTGTGCAACGCTATTGGCTCAGTGCGCGGTAAGATGGCTATGGCGGAAGAGGCACATATATATGCTGGGAGGAGCTAGCCTCCAGGGGCAAATGGATGCACTCCACGGGCGGTCTACACACTCCCCGTGCATTTGCCGCCTCCGGCCCCCGTTGCCGCCATCGCTATCTTACGCCGCCTCCACTGGCCCCATTGTCCCAGCCGCCCCCGCCGCTAAAGCCATCCCCGCCGCCCACGCCACCCCCGCCACCCAAGTTTCCTCGCAACCCCCCGGCCGCCCCCGAAGCCCACGCCGCCCCCGTCATCCCCGTCGCCTCCGTCACTCCCTCCGCCCTCGCCGCCCCCACCACCCCCGCCGGTTCCGGTATTCCCTGCAGGCCCCAACACTCTCACCTCCCCCGTCGTCCCCGCTGTACCCGCCATTCCCTCCGCCCCCGATGCCCCCGCCGCCCCCTTCGTCTCCCGCCGTCCCCCGCCGTCCCCCGCCATCCCTCGCTGTCCCCCGCCGTTCCCCGCCGTTCCCCGCCGTCCCACGCCGTCCCCCGCCGTTCCCACCTCCCCCACCGCTCTTGCCTCCCGCGCGCCCGTCCCCGCCTCGTTCTCTCGCCCCCGCCAGAGGCGCTCTATAAATATCTGGCGCGCGCCATCTCGCGGAAATTGCATTGCTCGCGCCACCCGGCCGCCTCCGAAGCACCAACTTGCACCGGCCGCGCGCGCGCGCGCACGCTAGCGTGGCGGCCAAGTAACGACCCGGCCGGCGCAAGACGTATGCCCGGGAGTACACACAGTGCTTGCGCTCACGAAGACAGCACGGCTGGCGCAGAGAAGGGGAAGGGAGTACGCCTCATGTAACACGGTCGTTAATATTTCGTTGCAAATTTTTGGATGAAGTAGAGTGGTCCTTGTGGAAATTATGTACCGGGACATTGTGCAATGGACAGCGCCGATGTGTGAGGGAGGCAAGATAGTTGGAACCAAGAAAAAATACAAAAGAAATTTTTACTTTCCCGTACATTTTACTTTCCCGTATACGTACGTATATACGTAGTATAGGGAAAATATTGTAATGCTGCACGAGAAAACAGCGAATTTTTGGCAGAAAAATATTCATTGCCGAGCCGTGATAACGAAAAAGTGAATAAAACAAGTTTCTAAATAAAGAAAAACAATTCTCTAATACGTGGTGTAGCCAGGATCCCTGTTTTGTGGGTCCTTGATAACGAAAAACCAATTGAAAGCAAACGTCCGTCTATGCGTCTGTGAACAACACTGGCGCTTAACACACTCGTTCTGTAGGACATATTCTTCAATTCCTATATAATATCCTATATGCAATGTGGAAAGCACATATCGTTGTCCTGATTCCCTGCCAGCGCGTAATGGAGAAAACTGAGTAGTCTCAGGGTAGTTACATTCCAATCCGTCTTCTCGGGATTAATTCTTAGAAAGAAAAATATGCTTACGCATTGCAACAGAAACCCAAATGAAGAGCCACATTATGGACGAAATGAACATCACTTTAAAAGGTTTGGATAGACACGTCTTTCTCGCGTGGGGACATTTCAGGACACTGTGATTCATCGGGCCGCTTGAGCGATCTGAGTGTAGTGTACGTACTAGTAGAGTGACAGTTCAACTTCATTCAGTGTTCACCTTCGATGCTTTTGATGGATGAAATTAAAGAGTTATAAGCATCAACTAATTGTGAGAATGAAAATGAATTGCGAATGAGGCAAATGCCACGTGGATACTTGGCGATTTCCATGTAACTCAGTAGTTAATTCGTCCCTTAAACATTTAAATTTTAGTTACCACCTTTTCACCACACCTTTTTATTTAACCCGGCTTCAGTTGTATTTACGCTATCGACGTCAGGTGTACAAGGGTATATACTGCTGAGGGCTGAAAGTGAAACGGACACATATTCAAAGTAAACATACTTGTTTTGTATTCCATTAATATTTATTGCATACAGTTTAAAATCTGTTCTTATGTCATTTAAGAATAATAATTTCAAACTGGGTAACAAATAACCCACATGTATCGTTGAGAATGGGGGAATACTATACAAAACGTGTATTATTATGTGGCGCAGGAAGAAACAAAGTACTTGGGGTCACGAAGGCAATTGTGTGACGCAATGAATTGGATGCGTATATTACGTGGTCATGGGAGGTTGTTAATATCTTGCAGATATTTCGAGGATTTCAATAATTGTGGATGTTCACAATTGATGAAAATTTGTAATTAGTGAGGCAAGTTATGTGGCGAGAGAAATAATTCTCTGTATTCTAACACATTACTAAAAGTATATTAACATTATGAAAAATATTGAGGAAATACTTCGAAAATCGTATCAACAATAACTGAGAAATTTTTCAGGAGGGCTCTGTCTCCACGAGTCACATATTATTTTGGGAAGCACACACTTTCTTTAAAACATTATGTGATGTTGAGTGATGAAATTGTTACTTTTTTTGTATTTTGAAGAAGCTAGAAAAGTATAAAAGTTCAGTGGAGATTACATATTATAATGAATTGAAAGAATGTCACCTGGTTTCTGAATATCTGAGTTACTTTTCAGTAAATTTTTAAATATAACAGTGCACACTAATCGATTGTAAAGCTTTCATATTCTTCCTTAATTAATACTGTTATAGTGTTTACCAATTAAGTTTGAACGAAGCACGGACTTACAAGTCTTAAAATTTACTTTTCCTATGTTTTATGTAGCTTAATTCGTTGTAATTAGTACACACGTTTCCTGCAATAAGGACTTAGAGAGCATACTGAGAAAAAGCATAACGTCAAGAAGACGTAAGCACCGAACCTTGTTTAAATGTTTTCGTTATTGTGACTGGATGTCTGATTGGTTCTCAATGACGTGATACTCAAACTTTTTTAGTATATAGATATCGATGTTACATCCTGTTAGCTAACTACCCTTTTCTTTCTTATTGAAATTTGCGTCAATAATTCAATTACCTCAATCTCTTATTCATTTTGTTGCAGTAGCTGCCCAACAACACAAGTGCTTGTAAGTAACATCTTTCTTCTGACATGAGTAGCGCTTCGTAAGCAATGACGGCCGAATGAAGCACTTACCATGGTCTCTTGTTAATACAAATTGCGTCCGGTTCTCTACAAGATTTATTACGCCCATGTACTGAACTCTGACTGACATTCCGTAAAGAACGTTGTCCTCCTGCGAGAAGATCGAAGCTGTCACCTGGCGAAGTCTACAGCCTTTGTATTTTTTTCTGGGCGGCCGTCATTCGTCATCATTATTGCCATTAGCAGAGATGATACAGGAGCACGGGCAGGCGACGTTGCTAACAAAACCCAAACAGAATATAAAGCCCCTCGGAATAAAAGAGTAAAAGACAATTCGCGCGCATGATGTCGCGACCTGGCGTCTTCATCTGTCACAAGGCCAATGCTACTTTACAGGTCTATGGATCACTTTCTATCCGGCTGGTTTCCCACACTGGGCGTCATCAGGAACAAAATAACAACATAATCAACAACTCAGGAGGCTGTGGTATTTTTGTTTTCCTTTTCTTCTTTCTTTCCACCTCGAGCATCTCGTTTTTTTACATATTATTTTTATTTCTTTATTATCGTCGCTCTTTTGTCAACGAGTTGCTTTTTGGGAGGCGATTCAAATTGTTTTGTTCTGGTGGAGTGCCCGAAGATCGATGGTGCTTTGTTTAGGCGGAGCTGGCCACGCCGAGACGTGCTTTGTAGAAGCCTGCGGCTGCGGTGGAGTGGAGGGAAGTGGAGGAGAGATGTGTGAGAGAGAGAGAGAGAAAGAGAGGGAGAGGGAGAGAGTGGGGGTTCGCCGGTATTAACCTGTCAACCGGGGAATAGAGAAACAAATTACCCCCGCATCATGCCACGAGATGTGCGCGCGCGGGTCTTCGGGAATCTTTGCAATGACACGACCAGCCCTTCCCCCGTCCCCTTCCCCTCCCACGACCGCCAACCTTCCCCACGGAAACCAGGGGCTGTTGGACGTCGCGTGAGCGGATGTCTGCGTGGCCTCCGGCGACGCGATTCCGCTTCTTTTTTTATTAATGAAATTTCATTAATGACGTCGCTAATGAGATTAGGAACTTGGCCACGTCAGAAACGCAGACACTCCACACGATAGCAAAGAGTTGGCGTGATCGAAAAGTTGCCGCAAATGGAAAAATTTCGTTTACAATTTTTCTTAATAACGGCCAACCGGAATTAGAAACATCGTTTTCATCAAATAAGTGAAAATGCTGAGGGTAGAGAAAAGTTACGTTGATGCTTGAAAATTTAAGCATCAAATATATCACCATTAATACTAACTTTATACAGGAGATAAATATTGTAATTATGAATTTATTTATCCCAATTAAAATTGTATTCATGTCCGGTTTTGCAGGTATTGTTAGTATAAAAAGAGATTAATTTTTCTAAAATTCTATATTTTCAATACTATGTTTGTGATGTTCTCGCTGCTTGTGTTAGTTAACTTTGCACGAGCACTTGACACTAATGCGTGTCACTTGCGAGATGAGTTCCATTCCTGAAAATGTTTTATCTTGACTACCCACTGTCATGTATTTTTATGAATCGAATTTTATTCCTAAATTCTTCAGAAACCGCCACAACGAGCACTCACATTCCTCAAGTTACGTGTTCCCTGGTAGAGCGAATACGAGATCTAATTGCATGTCTCTCAGAATAAATATTACATACTTTTAGAAAATATAGAGGGGTCAAAAACCTCACTTTTCCCAATGAATGTAATAGTGAGGAACTTCACTTAACGGAGTTACACACGAGACATTTTCTCTTGGTTAATAGCCTACTTCTTACGCACAATGTTCGGTAGGTCACCTTCTCTCCACCCTTGAGGAGATTTCGTGAACCTTCCAAACATATGTGTATACAGGTTTGCCTAACACCAATGGCAAATGTCACGTCTATTATATGCATACTCATTTGCATGCAATTTCCTAATATACGCTCATCGGCGAAATGCGATCATTTTTTACCTCTCTGCATTCTTTAGAAGTTTGTAACATTTATTCTGAGACACAATGTGTAGCGCTGTACAATAAGTGTCTAAAGTTTTAATTTGGCGAGAATTTAGCTAAGACTTTTTAAATTTTGCTGTAACTTTCGTCAGACAATAGTGGATTTTCCGATCTTAGAAAATTTACACTCTCGGAATTGCATCTGCCCGCTCTGAACGTGTATACTTGGAACGTATGTATAATATAGTATAGAATAGTATACGTATATATACTTGGAACATATGTATAATATTGTGGCAATGAAAACATGAGCATGGAAATTAATCTGGCTTTACACAGAAGTAATTTGTAAAATAAGAGAAAAATCTCATTTGATCGAAAATGGAATGTTATGTAAATGCAGTGTCAATTTTTATTTAACAAGTACGGTAAGCATTTGGGATTCCGGGTGATGCCCTCCTCCGGTTTACATTATCCAGATTGCGCCACAAGGAAGCCAGCTATGTTCCCATTAGGAATACGTTTTTGCTACGATAGATGTAATACTAAACTCATTTACCCAATACATTATTAATTGGTTTTATTATGATGAGTAATTATTCAACATTATTAGCCAGAAATGAAATGAAAACAGATGTTTTCATGTTAGTTACTTATTTATTAGTTGAATGCTTTTGAATTGCTGAGGTTGGTAAAAAGAAAAACTCGAGAAGAGCATCAGAAGGGGAGACGTTTTACCATCAGAACAGGTTTCAAGTAATTACTGTTGAAAATATCGAAACGTACTTACTAATAAATATAAAAAATAAGAGAATACCAATTTAAAAACTTGATTAAACTATCAAATTCTACCAAGAGCTTTAAATGTTACACTAAATACTTTAAAATTTTGAAAATGTTTTCCGTCTATTTCTTGTTGACTGAGTCAAGTGTCAGAAGGAGTCGATTTTGTATGCAAAGATTTGGGACTTGATCATATGGAATACACAACAATAATCATATGTACAATGAATTACAATAATCCAGGAATTCATCTGTAAGTAATACGTGATAGTATTTAGTGAAAATAGTATTTAGTGAAATTCATAAAGTGCATACTCGTATAATTTTAAAATAAATGTTAATTATTGTAATAATTGCGTTTATATAATATAGATTTTAAAATAAAACTTTGTTGACGGTAATGGAACGAATTTACAAACTATGGAGGTTAGTAAAAGTTGAATGATGAGTATTAATTTTGGGAAAGGGATTGACATCATAGAATTCTATGATGCAGGGGAATAGGAGAAACAGTGGGAAGAAAGTTCACTTCGAGTTAACTTCGAATATACTAAGGAGTTCTTAATCCAGTGGTTATGACGGACATTGTCTTCAAAGACTTGGATTTTGTTGATGGTCGCGAGTCAGAGATGAGGTTTCTCCCTGACGTTTGAGCTCGTTGCGCAAATAAATTTAGATAAACGCCCGCTCGGGGCGCTGCCTCCGCGCACGGCCGGCTCTGCCTCCGCCTGTAAGGGCACGAACGCTCCATTAAGCCGTTGTTTCTCGCCACGATTCGCCTCAACACTATACTTAAAGCCAGCTTCTTGTGGCAGCACAGTGGGGCCTCGAAAGCGTGAAAACGGTCGTATTTCATTCCAACCTGTAATCTAGCTCCTTCGTGAACATATTTGAAGATGTGAAATAAAACCGAACTTGCTGTTGGCAACACCGTGAATACTTTTTATTTCTTTTTACTTTTATCTTTTGGTTGATATAAATAAATGGAATAAAGTAAGTACTTTTTAAGTACTTACTCTATGGAGATGTGTAAAAATATAGTGTCGGATGATATCTATTTACGGTTTGAAAGATGGGATGATGGGATCCGTTGTGACTTTTGTCACATACGAAGGTAATTCTTTCCTGTTACGCACGTCAGAATGTGACAGTGAAGAATATAAATTAAGGTCTTTGTGTACCACTCGGAGAGAAAGTTCAATATAATATTTTTGATGTCTCTTTCGAAATGCTTGCTAGAGCATAAAGATAATTGTCATCCGATTGTGCTCAGTATTGTGTCGTGAACACCTGCCAAAGAAAGGACATTAATGGCATATCCGCTCTCTGACTATTAAGGTTTTTAAAATTAACTGAAGTTGCTATTTTAAAAGTACTATATCGCGAAGTGTCAATCGAGCACTGTCGATGAGAGTAAAATTATAATCTTCTTTTATAGTGTTGTGATATAGTTCTTATATAATATTCCGTACATGAGCTGTTCTATTCCAAACTCGTTGAGTTCCCAAATTATTTTTTAGGGGCCAGAGTTTGCATGTTCGCATCAGTTTAAACCGTTGATTACTTCACTATACGTGCTTTTATCAAAGAAACTAGAGTGGTATGAATTCAGGCATCCAGTGAGCGAGGGAACTTACACACAAAATTAAAATTTATCGACTTATGAACATATTCGATTACAAACACATTAAATAAGTCAATAAATCGGTGTTTTGAATTTTGTGAGTTAGCTTCCTCTTTTATTGCATGCCTCAATTCATTTTAAATACAGTGGGACTCAAGGAACTGAGAACATTCCTTCCGTTATAGAAAATTATCTTTATTACGAGAAAGAGGGAGAGAAATGCATATGTACAGATAAACGAATCAAAATCAAGTACAGTAATCCCTCAAAATCCGTCAATTCGCTATTTGCGGATTTGGGGCATTCGCGATTTGAGAAGTGATACTGGTTTTGACATTCGCCATTTCAACATTCGCTAGTGCGTCATTTGTTCGTACTATATTTTTCTTGGAGGGGGAAGTGGATTTCAATTTTTTCAAAAGCGTCTTCTGGGAATCCGACTCAAAGCATTGCGTTCTGCAAAAATGTCAAGTTGGAGTCTCTTTTCAGATTAAGGGAATATCAAAACTGTAAAGTAATTCTATTCAGTTGCACCAAATTGGAGGTATGACCTTTGACTACATGAACAAATACTTTCAAGATCTGTGCAACTCTCTTTACTGACTGGAGTGAAGCTTTGGGAAATCATCAGTGAAGATAATCTTCTCCTACATGGTGAAAAAGTAACGGAAGCGAAACTGCGCTCTGGAGCAACTTCAATATCAAAACTGTTAAGGACGTTCTAAAACTTGAACACGCTCTTTTGGAAAGGTACTCGAATGCGACCCTAATTTGAAAATTACTTTGGAATGTAAGAGAGAAATAGAAGCAGCAACTCTTACATATCTGGAGAGGAGGTCGATGAGGCCAATGAGAAGGTCTATGAAACAAACAAAAATAACCAAATAGTATGTTCAACTTTAATATAACATTCAAATACTAATTTATTAATCGTGAATTTTATTTGTTGTAGTACTTATTCAGTCCTATTGCAATTGTTTGTCAGATATATTCTTTCCTTTTTAAACACGTTTTTAGAAATCCAAGAACCTAACCCACCTTTCTTCATTAAAATATAAACTCGACATCCATGGATTGAACATTCGTGATGTTTTTTGGGAACCTAACTCTCGCGAATGTTGAGAGATTACTGCAATGCCTACGTAATAGACAGTTTACACTGTACATTTATTTAAAAATGTAGCGAACCAATCAGTTTCGTGGTGTGTTAGTTTGCGGGCACACTAATGTCGCGTAACAGATGTTACGTTCATATTTTCACGGACGTCAGTATTCCGGGTATACACATTCAAAGCGGAAAGGACATCATACAGCGCTCGTGTGGCATGCCCCTAGTAGAGGTTTTGGTGAGTGTTTTAAAGCAAGTTCCATTTTGTTTCGAATAAAATTGCATTTAAAATAAGCTGTAGTTACGTCTTGAAAAAATTGAACAATGGCCATTTCTCGTGTAATTTTTAATTTGCTTGTGCAGATGAACGAAACATTGGCGAAATTTCCTCGCTATTGAAAGTCTTCTGACAAAATTAAAATTTTGAACTGGTATTTCTTCACGTGTGTAGAAACCGTCTTGCAACCGCGCATCTATCAAGAACGTGGCACATTGATTCTTCGCCTTGCAACCCCAAACGATCCATGGTTGTGGTACGGAGGAAATCTCTCCCTGTGAGAGGTGGCTCAGTGCATCAACTGATGTCACTGTAATGCCTCTGACTGAGGTTCGAGTCCCGACGGCGGCGGCAGGATTTTCATCATTATCTTTTCAGCTAGGTTGAATTCCATCGCTGTCTGGAGGGGAGTTCTAGCGAACGGCTGCTCTGATCGACAGCTTTCCAGTGGTTCCTCCGATCAACACCAGGCTAAGGTTACAGGTCCTGCTCCTAATCAACACCAGGCTAAGCAGTACCATGGGCCACGGACCATGAATCGACGTAGATTAGCACCGGATCTCGCCATCCAGCGGGGGAAGATCACTGCTACCTACCGACCGACCGACCGATCGATCAATCGATCGATAAAACATGTACTACACTTGCGGGACTGATCTTGCCGCGTCCGCAATGACTAATAACGAATCAATCAATCAATCATCAAAATGCTCCCCGAGTGAATTATGATTATTGATTTTGTTTTATGTATTCTAATTCCCAGACTCTGGAAACTTTGACAACTGGAAATTTTCCAGAATTTTCTGGGAATTAGTGGCAACCGACGTGGAATGCTATCGTTGTTGAGCATTTCGGCAGATTGAAATTGGCACTACATTGACGCTCACTGCTTCCAACTGTTTTTTAATTGTGTTGGCCGCCAGGGACCGACATGACTGAGTCATATTATGCGTAACTTTCGCATAAAACGGCTTGTGTCGTTCCCTGGCTCCACGAACGCGGGATCAGGTTAGGAAGCTAATTGTAGGAGGATTCAATTTTACCGGCCTTTTTACTTTCTACACGTCTGGTATTCAAAATATTTCTTATGATAATGGTCACCATGTTCATAATTGTGTTTCACATAATTTTTCACCTTTCGAAAATCGACATCCCTACATCATTGGGGCTGGATTGTAATTTTATTGCTATTGTTGTTGTCGTTTTTCTTCTTCGAATAGGCCACTGTGGACCACTTTTATTTCAACTGGTTCTTCCTTCCAATTTCTTCTTCCTCTCAAATTCTTTCATCCCCTCCCGATGTTTTTTTTCTCTTTTCTGTCCAGGTTGCTCCTGTCTTCTTTTTAGGTTTCTCTAGACTTAACTAATTTGTGTCTCAGGAATGAACGGTTCTGAATATCTTGTGATTTTATTTTAGTTCTGATTGTTATTGTTATTATTATCAATATTGTTATTGTTATAATATTTTTTTTATGTTTACGCATTGCCGGTTCACAGGAACACCTGTTCTCAAATAACAACGGGCTTTTCGGAATGTGTGTTATTTGCTGCTGTTTATTTAAAAATCTGAATTTAGAAAGTTTCGGAGAATGCGGCAAGTATTTAAGGTAACATATTTCTGCATTACGTTTAAAATCCTTGGGTGGTTATAAAGTTTTTTAAGGTTCTCTTTGACTTATTTTTCTATGAGGCTATTACTAGAGATAATTAGTGGGAGAATGAATACTTGGTCCTGTTTCCATTGATCTTTGATTTGATACGCCAGATCGCTGTACTTCCTTACTTTTTCCATAATGCTTTTTGCATGTTCCTCTAGGAAGAGACTGCAACATCAATGAGAAAAGTAGCTTTGGAACCTTGAGAGTTATCGCAATATCTGGCCTATTATGTTTTAGTGTCTTGTGCGTCAAAATTGTGTAATCGAAATAAATTATACGATTATATATTAATGATTAAATATTAATTATATATTAATGACCTTTTCATTTTTCAACACAGGTTCAGGTTTGAATATTCTTCAGGTCAGGATATTCTTCCTAAAGGATTCGTCAAAGTTGACAGCATCTTCAAAGTATTAATTAGTTGACTGCATCTTAAGGTTTTTGAAAACTAATGTACTTCCTTAGGTAAAGAAAACAAGGAAAAGTAATAGTATTTCCTTTCGTGTTACAACTCGTCAATGACTCTGCGCTTGAATCTCGAGATTCGTCAACACACGTGGACACTCACCTTGCCCCACGACTGCTTCGTCTTACCTGATCTCCACCTCCAACGCACGACTCCCCCGCGTGCCTGGGAGTGGAGAGGGGCGGACGAAAAAGCGCTCGGAGAAGTGAATTCCCGCGCACGGCAAAAAGGTCTCGACGCGTACAATACAATCTAATGTGAATTAAGGGAGCGCGCGTATGGAACGCACGCTCTTCGACCGCCGCCGCCCCCTCCGCCACCGCCACCGCCACCGCCACCGCCACCGCCACCGCCACCGCCACCGCCACCGCCACCGCCACCGCCACCGCCACCGCCACCGCCACCGCCACCGCCACCGCCACCGCCACCGCCACCGCCACCGCCACCGCCACCGCCACCGCCACCGCCACCGCCACCGCCACCGCCACCGCCACCGCCACCATCGTGCAAGTCGCTACCGCTACCACCCTCCCCGTCGCCCCCACGTCCTCCAGCACCGGCGCCCCCGCTGCCACCCTCTCCGACGCCACACCCACCGCCACCACCGCCGTCATGGCCGCCGTCATCGCAACCGCCTCCATCACGGCCGCCATCGCCGCAACCACGGCCACCATCACCGCCAACGCCAACGCCACCGCCAACGCCACCACAACCGCCGTTACCGCCACTGCCGCCACCGTAATGGAATGACGGTGATTATCGTGTAATCAGGCGACGACGGACAGGCGGCGACGCGACGCGACGCGACGCGACGCGACGCGCAGACTGCCCGGGGAGCGCACGCACTAACGGAACGACTCGCAGGGGCCGTTGGCAGAGGACACAAAAGGTGATAGATGGGCACGGTTGTTCCAATCATTGTCTTTTAAAATAAATATTTAAAAAAAAAAGAATTTAAAGGTCTAAAGTTGAGGGATAAATTGCATTGAGAAAGAAATCTCTGGATTTAATATTGGAGGTGTAGGACAGGTTCAAAAATAAATTTGAACATATTCAATTTTCAGAATTCTAGAGATTGAATTGAAAATTAGAACTACAAAATTTTCTAAAACTGTGCTTTCTTCTATTTAAGCAAAACATTTAAAGGAAAACAGAAAGCTAATTTTTTATGAGATTATGAAAATATCAATATGGCTTCGTGAAAGTGTTCTCCCGAAATTGAAATACTCGTAACTTAATTATTTCCGGAACGGTACAAAAATAAGGAACACAAATAAGGAACAAAGTAGACTCTGAGAAATCTTATAAACTGTTTGAATGTGCTATTTTTTACTAATTGGTAGTGGTTGTTATGTACTGTAAGTATATTCAAATAAAAGTATACGAAAGCAAAATTCATTTAAAAGTATTTAAAACGAGCGTATTTAAAACGAAAGTTGACTTCAAAACTCACTGGGGACAGTGATGAGGAAAAATGGCAGATGGCGCCATTATAGCGAACGTATTTGTTTTGACAAAAATTTAAAGCATATGGATAAATGAAACACCTGGGGGATGCACATGTTAAATGAGTAGAAACACTTCGATAGTAATTATGTGAGGTAAGTCAGGGTAAGTCATGACTGCTTTCTTTATTATGAATGTAAGCCTTATATCTTAACTGAATATGGGTGAACGGTTTCGAAGAAATGGTAATAATGAAGATATGAGTTAGGTATAATGCGAATGATGGAGTAATGGTGGAATAAGAGGAAGGAAATGGGAGAACCAAAAAAAAAAACCTCCTATAAATCACTTTATTAATCAAAATTCCGCACAAGACTAGGGTTTTATTTCTGTATTATGAGACCTAATAACATTTTTCTAAGCCTTATTACTATTACTAGAGATGATTTTTGATGGAATGGTGATTGAGATACATGACAATGATGAAGTGGAAAAATAAAAGGCAAGATAAACAGGAGAACCCCGAGCAAATCTACAGAGAACTCGCGTTATCCACCACAAACTCCACTGTTTCGACCGAGATTACAAACCCAGGCCTTACGGTCAAAGGCGGCCGCTGTGATCACTACACCACGGGTTGCTCATGTGGAAGGTAAGCAGGTCGAGGTGAATCACATTTTTGTTTCCCGTGAGAATGCAGAGGAATGGGCGAAGAGCGAACAGACGCTGAAGGGGAGTGATGTCTCCACGTGGAGTTTTTGCGCTGCTTCTTGCCCTGCGGCGGCGAGCGGTGACTCAGGGCTCGAGCACGTGGGACGCACCGCCCTGTGCGTTTGCGCGCCCCGGACCACGCTGTCCCCGCGACAAAACTAAGGCCTCATTCACAACGCAAAATTAAACGTAACGTAATGCTGTAAACTTAGCCGTAAAATTTACACGTAAAAGCAAGCATTCACAATGATGAACATAAGCTGGAACGTAGGGTTAGCCTGAACCAATCGGAATAAAAGGCATTGAAGCTTGATCGATTCGTTTCTAGCACATTTCTAGCCGTAAAATTTTCACGTAAAAGCAAGCATTCACAATGATGAACATAAGCTGGAACGTAGGTTTAGCCTGAACCAATCGGAATAAAAGGCATTGAAGCTTGATCGATTCGTTTCTAGCACATTTCTAGCCGTAAAATTTTCACGTAAAAGCAAGCATTCACGATGATGAACATAAGCTGGAACGTAGGTTTAGCCTGAACCAATCGGAATAAAAGGCATTGAAGCTTGATCGATTCGTTTCTAGCACATTTCTAGCCGTAAATTTTTCACGTAAAAGCAAGCATTCACGATGATGAACATAAGCTGGAACATAGGTTTAACCTGAACCAATCGGAATAAAAGGCATTGAAGCTTGGTCGATTCGTCTCTTGCATGGTGAAAAGATCTTTCCACCATGGGTACTAGCTCCCTTCATCTTACAAACAAGGATTCTATTGTACCAAATTCACGAGTAATTCGTCGAACATAATTAATTTATTCCCCATATCAGGTTAAAGTCGCAATAAACATTGTCCAAATTCTTACACTGAATTCACTACACGCATCAAAACCGTTCGCAAAGTAGTTCTCTGCATTACAATAACAATGACATTACCACCAACTACCTGAAAACAATCTCAAATCGTACTTCCATTCTGCTCTCTAACTGGTCTTTGTTAGAACTCCGACGTAAACTAAACGTAAAAGCTTGGAGCTTGTGAACTTTAAAGTTTACGGACTTACGTCTGCGGTTACGTCAAGGCTTTGTGAATGGTCTCAGTAACTTATTTCTAGATTTTGCGGCTTCGTTGCGTTTACATTTGAGTTTGCGTTGTGAATGAGACCTAAGGATCTACTTCTAAAATTCGATCCGATGATGGCGGAATTTCAGCCACTGTGTAAAGGAGAATTCTAGCGGCCAACTACTTTGCTTAATAGTTTTCCGTGGTTTCTCCGATCACTCCGGGAATTAGCCAGGCGAATTCCAGACGGGCCACAAATCGTGCGCGAACTTTCCTTCATCATCCTTGTTTCTTTTGCACTTACACTTGTACACACATTTACACTTATATTCACTGCACTACCTCTTATCGGAGTTTGTATCAGCTGTTGTGTTGTTTCGCTGGAAGAGGAGAGAGGGGGAAATCCACTAGTCCACTTGTAGTTCGGTGATCAATATTACATTCCAGTGGGAGAAGAACACCGCTATGTCCCAAGAAAAAACAAGCACTTCACTTACGGGTATAATGACCTAAATTTTTTATGCGTCCGAAATTAATAAATACGATAAAACAGCATTACCATACGCATTTCACATCTACTTTTCATCGACTTGAATCTGATTTTTTTAGAATGAATTTTTGTGGCAGGATCAATGGAACTTCGCCCTTGTTCCTCACTAATCTTACACTTAGAAACATCCGACGAGCCATTTCAATTTCAGTAATCATGTAATAAGTATTTTGATCTTTGGAAGAAACAATTTTATGTTGATTACATTTTGAAATGTTTACTTTTGCAAGAGTAAAGAGCTACTTAACAACATCCAATTGCAAATTTCGAGTTTCACACAGCCATTTGGTGTAACGTCTCAATCGACAGTGTCACGCATACGTCGTTGTCATCGCCTTCCCTAGGAAGGCATTCTCAACAACAAACATAATTTAATTACAAGAGTTCTGTGCTTTATTTTCACAACTTACGTCAATTTCTTTAAACACTCCGAAGTTATCACTGCTAATGTCTATAGCAAATAATGCATACTGTATAAAACTCACAACGGTAGAAATGAGAAGCTCTCGATCTTGCCTCCACGACTCCTCGAAGCATTCTGCTTGTTTATCCAGGTCTTTTAACTTGGTATCCCCATTGCTAAGTAGAGACTATTGACAATATAAAACGCTGTGATACAGTGGATGCGGATGAGTTGACGACAGAAGGCGAAACTCTCATTTTGAAGTGAGTTTCTCAAAGTTTCGTAAGAGTTTCGTACATTATTTTTTGTGCTAATGGAATTTATGCTTGCTTACAAGTGCACATCGGGATCATTCTCAATATGCCAGGCGGGAGCCATGTTGATTCATGTAGCAGTTTTTTTGTTTTCTTTACAGAACCCAGTTGTTATATGACCACGATTTTCTTGCAGAACACGTAACGCCAAGTCTGTTTTGTTGTACGCGTACCACAAAGTACAACTTATATATTGAACGTAAAAACATTTGAAACACTTTGTAACGTACTACAGGGAAACGTGTATTCTGTGAACACTTTCCAGTCAATAACCAGTGAACTGTTTATCCCATGCAGGAGTGCTGAAAAATTTAGTACTTTTTAGTACTTAGTAAATCACGAAAAATAGATAGGGAGTCTTGGGATCGTTCATAATATGCGAGACGGCAGCCATGTTGATTCATAACGGGCGCTCAAAAGTATTGTTTCTCTTTGTGTACGGAATTGTTTATTTACCTTGCGGATTGCGGCCTGCAAATGGCTATTTTATCTTAACGGGACCGCAATGTAGCATTTCCCATCAATAAATAGTTGAAGAAAATACTATTTTCCACGTATGAGTTCAAAAGAAATATTTGTGAAACAGTTTTGTGTACATAAAAATCAAAGTATGTATATCAGAGTAATTTGAAATTTATATGAAACTGTTTCAGCCATATACTATGCTTCATTATCGATGTCATGTTCAATTAGATTGCTACGAACAATCTTGCGTCAAATTGACAGATATGTAACATCTTATGCGCAGTGTATTATTAAATGTAGTTGAGTAATTTATCAGACCTTGCGGTACGTCATTTATGTTAGGAAATGACATGACAATGGACTTTCCAGTCGCACCTGTTGATAAATGAACTAGAAGTTACTCAATATCTTGATTATCACCCTGACATATATCTTTCATTCATTTGTATTACGTGATGTAGACCGTCAGATTACATTAATTATCAACTTTTTCAAACAAGTACGTTTTCATTATCAGGAATTAGCTCTTATTGTCTGACAATTTGTTTGTTGTATTACTTGTATCTTGACATCGTAGTTCTCATTGCATATGAATCATTATTGGGAATGCATAGTGGGAAAATTAGAACCTGGGAATATTTACTGGAAGAGTAAACACACATTACACCTTACAGTAATTACACCGTAATACAACGCAGATGGTAACAAATGAAGTTTGATTGATTAATTGATCGGTGTTTTCGGGCGAGTCAACTGCTAAGGTCATTAAATACGAAAATGTGTAGTGGATGCTTTTTTTATCGCGGGAAATGGGGGCATCTTTCCCCATTGCTTAGCGAGATCCGGTAATGACCTTCACGTCGGCTAGCGAAGTTTACCTAACCAGAAACTCCCACCAACAGGGCACTGCCCCAGCCAGGCCTAAGCTATAAGCACCCGTGGACTGGACGCGCGTGTGTGTGTGTATTCGTATAAGTATAAGGTAGGACAAGGAAGAGGAAGGAAAGATCTCTCGTGGTCCGTGGCCGTTTTGTTACGGTACTGCTGATGTTGATCAAAGAAACCATGGAAAACTCTCGATCAGAGCTGCCGGCCGCTCGAATTCTCCTCCAGGCAGCGGTTATATTACATCTAGATATCTAGCTAGTGGCGACTCGAACCCTAGGAATTTACGGTCAGAGGCACTGCAGTGACATCATTGTTGCCCTGAGTCACCTAAGCCGATCCCGGGTTAGAAGGGTCACCGATTCACATCGATTACATCCCCTTCCGGTGCGACAAAATAAATAGATTCGAGTCTGCCATAGGAACTCCGAACTTACTAAGAAAGTGGAATGGATAGCATCGATTGAATAAGAATGTGGAGCCTACAGCTCTAATCGCTCGTTACCAAAGTTTTCAATCAATTCCAGTCATGTGTCAGATCAGTGTCATGAACAACTGGCTACGAACTACTTGCAATTCTCACACCTCCATAATGCCTCCATAGTTTGGGCCCCAAATGGGCTTATCCCCATCCCTGTAGGACATTCCTCGTCTCTCATGGTTTCTACCGGTTAAGAGCTCATTACTGCCCTCTCTGCAGAGACTGTGACTAAGAGAACGTAATGTTCGAGTCCCGAAGGTTGCGCGTTGATTCTAGTTATATAGATAGGTCGAATTCAGTCATATTTAATTTCGACCCATTTATGCCCAATGGGTCATTAACGACACATTTAGAAAAAATGTTTACACTTCATTACATGTGTCAAATATTTACTTTTAATAATCCCAACCCAGAAAAAAACACTTTTTAACTATTTTATATCGACATTTTCTTATCCGCCGCGTTCACAAAATTAAAGAAGCCTAATATCAAGGTTTGAAAGAACATACTCTAAAAAGTTCTGGGAATAAATGGGAAGAGAATTCTAGCAACCGGTAGCTCTGATCATTAGTTTTCCGTGGTTTTCTCCAATCAGTTCTAGGCGAAAGTTGTGGCAGTACTCTAACAAACTATGTATCTCGCGTAATCTTTTCTTCTTCTTCTTCTTCTTCTTCTTCTTCTTCTTCATTCTATCCTGTCTCTTAACCCACACTTGCAAGGACTACAGTATAACATGTCGGGAAATCAGTCGGGAGCTTAGAACTTGTCCAGCGTTTTGCGGTGACCCGTTGGAGGAGTTACCTTGAGGAGGGAAAACAAGCTGATATGCAGGTCGACGCTGGATTTCACCATCCAGCGATGGAGACACCCCGCCCGATATTAAAATTTTCGTTGCACTAACGGGACCAATAAAGTAGCAGTTGACGTGCCCGTTAGCATCAATAAATCAGTAAATTAATGGGTTCTAGTGAGTTAGTGAGTGAATATTGATTCCCGGAAGGTCAACGATTGAGATCAATATTCCCGTAAGTGCATGTTATAACTCAGAACGTTAACGATGTTTTGCTCCCGCTGAATCTTGATATACGGCGCTGACCTGTAAGTTGGCTTGTGGTGTTTTTCCTCATCAGGTCTCTCCCACATTGGGACGTCGAGTTCCTAAGTTTTTGACTTGTCTCCCGGCGTGCGTGGTAGTGTGGTGCATGCGAGTGTAAATGTGGATGTGTGTAAGGGGAGCTTAGGATCCAGTATGAGGAAGGAAAGGTCGCGCCCAGTCCATGGCGTTCTCCGACCTACGCCTTTATTGATCGGAACAGAAAACTGCCGATCAGAGTAGGCAGGCGCTAAAATTCTCCATTAGACAATAATTGAATTCGATCCATCTAACTAGTATAGAAAATGCTCCACCATCGATAAACAAACACTAAGTTTTCCAGTCAACGATGCAGCAAAGGTAGCAATGTTGCCACCGAGCTCTCGCAGTCAGTCAAAAGGCTTCGGTATGGCCAGAGTATGAGAAAGGTCAAAACACAATTTGGGCTAAAGTGGCGCAGGGAGAAAGAACAATAACCTGGGAATCTTTCCTCAGAGAGCTTACACCTTAACGTACTCTACAGGCGGGAACAATTGAAGATAGAAACGTTAGGAGTCACCGATTTACATTCGCCACATCCGCTTCCAAAGCTCTCTTTTGAGAGCGCGGTAATGACGACTCTGCGCCGTGCGAATACAGCAACATTCTTCACACATTGCGATTCCTTGAAGAGTGGCCTTTGTAAGCAGAGGCTTCCTCTCTTGACACCGGCGTAACCTGATCACTTTATCTCCCTGAACGTATTTTAATGCACCGTCTCTTGCACGGGGAGGTTACGAGTGGCATAATAGAGACATGAAATCAAATTACTTCATTGGAAATGAGGCGGAGCAGAATGATCGTGGCTTTGTAGTGGACACGCTTCGGTGATGACGTTATACGAACTTGCTAGCCTGTTGTGATCCTTTCTGCGCTGTTTGCTCCAGTATGTTGTTTTTTTATTTCCGACTTCATCATCATTTCTTTCCTTTCTCAGTTTTCCTCAATTCATTTTTCCAGTCTTCTCCTTTTATTCTGCGTGATCTCTTTCCATTGTTTACATCATTATCATCCTGTTTCTTTTCCTCTCTTGTCTCTGTGTAATATTTGCCCGTTCTGTTTCACCGTCTCTTAATTTGTTTATTAACATCTCTCCTATCTATCTACTTCGCTTTGCTTTTTGTTGTTTTCAATGCTTGTTCCTCTTTTGATTATTCTCTATTTCCTCGTGTGACCAGTGTATTTTGATCATCTTGTTTAAATTACACGCAAATCCAGTAGCTGTCCAAATACAAGTACATGTACTACATGAGATACCGCGTTATGGTATTTAGGAAAGGTTCGTGATACACTTCACGCAGGAATGATCCGCTCACATGACTCAACGCGAACAAAGTGTGTAATTCAAATCCCTTCGCTAATGTTCCTCTTAGCCTAACATTTTTTGTCCATTAAATATATTCACATATTCTCAACCGTGTTCGTCACGTTTCAAAATTTCATCACGTTGAATGCGCACATTACCGAATTCCCTGAATGGAAGGAATAACATAATAACGATTGACGGCTCCCAAAAGGCTTAGCAAGAAGCAAAAACGTAATACTTGGCCTACACATTCCACTGGAAAATTTACGAACTCCTTCAAAAAATATTCAAGAAAATATCAGAAAGGAAGAAATGTGTTTGACAGAGGAGTATGGTTACATAATAATTCAAGAATATTACCTAGCGGATGGGGCTAAGTTTGAAATATTCCACCACATTTCAGGCTTCAGACACAAATTCGAACCATTAATAACCTACCTTGAGAATATCAGAAAGAAGAAACTTTGTTGCTACCATAATTTTCTTCTGTACATTGTTCAAATCTCTAATATCTGAAAAGCAAATTAATACTTCGTAGTGTTATTTTTACCCCTACCTCTTTGACAACGAACGCCGTTAAATTGAGCCCTGAGTCTGAATATTTTCTTATCCACATTAGTTTGTATTTTTATGTAAGGTAAATTAGTAAAAAAGCCTTCACCACATATATAAAGTCTATTAATTGAACTAATCGATGTACGCTCTGTAGCAAAGTGTAATAAAAGAAGATTGAGGCCGGGTCAAACGACTTGTAAAATTCCCACATAACTCTCAATTACTCTGCAAGGATTGTAATGTTAATCGGACCGGCAACTACAGAGATGCGCGCCACCGCCCGCCATTGTCGCAAATCGCATTGTTGGTTTCTCAGAAGGCGGGCGGCGGGCCGGGCCAGGCCGCCGCACCGCCCGCGGCTCCTCCGCCTCCGCCGCGCCGGCGCCGCCCCCACCGCCGCCGCCCGGGTGGTCGCCGCTCGTCAATGCGTAATGACCGACCGCCCAGCCTCCCGACGCACATTGGGGCCGAATGATGAAAACGTGGACAAAACCTCAATTGACTTCGTATTTAATACCTGTAGCCCAACAAATCTGATTGAGCACATTGAGGCCGAATGATGAAAACTTGGACAAAATCTCAAATGACTTCGTATTTAATACCTGTAACTCAACAAATCTCATTGAGCACATTGGGGCCGAATGATGAAAACGTGGACAAAATCTCAAATGACTTCGTATTTAATACCTGTAACTCAATAAATCTGATTGAGCACATTGAGGCCGAATGATGAAAACTTGGATAAAACATCAAATGACTTCGTATTTAATACCTATATCTCAACAAATCTGATTGATAAATTGATGGTTTTGTTTCCGGACCCATCTACTTCTACGGTCCTTAGTGCTGTAAGTGTACTGCATGTATATTTCGGGAGGTGATGGTGTTTCTTAATGGCTAGAATTTGAAATCCGGTACCGACTACGCAGCACCTTGTGAAGGGGGGGTGTCCGCTGGCCATATTTTTCCTTTAGCGGAACACAGCTCCAGCCGTAACACGCTCTAAGTCACCGACTGATCTGACGACATGTGTGGTAGAATAGTACATGTAAGTGTGTCCGAGGGAACAAGGAAGAAGAAGGAAATATCGCCCACAATAGGTGATTGTTTTTAAGCTACTGCTCCGGCATTCGCCTCTTGTTAATGGGCGAAACCACGGAAAACTACCAATCGGGGCAGTCGGCCGTTTGAATTTTCCTCCAGGTAGCAGCTGAATTCGACCTAGCTATTTAACTAGTTGAAAATACGCTGCTACCTGAAACTTTACTCTAGGACTGAAAGTTTACTCTGCGACGTCACAGTCTGAGCCATTGCAGTGGCAATTGTCTTGAATCATTTCATTCGGTCAAAAGCTTTGCAAAAAATCATCCGATGACATATCTCCCCTCCATGTATGCAATTGAGAAAGCTAATTCGCAACCTAATTCGCTTAAAATGTTTGAATTAAAGCAAACGTTTGTCTTCACGTCGTTTTTATATTGTTTAGTGTGCCCACCTAATTAAACAAAACATTATCAAACTTTAACTTCTCTAAAACATTTCAAGATTGTTTATTTCCCTTTTTGACAAAATATCGGTCTCTGGAATAGACGTCAGCTTCTAAGCTTGTTTCGTCCATCATCCACTCTTTCGAAAATTGTTCATTACGCATTTACTATTATTTCATGACTCAACGATTTTTGGAATTGCTTCTGCTGTATTTTTAACTAATAAATTTTTCATTTAAAAACATCCTCTCACGAATCTAACTTCTTGCATCATCCGCTTGCTTTTTTCACCAAGATTCTTCTCAAACCTTCCTCCATCAAAGTTCATTTCCTTCCCTCTTCGTTCCAAAATCCACTATATTCTATTCAACTCGTTTGCTAGTTAATTACTTTTCCCGCGCCATATTTCGGTTATTTTAAACATGTCATGAATGTGCTTTTATCGTATTCGAAAGCGTACCTTCTTTGTAATTATCGTCCACTCACATCTTTATGAAATCCTCCAGGGCTGCCTTGTCATTGACACTATGATAAAGAAATAGTTTGTTGTTTTTAATGATTAATTACATTGAGCAGCGAATAAAAATAATTTTTCGGCACTTTTGTTTCTGATAGGTGATTAAAATTAATTTGAGATAACACTTAATAGATCTGAAATTCAGATTTGTTTGGTGATTTGAAAGAAACACTGGTACACAAGAACTCCTGATTTATGAAAGTTTCAAGAAACACACACATTGTAAAACGAGCTATTCACAATTCTACTGAAGAAAAAAGAATTATAAATATGTGTGCAAGCGGTACATATCTTATGCACATTCACAACATACATTAACAATAATATTATATTTATACTACTAACAATATCAGAGACTCTGATAACACTTTCAATTGTTGAAATTTTGCTTTCTTGATTGTATTCTTTGCAATTCTACTCTTTCGTTCTTGAAGGACCCACAGTATCAACCAGCCATCATCCTTTCGTGCCATCTGCCCTGAGAATATTTTCCATCTCTTTCAGGTCTTGATGAAACTTCTCTCCATCACTGAAATTCCGCAGATAATCGGAGAAGCAACGAAAGTGGTTGTCGAGAAAATGATGTTTGAAGCTCATGTTACATCCAAAATTCTTCATAGCAAATAGCATTACATCCACTATAGTTTGGAAATCTGCAGTTTTTTGTGTATTTCCTAACTTTCCTAAATTTGTGTAATTCACAGAGATAGTTTTGAAAAGTGGCCATGCTAGTCTTTATCTCTGATTGAAGTTTCAAACTGTTTGTCTTACATCATATTTCTAATTTGAGGTCCAACAAAGACGCGTTCTGTAAGCTTGGCCTCTCAAAGAAAAGGGAATTTTGAACAAATATATTTAAAGCACTCTTCATTCTTATTCAGAGTCTTGACAAAGTGTTTCATTATACCAAGCTTGATATAGAGTGGTGAAAAAATAATATTTTCATGATTAACCAAACTTCTTTTTATGATTTCTGATTCACCAATGTCTTTGGACCCCACGAGCCATGCTATCCCATTCACATAGAAAGCTGCCATGTCCGGAAACTCTAATTACTCTTTTCCGCAGAAATGGCATATCATAGACGACAGAATATCCAACTCGAACGCAATTCGAAACACCCTGCCTGCATTATTTCGAA
Organism: Acheta domesticus; assembly: GCA_031308135.1. Taxonomy (NCBI): domain Eukaryota; kingdom Metazoa; phylum Arthropoda; class Insecta; order Orthoptera; family Gryllidae; genus Acheta; species Acheta domesticus. The sequence goes on from JAHLJT010009419.1 coordinate 49,353,765, forward strand.
ACACCCTGCCTGCATTGTAGTCTTTTGCCCACGTTTGTATCGTTTGGTACCATCGTGCTCCGTCAGCAGCGCTGGCGGCCGCCCCGAATGAAGACGCCTTGCCGTCCCCGGCGATGACCGCGACGCCTCAACAGGAATTCAATTTGATAATGACCGCCCCGCGTCCATTTGGAGCTTTGTTTGCGCAGCGCGGCCGCCCCGCCCCGCCCCGCCCGACGACCCAGGCCTCCAGAACGCGGCCATTACCTCCTCTCAATGAGTCGCTCCCCCCCTGTCTCGGCGGTGGGTGTTTGACCCGCTGCGGAGAGAGAACTGAAGCCGCTCCGAAGAGAGAACTGGAGCCGCTCCGAAGAGAGAACTGGAGCCGCTCCGAAGAGAGAACTGGAGCCGCTCCGAAGAGAGAACTTGAGCCGCTCCGAAGAGAGAACTGGAGCCGCTCCGAAGAGAGAACTGGAGCCGCTCCGAAGAGAGAACTGGAGCCGCTCCGAAGAGAGAACTGGAGCCGCTCCGAAGAGAGAACTGGAGCCGCTCCGAAGAGAGAACTGGAGCCGCTCCGAAGAGAGAACTGGAGCCGCTCCGAAGAGAGAACTGGAGCCGCTCCGAAGAGAGAACTGGAGCCGCTCCGAAGAGAGAACTTGAGCCGCTCCGAAGAGAGAACTGGAGCCGCTCCGAAGAGAGAACTGGAGCCGCGTCGAAGAGAGAACTGGAGCCGCTCCGAAGAGAGAACTGGAGCCGCTCCGAAGAGAGAACTGGAGCCGCTCCGAAGAGAGAACTGGAGCCGCTCCGAAGAGAGAACTGGAGCCGCTCCGAAGAGAGAACTGGAGCCGCTCCGAAGAGAGAACTGGAGCCGCTCCGAAGAGAGAACTGGAGCCGCTCCGAAGAGAGAACCGGAGTCACACCGAGCGAAGTGGCTCACTGCGTAGCGCCTGACTTCGCAAGGGGGGGTCCGGTGTCGATCCCCGGGCCGGTCATTCTGACCGGGGTGTTTGTGGTTTCCCTCGGTCATAAGGCAAATGCGGGGATGGGTCCACGATCACCTCTCTCCTCTCACCATCATCTTATCTCCTCCCAATTCATTAATAATATTAATAATAATAATAATAATAATAATAATAACAATAATAATCAGTGGGAACAAAGTAGCTCGTGTCCGTGGTCTACCACACGTGTCCCCTGGGTAACGCTAAATGAGCAACAGTGATTCGCGCTTGACCATTGTGGGCGTGCGGATCCCTACAAGCTGATGGAAAAAAAACTGCGCGTCTATACTGGTCGGCGTGTCACCAAATGGCTAACATGTCAAGGTTAGGCGTTGGCTAACAACAACATACCTTCGAAGTCAGCGCACAGTCGTCACTTTAGGAATCAGGGAATTCCTAAGAATAAGGAAATAAGAGACTAGCAAAATAATGGCCGTTGAGCGACCTTACTTCACATGCAATCCTTGTGAAAGGGGGAAACGATCAATTTGATAAAAGCACGGTGTTTAAGATTATTATTTTAAATGTAACTGGTTTAAATTTTAATAAAATACTATAATTTTATTTTATACTACGTTACATTAAAACTTTTTATCTTACGTACTGTTTGCTACTGGCCTCTAGCTAAGCTATCTTACCAGTTCCGCTGTATTGCTACTGGTCTCCGGCGGAAAGGTTTAGAAACCAATCTGCTCTGAGCGTGAGGCGAAAAATAATGATCGTGGTGCATCTACCAAAAAAATTAATTATTTATTTTCCGCATTTATGTTGCATTAATCATTACCAAACTTTTTAAGGACACTGCGACTATCCTGAAGAAGAGATCATAAAATGTTCATATCTCGCAGGGTTTATTCACTACTTTTTGTCGTATTGATGTCGGTTATGTGCCATTGAATTCACTTTTGTTACTACAGAATGCTTAACACAATCCCTGACCCAATATAAAACGTACAGGTGTTTCAGAATATTACATTATTAAGAACGTCTAGGGCCTGTAGAGAGGTAGAAATTGATCATTTTTGACAGTGAACACATAGTGGGAACTTACCTAGAACGTAGTAATATCAATTTATAACTGTGACCCCTGATCGGCAACCACGTGCAACATATATGTTCAGCATGTTCCCAGAATCACCTTTACTGCGTCCTCAAAACGTGAGAAATTACCAGCTATCAATTTCTAAAAAAAAAAAAAAAAAAGAATTAGTTGAAATAATAAAATAATGACTGATATTAGCAAATTCAATCAGCATCTTGTGGATATTGTCAGAAAAAATCCACACGGTATCGAGATTCTGCAAGTGACCGTTCTTCACGTCTACTTACGTGGATTTCTCCGTCCAAGTGTCTTTCACCAGCGGGATAACACCCAAGTCGAGACAAACTTTAAGCTCCCGACTGTTTTCCCGACATCTGTGCCATTGAATGTAATTCTAAGTCGAGACTCAAACCCTAGGATATCCTGGTCAAAGACAATGCAGTATTGTCAATTCATGCCATGGGCCATCTAAGCCGGTGTTTTAGTCCGAGGGTCGAAAAATGGGTGGGAAGAAAATCATGAAGAAGCTCCCGTATTGTTCGGTAACCCAAGGACCGCCCGGTCAAAGGCATCAGTGACATCAGTGACGTCAGTGACATCAATTTATACTCTGAGCCTCCTCAGCCGGTCCGACAACTTGCACTATAGTGTGTGGTATCCAGAAAAACTCAATCTCAAAAAATGTAATAGAAGGTTCAAAACAGAATTTTTTCTGTAGGGTGCCTTCTAAGAAATATAACTGGATCTACGGGTACTCGAAAGCTGGGTTTGAAAAGTTTAGGCACAATTTCCGAGTTAAGTACGATGTTAACATGCTGTAGAGTTACGCGTGTTAAGGTTGCGTATGACCTTTCTGATTTCGTCTTTTTTATTGCAGGGGATAGTAAAATGTTAAATTGATGAATTTATCAGGGAACCGTGAGCCGTGACGCTCCAAGAAATATTAATTTCTGTATATTATTTTATGTTCTTTTCATAACTGAAGGGTAACAATTGCTGAGAATAATGCGATATAGGAAAAAAATAAAGAGATTTTAGAAAAGTGACTTCAACACAATTTCTTTATTGTACTCCTTTCATTTCACTTAAAAGTTTGTTTACCTTTTCAGTATATGTGAATTCTTGGTTTCATTTATTCATAGATATTGAATTCTATTGTTTTGTCCAAAAATTTCAAATAATAAAGCGTATTAGAGTAGGCAATTCAATTCTTGTTACCGTTTGTTACTTTCCTCGAGTCGTAATTTACCTTACCATATTTCTCATCCGAGTGTCTGGATATCATTAGATACAAACGTGTTCATTCATCGACATGACGACAAATTGCATGCAATCCATGATTATCGCGCGCAAATTTATCGCCAATTATCTTTCCTCATCAAGAAAGGAACCCTTCAACCTTCCTTCAAGACCATTCACCCCCATACATACAACTTGCAAGATAACTGCTGTCTTCGACCATCATTCCCAGAACCGTTTCCGAGAATTCCGTTCCGGGAACCCCGTTTTTAGACTGGAGGACGCGCCATGGAGCCAGTGCAACCTGGCGGCTTTTCCTGGGTACCGCTCTTGCCAGCGAGATACGCTCCCGTGCTGCAATAATTACATAGCGAAGCGAGATCATCCAATATCATACGTCAGCGTCAACCGTCCGGGGTACGATAGCCCGCGTGAACCAGCTGTAGTCCGCCGTAATACACTTATTACTCTAATTAGCCCCGCTCGTAGAAAAATATAATTGAAGAAGATTAATTACCGAGAAGTCCGCGTTACACGCAAGTCTCTCGCCGCTTGACAAGATAACCACAGATACTGCGAGGGCCCCTCGTTACTCGTACTTCAAGCTGGAGGACTACCAAGGTGGGTCTTTCAACGCCGCACCGTGCTCGCATATTAAATTAGCTTTGTTCGTTTAATCTGCATGGGAAGGAAAAATGCCCTCGCAATATCACAAGTCTAAGAAATGCAAATGAACGGAATCTATCTAACTGCGCTCTGATACGGACTCTAGGCGGAAGGAATTCATCATCATTGCTGAACACCCGAGCATACGAGAAGGTAATCAGCGCGTCAGAAAGTCGTGGTCGGCTGACAGCAATGAAAAATTTTGGACGGCTGGGAGTAAGGTGGCGATGAAGATGTGGAAATGAACGATAAAATACCTGAAGTACGCTTAAATAAGAGAGGGGGCGCACAGACTTTAATTTTAGGTTGGTGGTAGGTTCATCAATACGGAAAAATTGTTACTTTCAAGAAACTTAGGCCAAGATGTTGTTTAGAACGAAATTAAGGGTTAATGTGTGAAGAAATTCTGTGTATAATGGAGTATTGTGGATGTGGTGAGAAGTTTCATTGCTCTATTTATCTCTGTAGGAATTATGTGCGGGAAGGATAGGCGTAATCATTATTTATCTTTGTGCGAGGAGTGAGGTTTTTTTCATGGAGTAAGTACAATATTTTGTGACCTACTCATCGTTTTTGAAATATCTGACATCTAAATCAATCTAATGAAATCATTACAATATTGTTTCATCTCTTTACTGCAGCAACTAAAACAGGTGATTTCATTTTTATCAAAATATTCTTGAAACTATGATCAATTTAAAATTACGAAGTTTTATATCCTAAGAAAAATATATTTCAGTTTGTCCATTATCAAATGATTTATGATGTATTTGTAACGACGCAGGAAACTCGTATAAAAACTGCAAGGAACGTAGTTCACTCGTTAGCGAGGTGTACTTAACGTGTACTGTTAGAAATAAAATTTGCATCTGGGATGGCATTTACACAGTATAGTGATGAAAAACACTTCCCCAAGTTTAATTACTTCTTTGAACACGTGACATCAGAGTAACTCTCTGTGATTAGAAAACATTCATTTTTGTCCATCATCAGTGTCTTATGGTAATCGCGCCTATTTTTTGTGCAATATATTTCCTGGAATAATAATAGAAAGTCATATCGGTCAACTTAATATATTTATTCCTAGGCTCAGTCTTCCGACTTTCGCGGCACACACCGAGACTGATGATGACGGAAAAGCCGTGGAAAGCCGGCTCTCTGAAGTATTCTCATATGAAGTTGACGAGAATGACTTCTTCTGTTAATCCATGTAATTACGTCAACAACACCACATCAGAATTCCTAAATTTTCTGTGTATATTCAGTAATTATTTTAGTTAAACTACTTTTTGAGTTACTAGTTTTAAATATTCACCTAATAATAAATAAGTTTTCATTATCTCTGTTAGCAGTAGCTACATTTTTTTCAAATCGTGATATTTATGATAGAGTTTTGTGTCATATTACAAAAACGACCTTTCTTTAACACGGATATTTTTATGTAACTCGTGTACTATTTTCCTGCTTAAACACGGCATGATAACAATTCTCTCAAGGCTCACTATAAACTTTATGTATTTGCCATTGTAGGGTGGGATTTATCCGATTTTTGCCAGCTAGCAATGTCCCCAAGACTGGGTCCTGTTTTTATTTATTATCCACGCCTGGGGGTAAGGCAGACATGTGACGAGCATATCGTATTCTCTTCAGCGTATCTAGCATACTTTACCTCCCTGAGCTTTTTTTTCGTCACTTTGCTATTGAAACTGAGACGATTTGTATTAGAAAGCTGCAGCTTCAGTTTTGCCCTTTTGCCTTGACCGGGAATCGAACCCGACACCTCCTCACAGAAACTAGCACGCTGCTCGTGGGTCACACTCGACGGCCATAAACTCGTTATTCTTAGTATTAAATGTGTTCTATTTCTGTGATTCTCATTCCTCTGATCTTATAGCAATACTCAGCGTGGCCTCAAGGGTGAACCAAATTTTGTTTGGATTCTCCATGCTTCCGCGAACGAACTGAATACATTCGCTATTGTAAATATACCCTGACATTTGCAATGTGTTTGGCCCTAGATCACAGCGATAGTGCAGATATTCGACGCGAAATCTGCCTGTCCTGCTTAGTGCATAACTGGGCTCTATCGGGGTTTTAACAGCATTGGAATTTACAGCGACCTCTGTGTAGCCACGCAAACACTTGTTTACGTTCCCGTGGATTTCATTTACAGTCCGGACTGTGATTACCCGGCTCCATGTAATTACATCCCTAACAGAAATACGAGCAGATTGAAATCGAATCGTAATAGGATTATTTGCCAACGGCCGCGATCTAGTCATAATGATCACCTAATCGCCGAAACATGCACTGCAAAATAATTTTTCACATAACAAGTTACCATAATTTGTGTACTATATTAGGGAATTGGTTTAGTAGAGGTAATTATTTAGATAAAAAAGGACAAAGATTTACCAGGTCCCTCACCTCGGAGAACAGACCGAAGTTATTGCTTTAATCTGATCACACGGGGATTCCTAATTAAATAAACGTTATATCGATGTATAAAATTTCATTCGTGGCTCTTCGTACACGACGTAAATCGAAAACTGTGTTGCAGCTGCTGCGAAGGAAAATTATAGTCATCACCCTTTACAACTACATGTAATGATTCCTCGTAAAAACTCTTTCATTTATCCTGTTTTGCTTCTTTCTGCTTCCGTTGATCGTGGCTGCTAGGCTTTCATTTTCGTTTCTTTTTTGTTCCAGTGATACGTTCATACGTTTATTTTTAAATTAGGTTTTATATTACTCTACAACTACTGGTGGTTGTGCAGTGAATGCAGTTTTAAATTCAAGGATCGAACATGCATGTCCGAGAGACAAAAATGCATGGTTCAAATGACTTCTTAAGTGTAATGTAATCATCTTGCAGGTTCTAAGATCAGTTTCATAAAATGAAGCAGTATATTATCAACGTCTCATTCGAATTATTCATTTTTCATTGTTATTGCTTATTATTTCTTGCAACTCTCTTCAAGCGATTCTTCGAATGAAACTAGTTTCTTAATGAAATTAATTTACAACCATAAAAGACAGAAATAAGATGGTTCTTGCTACCATTTTATTTATCGTGGACTGGTTTTAGGGTTCTTCAAATTGATTGATTGTTAGTGATTCCGGACGCGTCGACTTCTAAGGTCATTAGTCTCGTATGTGTGGTATATGTTTTTCCCCTCGGGAGGTAGCGGTGTTCTTCCCCTGCTAGGTGGCGAGATCAGGCGCCGACCTACCGACGGCTAGAGGGGTTTTCCCCAACCAGGTATCTTCCACCAGTGAGGCACTGCCGGGACAAGCTCTAAGCCCCCGACCGGTCTCCCGGCTTTTGTGGTAGTGTAATGCATGTTATTGTAAACTGAATAAGTAAGGGGTGAGTATAGGACAAGAAAGGGGAAGGAAAGGTCGCACGTCTGTCCTTGGTCCTTTTATTAGGATTCTACTCCTGCATTTGCCTGATGTTGAAAGGAAAAACCAACGTTACTGCAGTGACATCAGTCTATGTTCTGAGTCACCTATCCCGGTAGCACCTTCTAATTTCTTGTGTTACATGCACCATTGATAGGTATTGCATTGTAAACTACGAAAATAATACGTACTCCAAAAATTATTATTTTATTAATACATTATTTACTCTCCTATTCTAATTTTTCAAGAGAGCATGTACAAATCTTATCATTCATTTTTAATTGTCCGTAATGTCTAATAAAAAATGTAAATTCTTACTTACGTTTCCCCCGATTCTTAATTTGTCTAGCAAAACAAATACAATTTTAATTCCATCTCAGGAACAGAAAATTGCCAAAATGTTCATATTTTGTGTATTAAAATGTGTCCTTGCGAAGCCACGATCCTCAAATTGTGTTGAGCCGCTAACAAATATTTTCAACATTTAGAGAGGATTTTCCCACATTTTGACTTTGAATAGAGCGTAATATTTGTTGCATTCTCTTTTAGTACCCCACGACAAAACATCAAAATATATGGGCATTAACTCAAAATACTTTCGAACATGCAAATATTTAAATCTCAAAAATAACATTTTAATCAACTGTTTGAATATCTCAAGGGAAGAAAATATAAATTCACGAGCCTGTTGTATATATTTTATTAATTACAATAAAGAATCAGAAGTTGATCCACATCGCCAAATAATCTACTTTGAAACTATTTTTTGTGTGATGTGTCGTTGAATTAGTAATATTTACAATTTTTAACACAATTTTAAGAAAGATAAATGAACATAATGACTCCGTTCTTCAATATTCACTCTGTTGACATTAAATATTCATCTGATGTATACCTAAAAGTAGCATCACCCTCCTTCTAATTTCACGAAGTATCTAAAAATAAATACTATCCATATTCCTTTGATAACATACTTTAAAATTGACTATTTCGTATTGTAGCTTTTGAATTTTAAAAATTAATTCGTTGATGTAATGTAAAATATCTGATACCTTTTGTTAATCACAATACAGTGAATTTCATTCAAGGTGAGGAAATTATAAAATATATTTTTATTATTACCGACAGTTTATTCAGCGTTCTGTAAAACTTTGTTCGTTATACTTTCTTTATGTATATGCAATTTGAAGTGAGATGGAGAAATTTTATATCCTTTATTGAGCCTAGTTGTTCTCGCATTAGTCTTCTAATAATCCTGAAAAATGTATTTCGAAATGTTTCTCGTAGAAAGCCCCTAAATAACTCAAAACTTATTTCCAAATTGACAGACTTTTGTTGATCAAATTTTGTGGACAGATAATTCTCGTAAAATCGTGCCATACTGATGATCAGCATTAACACAGATTAAGAAAGTATGTTCAGCAAATAATGTTTCAAAAACGGCCCGTTTCCTCACAGCTTTTTTCACAACAGATTTCTCGGATTCCTTGACAGCTTGTGATACGAATTTTCGAACATTTTCGTTCCGAGGTGCACATCCCTTTCGTGCTGTACACGCATCAGTACAGTTCGACCTCGGCTTCAGCGACCCAACGCGCACGTGTCGGACGGACGTTCTGTCTCATGGCTCGTGCCTCCGGTGCCCGTCAGACAGCGTTAACGAGCAGGCGGGCTGGCGGTCTCGTCGCGGAGAGCGATCGATCGGAATCGAAATTACAGCGCCGCCTCTCGCTGCGATTACGCGTCCTCTCCCAATCCAATCGGCCCTTCTGCCCCTTCCCCCACCCCACCCCACCCCCACCCGCCGCCTTCCGCGTCGCGTCCCCGCTGCCAGCCAGGCGTCGCTCGCGGCGCCCGCCCTCGTTCGCTCGCCCGCGATTACCCACGGAATAAAGGTGAGCGTCCCACTGCGTTACTTATTCTGAGTGTATTATTACCAGGATGGATTCTGATGACATCACACGTCATATTTTCATTCGTCCATTCTAGACGTAGATAACTTGAAAATTAATGCTTATCACCACATATACGTGATAGAAATACAGTTAGTAACAATCTTAGTTGTACAGTCCATAATTTGCTCGAAAATCGGTAATTTTAAGTGGAAAATTAATACTAATGAACAATATATTACAAGATAATTGAATAATTCCAGTTAAATAAAATGTAACTTTCTACACCGACACATAATGGTCTTGAATTTGAAGTTCACCAGCACATTTTGTTGCTTGGAAACCTTCCTATCGGCTAGTTCCCAAGCTACTAAATGTGCTGGTGAATTTAAAATTCAAGGCCATTTCTTCTAGATATACAAAGTTACATTTTATTTAATTGGAATTATTCAATTATCTTGTAATATATTTTTCATAAGTATTAGTTTTCCACTTAAAATTAATATTTTCTGAGAAAATTATGGACTGTACAAACAAGACTGTTACCAACTGTATATAGTTATTGGGTCATTTTTGGCCCTTTTTTCAATTTTTATGTCATTGTTTTACCTTTCCATCAGTTTTGTCATTTTTACGCATTTTGTTTCCTTTTCGTGTTTTTTGTTAGAGAATATTTCATGAGTTTATAATAACACACTAACCCAAAGTTTTTATTGTATCATCAGTTCATGACGAAATTCACTACTGCAGTGGACTCTGTTATTTGAACTCTCAAAATTACACGGATCTTCGGTAACTTCGACATTTCAGAACTGACGGTGGAAAGATCGGAGCTAAAAATTATATTTCCTCCTCAAATAAAAAATTTATATTAAACATAATTTTATATCAATAAATTTTATTTAAAATTGTGAAATTTATTGAATAAATAAACATTTTTTCCAATTTTTTTAGCATTTAAAAATAAATAGGTCGTTTCCCCTTAATTTTTAAGTCATTTTATAGGTCATTTTCAAATAATTTTTAGGTCATCACAATCGGAGCCCTGATTATTGCAAATTTAATTAATGGAAACTTGAATGTCAACGTACTGGATTGCCGGTCTAAGACTGAAGGGCCGTGGCTGCCTCGGTTCGAAAGTTCGCGGGTTTGATCCCTCCTCGGGCATAGATGCATGTGTGTGTGTGTTCACGTTGTCCTTATGTGTTTCCCTTACAGTTACCCCAGTGTTAAAAATCACAGTGGTTCTATATGACCAAGCAGTGAAAAAGCGACCTTAAATAAATAAATTTTAAAAAATACTTAAACCCCAAACACGGCAGTTAAATTGTAAACTTTAATCTTAATTTTCAATATACTTTTTTTCCCATCATTTTATTACTTTCTTCATTACAAATACAGGTGTTGCATAAACTACGGGCTATTCCCAATAACTTGTAAACAGACCATGATATTGAAGAGTTTCATCTAATATTACTAAATCATAGCGGCAAGAAATATCGCACGGAACTAACTATTTTACTAATTTCCAATTCGCGCAGAAATTTAAAGGAAACTAGGTAGCCTCGAAACGTGTGAAAGGTGTCTATAGTTTTGTTAGATACCTAGGAACACGGGAAAAATTCATAAACAAAGAAAGAGTCTCGATTTTGATATTTGAATGTGCCATTCCGCCGAGTCTCATAACTGCGAGTACCGACTGAATTCTTATATTCAGTTTGTCACTCTGCGTATACAGAGCTGACGTCGTGCGCCTGCAAGGCTTCAAAGAACAGACTGCCTACAGTTAAATATTTATTATTCACGTGTTGCGTTACGGAATAGCATTTTTTTACATTCTTAGTACATAAATAATTGTTGTAACATATATATTCTATTATTGATATTTCGGTGTTATTAAAGACTTTTCATTACAATATTTCATTTAATGCAGTGTTATACCAGCGTGTTTTTTGTTATTATTGAGCAGAGTATGTATGCTACTTTTTGAAGAAAAAGAACATTTTGTGTGATTTTGTTCAGCAGCATTTTTACTGCTGCTGGCCAGTATTATAATTCCTAAGAGTATGATTCCCGAGAGAAGATTTTCGGTTGCAAACGCGTCCCTCCCTGCAGACATCGGTAAAGCAACTTTTCTAGCGAGATCTGAAATTATCTTTCAGAGGATTACAAATTGATACATTTTTGCTCTCGTAAATTAGTAATTTTTGAGGCTGATCAAACTCTACCAGGAGGTCACTACTTTCACGGATCGGTGCTCGAGGAACAAAAGTAATTCATGTGTAATTTTTAAGAGAAGTTTTCACTTTGTAAAGGTGCCTGCGAATCCTTTGAGAAAAAATATAAAACTCCCAACAACGTTAGCATAGTTGAAATTAACATATTTGATGGAAGCAAGGTAATATAAGTAGAACAATTCTTGATTAAACAGTGAGTATAATGTGCAGTTATGTAATAAACTCCACGACGTTTCAGCAAACTGAATATCTGTGTGGACCATTGTTCACTAACTGCCTGTGTGCGTAATACATAAATATATTCGCAAGAATATTAAGGCACAGATTTTTAAAGCAATTTCTGAGATACTATGTGTGTTGTCTAGACAATGAGGGTGTCTCTTGGAAATTATTTAATTTTTCAGTGAATTGTACTAGATGATTCAGATACCCATAAGGACCCTCAGCGCGTTCACGGCAAATTATTTCCTTTAATAATTTTCGAGGGACAAAATTGCAGTAAGGCCAGGTAAACACCTCTTGTGTAATTTATATATTGTTAAGAACTTGTTGCGCTGAAGTTCGAGATATTGTCCAATATACAGTGAGATACTTCATCCCTCACATCTAACTTATTAAGTAGAGGTCTGCATTCTCCGCGATTTTTACCGACCAGCGCTCGCTCGCCTCTCTTCTCTCGAGACCACGCGCTCGACTGTCCTTCGCAGCCGGTTGCGGACTCCCGGGAGCCGGCGACCGACCGAGACTCGGCCGGTCTCGACAACCGGCCGAGACTCGACAACCGGCGGACCCCGTTCAAGCGAATTGCGTCACGTAACAATCGGCCGACACGTCGGAGTAAATATCTAATGCCAAGTTTGAGGAAAAAGAAGGAGTATTGAATGATTTTTAAAATAAATGACCAATAATTTCGTTTTTTCAAAATTTAAAATATAGAGGAATTTTAATATTAATTTTCAAATAATAAATTTTAATATAAAAAAAGAATAAAAAGCTTTAAAAATCGACTCCTCGGACGCACGGGAGAACCTCAAGTGGATCTATTGCAGTTCTGCCTGTGACTTCAAAGAAAAGACACTCAAAAGTTTTAGAGCTAAATTCCGTTCTTTGTAATGACTAGGTAGCAGATGCTTCGGAAATTGCCTATTTTATTCTAATGAACATAAAATTATTAATTTTCCTTCATTTTATATGGTGCAATATGGAGCAAATACAAATGCTCTGCTAAATTTAGATGCAAGTGCAATGAAATATATTAGTACCTTTCCCATCCAATTTTGTATTTTTGCCGTCTTTTTCCAAATATTTTTGTTGTTGGTGTTGTAATTTTCAGGCATCTGAAACGCAGGTCTTGGTTTCTTTACCCGGCAGTAGGCGTGCGGGGTGCCTCAGTCACCTCAGCATTATTTTGAGCTCATTGTACTTTTAGTTTTATTTATAATCTTGCGAGATTCTCAATATCTTTCGAGGAAAGCTTTGTGCACATATCTCGACCCTTCTCTTTCAACTGCTTCCTGTCCTTTCCTGGAAATTTCGTCGCAACGGCGATGGCGCGCTGCGTGGGAGCCACCGAGTCACCTCGCACAACCTTTGTTATCGCATCCTGCCACGCTGTTCACAGTAGTTCACCCAAAGAAAGGGGGTCTCCTGGAGCTTCAATACTACTCCACAGAAGCCAATGATTCACAATTTCAGCTTTTACGATTTTTTAATTACAATTAATCGCTTATCTTGTATTGAAACGAAAAATAATGGAATAATTGAAAAACATTGTACTCGTACATATAAAACTTTATATGCATCATTTCATGTATACATACTTTTGACGAATTTAAAATAATGTTAAACGTGTGTATATAATAGTAAATAATGTATTTTGAATTATTGAGTTGAATAGGCTGATGTGCCGTGACCGCTGTTGTTTGGCCGCCGACTGAGTCGACAAATACAAAGGCCATGTCGGCTTACGTAAACTATTTCACAATAAATTACTAAGCCCAATGACAAGACGTTTTGATGCAAGGAAAATAGTACCCACCTCATTTTTGTTTAGCATATGCTTTTTTCTTATATACTCGTGAAATTATGACCAAATATTCATTGTATTTAATAAATATGCCTTATATTCGGGTTTGTAAGAAACTTCAATGACATTACAATTGGTACGCAACGAATTATCTTCCCTCAAGCACTATAAATATAGAAAAACAATAAAAATTTATTTTCAGAGTCTTTGTTTGCCTTAATTCTTTCAAAAAATGTATTGTTTGTCTCTATAAAATTATTTCCAGTCAATCGATAAATTGTTACTTTTCAACAAATTAATCGTTTAATTGAAATTGTATTTTCTTTCGATTACAATGAATTGAAAGTGTTGCGATCACTACATGCGGCGACTTTATATCCCGTACATGCATTGAGGGGCGAAGCTACTGTGCAGTCCGGCGCTTGGCCGAGCGGCCGAGCGCTCGAGCGCCCGGGCGCTCGGCGACTCCCGCGTCTCGGCGGGAGCCGCAAGGCGGCCGGTCGAAATGTCCGTTAAACAGCTATCTCTTCTCCCCCAAGCAAGGTCCCCCACCGTTCGCCGAGCGTAGATGCGGAGCCCGAGAGTCTCGAGCGGTTGTTTTCGCCTGATTGCAGAGCTCTATTATTAAGGTTTTTACTTACGACTCAGCCAATTCAACTCGGTTCAGAATATTCAGCTCAGACACCAGAAGGTATTCAAAACGAGTCTCTTTTTAGGTTTTTAGCATTTCACCCGAAGTGTTTCCATTTTTAAAAACCCCATTGTTTCATCCCATTGTAAAACAGGTTTTGTAAAACTCTGCAAAATATAAGGTTACAGCAACAATCACTTCCTCATTTGATGAACATTTCTGCTCAACAAGCAAAAATTTCAAGTTGGGAATAGAAAGAAGTCACTCAACGTTAAATCCAGTGAGTGGATGAGGAACCAATTCGAATCCCGACTGATGCACTTTTGCCATTGTGATTGCTGCTCTGAGGGCCGGTACGTGGTCTTGACGGACCAGCAATTTCTTGTGCAACACTCTTGACCGTTTTTCAATCAATTCCTGTTTTAAACGATCCAATAATGAAGAATAATAGAGCCCAGATATTTTTGTCTTTCCCAAATAACCTCTAGGGATTATACCTTGAGAATGGCAAAAACTAGTGGCCATCACCTTTCCTGACGACAAAACTGTGCACTCTCACCAGCCTTTCTCAGCTTTTTTGAATATTTTTTTTTGTACCAGAAATGTAGTGACCGATTCAAATGTCACCCACGGTTACAAATTTTCACCAAAAATCCTGCTGATTTCGCCTCAACATTGCCAGATTCTGCTTTAAAATGATCTTCCGAGTCAGATTATGGTTCAAGTTGAGCAATCGCAACAATCTAGCACACAGATTTTTTAATATCAGTTTCTCGTGCAAGATGAAGTTCAGTTGAGATGCCAGCAGTATCGGCTATCTCACGCACTTTCATTCTGCGATCTTCCATTACCAGATCGTGCATTTTTCCTAGGGTTTTCGGACTGGTGACCTCAACTGGCCGGCCGGAGCGCCCTTCATTTTTGTGCTTTTGCAACCACATATGAACTCATTAATCCAGAAGTAAGTAGTCTTCAATGCTGCTGCAAAGCCCAAATGTACTTCATCTAATTCGGTCTGCATCCGCGCTGTTGTCCAAGCCTTCAAATAAAAATGTTTAGTCACAGCATGAAAATCATTTTCACCATCTGCTATCCCGCACGTCAAACTCACATACAGTTGGTTGCTAACAAATAACGCCTTGCATTTGTTTGAAAATTCAAACAATTGCCTAACAAAGATCATGCTTTCTCACAATAGCGAAGTTTAACAACAACTGAATATTTATGTTCAGAACTACTCCTCCCAATACTACTCAGCAATATGTATTCCTCCACTCAAATACTAGTACTGAACCATTATAATGTTACAGGGAGGTTGCCGTAGCTACCCCCTTCGTATATTTTTGGTCTGAAAATGCTCTCTCCTAACAACTGAAAAGTCGTATGGCTGAGTGTTGTATAATCACCTCATTCTGCAATAAAAAATGACAATTCAGTATTGTCAGAACTGATCACTTTGATGTCTGAAATATTCTAGGAAGCGATTATATTGCTAAACACTTCTTCTGTAGCAAATAACTGATTTAGTGTTGTACTTACGCCTCAGCAAACTGTACAATACAAGGAAACTGCTCGTGTCCGTTAAGAGTAATTTCTTAAATAAGAGAGAAGGCAGCTCATAGATGTATAGACATCATTGTTTCCGACATAACGTGCGAACCCTGAAACAAAAAAGGCGGCAATCTGATTTCCAATAAACATTTTTATTGACATATAACAAAAATCTATTTTACTACTAAATAAATGAAACACAATTCAAGGAAAATGAAACATGTCTTCAATGATACAGTTAATAAATACAATTAATTTTATGTTGACATATTTTTATTGAAATATTTTGAATAATTTGAACAATTTGAATAAATTTCAAAATGCTCAGCTAATTTGTGAGGAAAATTATTTAGTGAGAAGTCATTCATTTACAGGAAAACATTACAGGTATTGGAATGTTGAAATATTCATAAAATATGAATCCATAAAAGAAACCTTTTAATTTTCATGAAAATACTAATTGTGGACAAAAGACACACAAAAACGTATAATCTGTAAAGGAAAAGGAATAAGTGACTACAAGTAACATTAGGGCACCTCTCACTTCGAAACAGTTCATTGAAAGTAAATAAAAATCTATATATTTTAATACATTACCTTAGAATTTTTTAGAATTGTTCCACTAATCATCCAGATATATGAGCTCTCATAATCCAATATCCCTGATAAAGTATTATTCACTTCCCAAAACATCCAAGTTGTATTTTTAAAATGTTAATTTTTCAACATTTTTTTCCCTGCTATACTGCCGAGATACCGACTTCGATGAAAAAAAAGCCTCTGTAGCTTGTAATTCAATGCGATCCATTTGATAGTTCATCAACCCCTGGAGGTGTCACCCATGCTGCAAACAAAATTATTAAAATAATTAGAACCATTTTCGAGAAAAAATGTAAAATACTCACGGGATTTATATGAAACACCCCTCAAAATTTAAATAACTTCTTTGAAATTCGCAGGGCTTCTAATCGGTCCAGATCTACGGAAGAATATTTAGTATGAAAAAAATCTTATGACTGGTTTAGACGCTAGCGTTCTTCACTGACGGATAGACGGAAACATGGACAGACAGATGCATGTTTTGAAAATAAAAACTTTTTAGTTCCGGGGTTTCAAAATGTGTATTTTCATCAGAATGGACATTGATTTTCCACAGCAATACGCAACTTTCTCGTACACAAAATATTTTTCCGTATATACGTAGGTATACGAGAAAGTAAAACAAGGCAGAGGGGGTCCATGTCTGCGGTTGATTCACTTGTAACTTGGGCGCCATAGTATGAGCAGTCTGGAACTGGGCTCTGTGTCCCTGGAGGAAGCGATGATCAGTCCGGCGTCGTCAATGTCGATGGCCCAACGCGATTCTTAGCAGTCTGTGATGTAAACTTCACGGCACTCCCGTCACTTAAAATACGATCCGGGTATCTGGCAACCTTCGATAGAAATATGAAATTACCTTGAAATATTAAAAATGACTTAGGACTGGATCTTTTCTGGGTTGCGTGCCCGCTATGGAGTTCTGGATTTGCGTCAGTTGAGATCACATGCCTGCTCTGACGTCCTGCATACCGCTCGCTCAATCCGATCTCGTTCAGCATGTTATCGATAGTTCGTGGCATTTACATCACTTAATAATATGAATAACATCCTGGAGGAGAGTGCCAGCCATTAAATTAAAAAAAATACGGTATCACCTAATTGATTCTGTTGTGGTTTGGGCGACCACGTGAGCAGACCAGATCTGCGACCGCAAAAGCTGACGCGTACACTCCAACATCGTCCACATACGTCGATCAATCCGATCGAATTCAAGTGTGATGGATTCTCGTACTTAGCAGTTATAACCTCAGTTAATAATGCGATTAAGGACAGCAGAGATTTGGCAAAAAATAAGTAATGCTAATAAAATAAAATATGGAGGGCGACTCTTAGTTGATTCTTTTGGTGTTTGGGTAGATTATGTGCGTGCGCAGACGTTACCTTGTCCATCCGACATCGTCCACATCGCTCTGTCAATCCAATCCTATTCAAGATGCGATCGATCCTCAAACATAGCAGTAGTAACCTGAGTTAATAACCCAATTGAGAACAGAGGGACATGTCAGCCATTGGACAAAGAAATAATAAAAACATAAATAATAAAAAAATGAGGGCATCCGCTAGTTGATTCTTTTATGGACAGAGCATACGATGCGCCTTGTGCACTCCGACATCTTTCACGCCGCTCTCTCAATCCAATCCCATTCACCAAATGATTGATCCTCCCACATATCAGTACTAATCCCAGTTAACTTTCTCGATTGAGATCAGTGGTAGATGCCAGCCATTGGGCAAAGAAATAATAAAAACTTAATAAAAAATGAGGATATCCGTTAGTTAATTCTTTAATGGGCAGTGTATTCTGTGTCTGCATCCGAGAAGGTTATCTTGTCCACTCCGGTATCATCCACACCGCTCTCTGAATCCAATTCCATTCAACATGTGATCGATCCTCACACATAGCAGTACTAACCTGAGTTAATAACCGATTGAGAACAGGAGGAGATGTCAGGCGTTGGGTAAAGAAATAATAAAAAAATGAGGGCATCCGCTAGTTGATTCTTTCATGGGCTGGGCATACTGTGTCTGCATGCGCGGAGGCCGGAGAGGTCCGCTAGAGCGTCATCGGGCCGTTCCGTTCTACGCCGCACCGCGCCACGCCGCGCCGGCCGAGCCGAGCGGGGCGGCGAGGCGGGCCGCGGGCGCGGGATGAGAAATGGAAGATTTAAAACAAGTCCAACAAGGCGAGGTGGCGGCGCGGGGACGGGCAAGGGGTTGAGGGGGGAGGAGGGGCAGGAGGAAGAAGTGACCGGCGCGGCCCGGGGCCGGCTGAAGTGTGAAGATAAATGAGCAAACCCTGCGATGGAGGCGGCGGCGGTGGCGGAGGTGCGGGCCGGCGCATTCCAGGTGCGACCAGCTGCTGACGCCGCCGCCGCCTCGGCCGTAGCGGCCCCCGTCGCTGCCGCCGCCGCCGCCGCCACTCGCTGTAGCCTTGTTAACACTTGTCTCGTTGGGCCGACTGACGACTTAATCAAGCGACAGCTAATGAAGGCGAGGCGAAGTGCTGCGGCGGTAGCGGCAGGCGGGGCGGCGATAATGCTGGCGGCTAGGAGGTGGTGGCGGTCGCTGGTGGTGACGGTGCCTGGTGGCAATACATGGGTGATGACGGTGGTGGTGAGGATAGTGGTAGAGACGGAGGGATGTGGGGACCGTTGGGTCATGGTGGTGGTGACGGGGATTGTTTTGGAAGCGAGGGTGGTATGCAGGGCGGGACAGCGGCGTTGGCGTTGGCGGCGGGTGTGGTGGTAGAGGTCAGCCGGTGGTCAGTAATAGGAACGGAAACAGCGGTGGTGTTAGTGATGGTGGCGGCAGCGTCCGTTGCTGATGGTGCTAACGACGCTTCACTGTGAGCAGGGCCTGCGGCGTCGGAGAAGATGGAGTTGGTTCCGGGGAGGGTAGCTGAGGTAGCGGGCATTTGGTTAGTTGAAGGAACAGTGCGGCGGCGAACGTTGGTGTCATAAAAAGGACGCAGGCGTGAATCTGATTACGGATGGCGACTGCTATTCAGGGGCTAAGTGGGAGAAGAAGGGATGGAATGCATGTGATGTAAATTAATAACTACTAACGACTTGGAAAAGGAAAGTCGCTTCTCGAAGTGCGGACCCTGCTTCGATAAAATGTGTGATGGATACGATGATTTTCATGTATTATGTGGTCTAATAGATTTGAAAAAAGTTGCAAAAGGTAGTGTAGTGGAATATCCTTTATCCGTTAGTACAGAAGTAAAATGATGATTTGTGGAAAATTCCGTAATTTATGAAACGACTATTCGAAGGATGATTCTTAAACATCGATTACGAAAAGTTTCTAATGGGAACTGCACTGATGACAAGCAGTACTAATCTTTCAGGACGAGGAGAATTTTAACTAATAATATTTAATTTCTAGTAGTTTAGTAGGGATAGAAGATATTACTAATTGCTTGGTCTTGAAGAAAGAACTACGAAGAAACAAATACTGTGAATGTAAAGTGTGAATTAAAATACCAAAATTAGTTTTAAGTTACTCAAAGACCTCTTTAAAAATGACATACATTCGCAGACATTAAAAGAGTTTGATGGAATTAAATTTTAAATATGATAAGATAATAATTATTAAACTATTTAATAAGATATACTAGGCAGTTCGATGCTAGACCACGACGATGATGAGAATGAGTCAAAATGGAGAACTAATGTAATAATTACGGAGAACAAAATGACGGCGGCGACGATGATGGAGTGTTTTTGCATTCCATATTAACAATCTGTAGATGAAAACTACCATACTTTACATGGAATTCGACTGCACAACCCTAACGCAGAAAAGCTGTCCTCGCAGCATATTCATGCACGTTGATCGAATTTCACTGAAAATGAATATTTTGAGCTGACGTATAGTGGGGCTGTATAAAGATGAAGAATGCATATTCCTTTTATATATCCACCATTTCTCGGGTTGTTATAAATATTGATGGTTTGTCGTTGCCTTCCCCTGGGTAGATAATGGTAGGTATATTCACGAAGAATAAAAGTCATGATTGTGGAGAGAAGGGTGATTGAGAGATGTGATACGTTGTGGTATAAAAGCCAAACATATCACAAGCACAAGGAGCAGATACCTATGCTTTAGACTTGAATACGCTCTTGACCACCATAGCAGCTTCAGTTTCATGTAATCGAACACTTCTCCAAGACTGCACGTCTCCGAAGTCATCTACCAACTGACACGATTCAGTGCAACCACTGTTGCTTTTACAGTTCTCATAATCACTTATGACCCGATTTTATAATTTATAGACAGTAAACATTCTATTTTTCATTAAAAATAACAAAATAATTCGGGTCATAAGTGAATATGAGAACTGTAAACCTTCATCTATAAAGACAGTAATTTCAATCAATATAATTAATAACACTGTTGCTTTGGTCGCGTTTCTGACCGGGAAGTCCTAGGGTTCGAATTCCAACGGATTTCCGACACTAGCTACCTCGATTTTACCCACTGTCTAGAGGAGAAAACCAAGCGTCTGGCTGCCCTGGTAGGTAGTTTTCGTGGTTTCTCCAAACAGTACCTGGGAAATGTCGGAGTAGTAGCCTAAAACACAGGTAACACGCCACGCCACTCCTTTCGCCTTACATACGTACTCTCTCTTCCATACACTACACTACCACAAATGTCGGGAGACCAGCAGCGAGGTTAGAGCTTGCCCCCGGCTGGTGTGTTCCCCCCCCCCCAGCCGAAATAACTGGAGTGGGACCCCTCTCACTAACAAGCCGCCGTGTAGGTCGGCATCAGACTTCACATAGCGGGGAAAGGCGAATCCGTCGCCTCTCTCTATATAACAAGCACTATATCTAGGTCATTAGATAGTCACTATTTAGTTTAACGTTATGGCAACTGTGAAGATGAATTGATGTAGTGATGATCGGGGATGAAAGGACGAACACAAATACAACCATACCCGAGACGGGACTCCTTTCGTTGGAGATCGCTACAACACTACTATTTTAGCGATCTCGACCACCGGGTAGGCTGACAGGTTTTGTTTGATGTTAAAATGTGAAATGTCCGGTAATAAATATGATCACGTTAAAAAAGACAATTATATGTATTACCAGTGCTTGATTTATAAAATTTGAGGTCCCGAAACGCTCCCTCAAATTAATTATTAATTTAATAGAAATAGTTTTATATTTATAATATAATTTAATAATTATTTCGGAGGTAGCGAAACGCCGTTCCGTCACGTTCCCCCTATAAATCAAGCCCTGCGTATTATTATTATGTTTCTTTGAATAGACATGAAATAAATGAGTGTAAATGCCCGTAACAACACAAGCGACGTGACGGCTGCGGCGGTTCGCGACGGGCGCGCGTCCTTCCGGCGCGGATACGCGCATGCGCAGTGCGTGATCGCCCATCGCGCAGACGCGCCCCGGCCGCCCCCGCCGGCCCTCACTCAGCGGCCGCCCCGGACGCCGCCCCCAGCGCCGCCGCCGCCGCCGCCTTTCGCTGCCGGATGCGCTACGCAGCGATCGCAATGTCGTGCCTCCGGCCGTCGATACTTGGGCGTGGAGGGGAGCCTCCGAAGTTTTGCCGCGTTTCCTGAACCTCCCGGACGTTAGCACCGCCATTGCTGCAGAAACAAACATGTAGCAATGTTGGCCCCGTGGCCGAGATCGCTAAAGCTGTAGTGCCGTGGTGATCTTGGACCGTGGAGTCGCGGGTTCGAGGTCCCTTCCTCGGAGCATGGTTGTATGTGTTCAGTCCTTTCACCTCCTACCATCACCATATCGTTTCATCGTCGTACCATAATGTTCAATTCAATAGTGGTCGCTAATGGCCTAGTAGTTGATGCGACCATAAATTTAAAAACAAAACAAAACAAAAAAAACATGTAGCAATAGGCGCGTCTCGGGGAGGCTTTATCGATTGGGGGGGGGAATATAATGCACAAAGTTTTCGAAGAGATCGAGAGACAGAGCGCGAAATAATGATCGGAATGTTAGCGAAGAGACCAAGGCGTACCATTTTCCAAACTGAATTACTCCCAGGTCCAACTGGCCTCACTCGAAACTCTACAATATTGAATAACGTTCATTAATTATAGGGGGTACTTTACAAAAGTCCCCAAGACATTTTCAAAATTTTCTCAAAAATGGCTCCGATTGTTTTTATAATTCACAGGAGTTGAGATTGTGAATGTGAAAGACACCTATTAAATGAACAACACGGATTCCAAGGCCGCTCGTGCTCTGATAACACCTTTATTCTAAGACAGATCATTGAAAAGAAAAGATAATATAATTTGGAAACCCATCTTCTCTTCATAGACATTAAAATGCTTTCGATAGAGGGCTTTGGGAGAGTGCCACGAAGAAATATTAGAGACAAGAGGAAATCGTAAACGAATAATTGCAAATGTTTGGTCATTATATAGTGGAACGGAGATAATTAACAATTCCGCTCATTCCTTTTGGTTCCGCCCGCTTTGCCCGTCCAACACGACGCCGTCCAATCCCGAACAGTGTCGTTTGGCAGCGTTGGTAAAGCATCCTAGGTGAATTTTGAATTACTAACTAAACTTTGTAAAACATGAACACGCATTGTTCACCTTTTGGATCCCAACGCAGCTTATTTTTTGTTATCGGGCTCTCAAAAATATTCGTGACATTTTTTAAGCAACCCCTCCAACAATACGAACTATCCTTCCTGTCTGGACGGCCGTGGTCTAGAGAAAATCCTATTTCCAGACGTTTCGTCTGCATCTGCGACAGAATCCTCGATGGCGAAATGCCACAGATGCAGATGAAAATTCGGGAATAAGATTTCCTCAAGATCGTGGCCAGCCAGATGGTATTTCGAATGATGAATTCGGCTGTGAAAGTCTACATTGCTTTATTGATCCATCCACCAGTTATTAAGATTTTGTGGAACAATCATACGTACAAACATACATATACACGCGCCCACTCAAACTCTTTATTTATAGATTCATTTTCTGATGGTAGATTTACTCCGAAGATTTATCCGTCACCCTAGATTATTTTCTGGACTGAAAATGAGTAGGAATGCATTAGCAATATTGACTGGACCCTCTGGAGTGGATGCAGTTTCACACGGACGGCATAGATAGAAATTAGAGAACAGATCCCTCCAGAAATTAAAGTAAACAAAGTAGCTTATTTTGCAGTTTATGAATGAATAATATAAGCCAAATTAAAGCTAATATTTTTTTTAGTTTTTATTCGAACTTTCAACACAGTTTTTATCTTTATTTTCTTATTACATTAAACATTTTTTTATTTTTGTATATAAATAGTATTTGTTATTAATATGTTTGATGTATTGTTATTGTTATAATATATCTTTCAAGTAGTGTTATAATATTGATCCTGGGAGTACATAGCACTTAGATCCTCTCTAACGAACGAATAATAATAATAATAATTATAATAGTAATGAAAAGATAATATTGATGATGTTGAAGATAAAGTTTGTAGAAAAAAAACCGAAGCTATTATAGTTGAGGTGCTCGATTGCCGCACCACTGATAATATCCTCATGATTTTTCATTTACAATTTTGTCCTAGATCCTAAGCCTCACCGAGCAGCCAAACGAAATCCATCAACTTCTGGACTCTAGTAATGTAGGTGCACATTTCTGAAATAGTAATGGCACGGCATAATCGTTAGATTTCAGAAAAGCCATCTTAAAAACAATTGTGAAATAGCATACCTGTAGGTTATCGAAAATATTTGCGTATTGATGCGATGTTTGATTAAAAACTAAAGGCATGCTCCTCCCAGCAGTCTGTTTTAATGAAATTAGCAAGGAATGGAATGTTGATTTAATTACACGATCCATCCACTGTAAGTCGCAACTCCCTCTCTCCGGCATAATTTGACGTATCCCTTACCTGAAGTCCAATCGCGCTGGACGTACTAGGTCCAATATTGAAATGCAAATTCGGGATGATTCAAAGCCTTTCAGCTCCTGAAGCCCGAGCAGCAGCCCATCGCCGGGCTCTCTCCATATAAATTACCCGGCGCGCCTTGATTGTCGTCCAATTTATTCAATTAAGTCGCCGGCCGTGTGTGGAAGGCGCGCGTCGCGGGCGCCGCCGCCGCCGCCGCCTGACGCCTGCACAATGGGCGCCGCACAAAGGCACTTGCGTAACGCGCGGGGTCGTTTACGCCTGACGGCGGAGGCAGCGGACTCGGCAGAGGTGGTGCTGGCGGAGGGGGCGGACGAGATGGAGGCGGCGGTGGAGGCGGCGGTGGTGGGAGGCGGCGGTGGAGGCGGGCGGTGGAAGCGGCGGTGGAGGCTGCGGTGGAGGCGGCGGTGGAGGCGGCGGTGGAGGCTGCGGTGGAGGCGGCGGTGGAGGCGGCAGTGGAGGCGGCGGTGAAAGCGGTGGTAGAGTCGGCGGAGGAGGCGGCGGTGGAGGAGGCGTGGGTGAGGCGGCGGTGGAGGCGGCGGCGGTGGAAGCGGCGGCGGTGGAGGCGGCGGCGGTGGAGGCGGCCGAGGAGGCAACGGAAGCCGCGGACGGGTCGGCAAGGGTGGCTGCGGTGGCGGCGGCGGCGGCGATGACGGAGGTGGAGACGGAGGCGAAGGCGGAGACGGAGGAAGAGGCGGAGGCAGAGGCGGAGGCGGAGGCGGTGGCAGAAGCGGTGGTGAAGGCGGTGGCGGAGGCGCTGGCTGAGGCGGCTGAGGCGACGGAGGCATCATCGGAGTCGGCAACGGAGGCGAAGAAGGGAGCGGAGGCGACGGCAGAGGCGAAGGCGGCGGAGTTGGCGAAGGAGACGGTCGTTGCGCAAACAAGACAAGCTCTTGCTGGTGTGATCGATACCGTGTAATAAATTCAGAAAAAGGTGTTGTCAATTTATCAATATTTTAATAATTAATGCCTTTTTGATCGCATGGCGCTCATCATTAGAGCTTACAGCGTTTGGGCAGAAAAAGGAAATTTCGAAAACGAAGCCGCGAACATGCCACCGAAGCCTCTGATGATGATTGCTACGCGATTGCGAAGATCTTAAGTATTTAACAATTTAATGTCTAGACAAATTTTTATTCGAGATCGTCTAGAAAGTGACTCACACACATTTGAATATGGAAGTTCATCTCATTCCAACCCCAGCCTAGATGTACTTAAAATACTTTCCGTATTAGTACTGGAATTATGACAATTAGAAAACAAAATACATACAAATCTTCGAATGGAAACATACGTAGAATATTCTCGCGAGCTTCAATTAAATTTGTATATCACAAGGACAATTTTTCATAAAGTTGAGATCTCGTATAAAATATTGTACACAACGCGGGAAAAGTGACATGAATGGATTTCTAGATTCGGTTTATCAGCCTCGTCCGAAACTCTCCCGTCTAGTCACGGAAATGTCCATTTTTTGTCTTAAAATTAAAATTACTACTTTACTTAACATAGATTTTCCACTTTGATAATCTTAGATGGACCTTTTCGAAATTTAGATTCGTTTTCTAATAAGATTCATTAGATCACAACCGTTCTCATAAGCCATGGCCTCCTATTAACAACTAACATCCTCAACTTGTCACCTTTATCTTATTACTGTAAAAGATTGATGATCAAACTCATCCTAATGAATAAAAAATATCCAAGTAATGATCTCGACCTCTAAAATAAAAAGTAATATGTGTTGCGATTGTGTTATTTATTAGGTCTTACTACGTAAATATCGTTTGTATTATTACACATTTTCGTACATTGTTACTATCTTTGTTATAAATTATTTTCATTTGTCGCAAATAATATTTATTGAAATTATCTACAAACACTTCTGGGATAATTTTATCTCACCGTGTGTCCATAATCTCTTTCTCATCATTGCCCTCCCGTCAAAAAGATCGCTTGGAACGTGTTGTTCCGTTATATGTATTCAGGTATTGTGTACTCCATGTTCTGACGATATCGTGCACAGGAAGGAATTTCAACGTCAGTTACGTGCACGGAAAGTATTTATCTTCTGTCCAAGTGAATTAATGTTGAATAAAAGGATATCAGTCCAAAAGATGTATACAACGATTGCACGAGAAGTCTGGAAGTCGCGTCGACTGAACACGTACTCTCGAAAATAAATGTAATATGTAAGAGAAATATAACCACTACATTATTTACAAGACTTTTAAGTAATATAGTCCTTACATTTTTCTTACATATATCTAGTATTCACATTAAATTGTTAGAAGTACTGACCTTGTTTCCCAAATTGTTTATTACGTAAAGGAATTGAAGTTAAGTGAACGTCTGGAAGGGATTATGTCCATTTTGATTACAAAATATTAAGTTAGATTGAAAGTTGATACTTTATAGTCTCGCGTAAAGTACGAATGAAGACGTGACCAACATTTTTTATTATGAGCAATAATTGTTTTATAAATACGTAAATGTGATAAGGAAAACTGTAGTTCTCTAAGATGTGAATTTGCAAAACCCATAGTTGTATGATGGAACAACAGTGCGTGTGCGCCTCCGAGTGATGAGTTGGTGGAAAAGCAGCTATATGCGCGTGTGTGTGCCAGTGACGCTCAACAAGAGACAGTGTAAGTCATGCTGAGCTGGCAAACCATTAGTTATAGGAGCAGAAGCCTAGCTCAAAATAAATTAAAACTTAGCACCTATCTTAGTGTTTATTTATTATTTAAATATTAATTTATTAAATTCTATTTTTACTTTTTAATTTATATTATTTTTTATTTTTAATTTATTCTTTTTATATTTTTAAATTTTTTAGCGTCTAATGTAAGTCTAGTGTGTAAGTGTTCGTATGTAAGTGAAGTAGTGAATAAATAATGCAAATATGTTAGAGTTAAACGTAGAGATAGGAATAGATGTAAGTTGAGTTAGACATCTTGAAAGATGTGAAGCCCTAAGTTGGCTCATGGACAGCGAATGGCTTCCCGTAGTGCGATTCCCAGTCGAGGCGAGAATTGAGTTGTAGCTTTCCTTTAAAATAGTCTCAGTTCGTGTATCTGTGTGACGAAAGAGATTCCTATCAAAAAACTTACAGCACACACTTTCAAAAACGGTATTTAAGAACACAAATGATATGTAACACTCATTTCAACCAAATGCCAAGTCTTTACAAGTCTTCCAGATCAAAATAATTTCCTTCTCTCCTTGAAACCTTATCCATCAAACGCGCCCGTCGAAAGTGTAGCGCTCGTTAAATAGACTTGCCCACATCCACTCGGTCCCTGACGGGCGCCCAACTCCGGCCTGTCAGCACCCAAGGCCGGCGCGCTAAGTGTCACGTAACTTATTGTGGCTTTCAATGGCCCAGCGGAACGCTTCCCGGCCCCGCTTTTGAAAGCGGCCCGCCGTTAGTCAACTGTCGGCTGCCAATTGGACCGCATCTCGCCGCTCGCGTTCACGCCCGGCCTGGAAAAAGCGACGATCGGAATTCGGCTTAATTTTATATAACAATCTATTCGTTCCCAGCTGTTGATCAACGGCCAATTGATTACGGGTTTGTAGGGGGGAAATTAGAAGCGGAGTAAATCAATTGACTCCAAAAAATCTGATTTGACACTGTGAATTAAAAATATAAAACAAAGCGGTACTGCGTCGGTTTTGTTTTCTGTTACAAAGTGATATTTTTATTCAAGCGTATTATTCATCTGGAGCGTGATAACCGTTTCAATTTAAAGTTGAATTCGATATCGATGAAAATTGATTTCTTTGGTATTTGAAACGTTTATTATGCATAGATCTTAGCGTAAGAGGACATACATATTTACTGCTGGCCTGTATTAATCTAGAGCTTGTTTTCAAGGTGTCTAGCTACCGACCTTGTGCAGTCAAGTGTGAACTGCTTTATTTAATTGGTACTTCATTCTCACTTCATATATATTGCAATTATATGTAATAACTATTCCTATGCAATATATACGTTGGCAAAGTACCTTGACGGGGTCTACCTTATGAACTCTGAAGTGCAAACGATAATTGAAGTGATTTTGTAAAGGTATTACATAAAATGCAACACAGAAAGCGACTGAGGCAAGACTACAACACCAGGTACAGAATTTCGTGGACATACTACAGAATTTAGTATCTGCTGAGGAAAATTCGTAATACTTTTTGAGAAAACTCCATTACTTTTCCTACATATTATTTACAAATTTCATTTTGAGTTCGCGAACCTGACAAGTGTAGTTCAATTTCGTAGACATTTCTACCGACGAATGTGAAGTAAATTATAAAGTTAAAAATTAAAAAATATTTTTAAAAAATTATAATATAAAATTATTTAAAAATATAAATAATTCTAATATTAAAAATTTTTCTTCCCTGGGGCTTTATTCCTTACGCCCCGATGGTCCCATATTCGACTATACACTAGATCAGGGCCTTCAGACGAACGAGCACGCGAATGGCCTTTGCAAAGGTTTGGGGCACGCGGCGATATCAGCTTAGCGAAGTCACTCGAGTTACAGGCGGGAAGCAGGGGTAAGAAAACATCGTGCGAATGTGGCGAGTTGGGTGAAACACACCGGTTGGTATACCATAAAGAGACATTTATTAATTTTTACGAACTTTAAGTGGAAATTGACATGTAAACAAAAACTGCAGTTATACAAGCATTGTTCACGTACGTGCTCCGTTTGACGGCCCTGCACTAGATACAAACACACTTGCGGGATCCTCTGATTTGGGGCCAGCAGAACGCGAGGCCCTCCGCGATATAACACATTTGAGAAGCAAAGGACAAGCAACCGTGATCAATGTAGGACTCGAACCCACGACCATTCGGACCGACGCGCAGAGACGATACAGACTCGTAGCCATATCAGTCAGTAACCATATTAGCAAAAATAGTGTTTGATAATCGCATTTAATATTTGTCAGTAGTCTTTACAAAAATACATTTACAATTTATGTATTCGAATTGATTAGTTCAGTTTCCAACGCCTACGTAACAACATTACTCAACTACCTAATACAAATTGGAATAGACTTCAAAAAATCGTACCCGATATTCTTAATTGTTCATCAGAAAATCACATTTTTGTGTTCGTGGACTTGGAATGAATAGTCTGTCCGTAATGAAGCGCGTCTCGATCTCCTTTTGTTTCGGAACAGTTCGAGGGCATTCTGTCACGACTTCCATCGCCGCGCCAGCCTTTCTGAAAAGCGGGAGACGAACCGGAGACGAATTCAGTTGGAAATCGAACACGATTCAGCGCCCACCGATCCCGTCGATTCACCACAATCCACAAAGGCCGAGAAGTCGTCGACAGTTCAATCCGTGAACTGGCTTCAGCCAATCTCGTTTCGGCGTTTGCAATCGGCGGGCACGGCGGCGGCGGGGCGGGAGGGGTGGACCGCGGCGATGGGGGTGGGGGGTGGAATCGAGTGAAGTAAAGTAAAGCGGGATGGGGCGGTTGGGGAGGAGAGAGATGAGAAACCGCTGGAGACAGACATAGCCCTCGATGCGTTGGAGAGCAAACGTCTACCGTAACAATCTCGCCCGAGCAACATGGGGATGAAGTGAGGTCGGTCGGCAGAAGGTAAGGTCAGCTATATGGAAGGTTAACGTGATAGGAAGAAGGAAAAGAGCACCCTGAAGGGTTAGAAAACAAAGAAAAAGAATGAGGAATATATTAGTGTAATAGAGAGAGAAGCAGGCCAGACGGGATTGATCTAGCAAGGAGTAAGAAGGAACTGAGAGAAAATACTTGGGGGAGGTAACCCAGAATATAGTGAGGTGAGGCAACGAATGCGAGGAAAGATAGGATCGCAGTCGGAGGTGTGACGTGGGAGGCTGGGGAGAGCAGGGGGTGTGACGTGGTGAGGCGTGGCGGGATACGGCGATGCGTAGCGTGACCTGGCGTGGTGGGGTACGGCGTGGCGTGGCGTGGCGTGGCGTGGCGACGTGTGATGGGGAGTGGCGGACCGGGCGGAGCGGACGAAGCGGGCAGGGTGTAACATCACAATGGGGGTGAAATCAAGAGAAGTAAAGCGAGATGGGGCGGAGAGAAGCGTGGCTGGAAGGTCCAGACGACGCAGAGCATGATGAAATGCAGACGCCAACAAGCAACGTGGGGAGAGGAGAGTTGTGATTACGGCGGTCTCATATTACGAGAAGTGGGATGACGGTGGGTGGGCAGAGGGTAAATGAGTTTTGTTGGAGAGTCGATGAAGTTGACCGAAGAACCGTGTAAAGCTGATAAAGGCACCGTGTAGGGTTAGGGAATTTTGGTAGGGTATGTGTGGATGAGAAAACTTCGGGAAAGTAGGTGGATAGGAAAGAAGTGTTGTTTAATTTACTAAGATTCAGATCGTCATGGAAATATTCTATTCAAATATTACTAATTAGATGGAATAAGGTGATCGTCATTAAAAAATCATTGGACCTTATTTTGTGTTATATTATTGGATAGGAAACAAGTTTTATCTACTAAGGAGCAAGTTGGATTTGAAAGAATAAGCTGGGTCCGAAGAAGGATTTGGAAGAAAAATGGGAACTGGAAAAAGGTAAAACAAAGCGAATGTAGGGCGAAGGAGGAGTGATAGAAGCGAGAGATAAGACAAGGAGAAGAAAAGCATCAAAGAAAATTACTACAGTTTGGGGATACCGAGGTAGATATGATAAAACATGTAAAGAGAAAAGTGAGTTTACGTGAAGAGTCAAGACAGTGTGAGATACGAGGAGCGTGAGACGATAAGGGACGAACCAGGGCGAAGCGGGGAAATTGATAACAAATTGCATACTGTGATGCGACCGAGGAATGTAAGCAGATGTTACACGCTACGAGCCGCAGGATAGTATGAGAGGAAGCTGGACAATATGGAGCAAAGTCTAGCGCCGTGAGTTGCGGCAGAGGCAGTGTATGACAAGAATAGAACGAGACAAACCGAAGCCACATGTTCCGAAAATGGCAGTGAGGGACGAAAATGGGAAAACGCGAGAAGACAATCCAGAGCGGGGCACGGCGCGACAGGGCAAGGCTAGCTCTCTTTGATCGGCAGGGCACACTCCATCACGTCGCAATGCCACCGCGTGACGTACAAACTTGCACCGGTAACGACGCTGTGACAAAACGCCGCGCGGTGGGGGGCGGGGTGCGGGGTGGTGCGGGGCGGAGCAGGGATTGGTGGGGCTAGGCGGAATAGAGCGCGACGGGCAGGGGGGGAAAGAGCGGCGCGGGCTGTGATGGACCGGGGCGAGGCGGGACGGAGCGGATCTAGGCGAGACGGAGTGGCGCGGAGCGATGTGAGAAGGAGCGACGCGGGATGGAACGTAGCTGGGCGTGGGAGCGGCGGGGCGGATGGATCGGAGTGGGGCGGAGCGGGTGGAGCGGGGTGGAGCGGGGTGGAGCGGGACGGAGCGGGGCGAAGCGGGGCGGAGCTGAACGGGGCGGGAGCGGCACGGGGCGGAGCGGGCAAGACGGAGTGGCGCGGAGCGAGGTGAGGCGGAGCGGCGCGGGGTGGAACAAATCGTGGAGGGGTGAAGCTGAGCTGGCAGGGCGGTGCGGAGCGGAAGTGGCGCGGAGCGAGGTGGTGAGGAGGAGCGGCGATGGGTGCGACGGAGCGGGGCGAAGCGGGGAGTGACGGAGTGACACAGGGAGGGAGCAGTGGAACCACACGGCGCCGGCGGGGACCGAGCGAGACGGGGCCGACTGTGGGAGCGCGAAGCCCCAGATTGAGAGCTCGCGGTCCCTTCATTGACGCGTCAGTCGCTCGGACGAGATGTCTATATCGCGCTCGTATTGAGACGCCCTGATTAAAAGTGCGCGGGCTCCGACGACGTGAGGACGTCGGGACGTGACTGCCCGGCGGGGGCGAGCGGGAGGACGGGAGGGCGCGGGCGGCCGCTCGGGAATTAACTCGTATTGAACGCGAATTAGAATCGGTGGTAATTGGATCTGTGGAGGTATTTCTCCGGAATGCTCGTCCTTTTTGTGCTCGCCCGGCGCGAACGCAGGGGCCAAGGGAAGGAAGGAGAGGAAGAAGAAGAAGAGGTTCGGAGGCGACGCTGGTGATGGCGGCGGTCGGAAGGCGCCGTTCGTGATTGCTAAGCTCTCCCCCCGTTTGTAATAGAAAGGAACTGACTCGCGGGTTACCACCCGGTGAAGAGTTTCTCGGACTGATTGAGTGGGGTGAGGCGGGGCTGTGGCTAAGGAACAGAAACGAGAAAGAGGAGGGGAATCCCCGAGTGCGGAAAGATACTGGAGACGTCGAGGGAGGTTTACAGTGGTTGGAGAGGACTCCAAAATATTCCAGGATTCCAAAAGACTTCTTTCCTTAAGGAAGCTTTCTGATTGACTTATGGTTTTAAATATTGTATATTATAAACGAGATCAAGAGAGAGAGTGTAATAACATTGCAGTTAAACAACCCTTGTTTTCTTATTTTAATTGAATAAGATTCCTTTATTGGAATTTTTTACTTCAACTTCATGATAATGTGTAATATTTTTCCATTGAGTAATTTCAATATGAGTAGAGACTTTTCATTTAATTTTGACGCAGGTCGTTGATTAATTATGCCCCTTTTTCATGAATACTCTGTATAAAGGACTTTGAAGAAGGGGCTGGTGTACTCAATTATTGGAGAAACACATTTTAGGTAGGTGTATATTGAAAAAAAATAGGGAGCCATAAAATAGGGCAATTGCACATTATGTAGGCTTATGTTTTTGGGCTGCATTACAATTCTTTAATTTTATCAAAATGTATTGGTTCTTTATTTAAAGACAGACATTTATTAGGTAATGTTTTCTATCAATATTAAATGTGATACATAATAGTTATAACAGCAACGTTTCGGAAATTAATAAATACCATCATTACAATTCTTATTTGAAGTTGCTGTCTCTTGGGGCGTGTTTTCTTCCTCCTTCTTTTCTTTTCCCCATCTTCTCGCCCTTCTCCTCTTGTTCATTTTGCAATTTTTTTTACCTGAGAATAAAATTGTTAATTTTCTGCGATTCTTACAAAAATGAGGTGACTAAAGATTTTTTGCTTCCTCATTTTGCCCCTTTGAAAAAATGAATTTTGTCAGGTTTTTCTCTAAACTCACTGAAGAACAAATTAAAATACAAAAACAAATTAAAAGGAAAATCTTCCCCATCCACTCTCGGTCCGACTATGAAACATTACTTAATTTTGACCGGACTAAGGTAAATTTGTTTCGCACAGCGAAAAGTCCGTTTCGGAACACTGCGTGCAGCGCTAGCAGGAGGAAGGAGGCCAGAGGAGAATGGAAGGCGCGTTCTCCTGCAGATGGCGGTACGCCGAACTCTGTTTCTCCACCCGGAGCAGGGGCGAAGAAAGTAGTTCACATTTCAAAATTTAATTTCAACCCCCATTACCTGAAGTCGGGCACGTACTCGCGCGTCATTGGAATTGAAATCCTCCCCCCCCCTCGTCGCGCTAGAGAGGCGAAGAAGAAGAAGTTGGCGCGGACGGAGCGGAGCGGAGCGAAATGTGGAAACTTCGCTGGCAACTGAATTCCCCGCCTCGGCTGGTAACTCGCTAATAAAATATTCCTTTACTGCGCCGAGTCATTGTTTCTACTGCGGGGAGTAATTTGACTCGGCGAACTGCCTATACTTTTCGACATAATACTTTTTCGCCTTTTATTCTGCCGAAATATGTATTTGAACGTAATTTAAAGTCTTGGTCTTCTTTTTAGTGTAATAGTCTTATCAATGTTTTATGATAATTGCAGGCGTTTCAGGTTTTGCTGGAAATTACGTTTCTTTCCAAGAGTGAGTAAATGTGGTGTTTGCGATTCGTTTAATATATTTATTTTGAATCGTTCGTCCTTCGACTTACACCAAATTACTTCTTGAATATTTCAGTTTTGCATAAGCAGGAGTTCACTTTTTAGCACCGATGAAAATTCCAGGTATGAAGTGTATTATTACATTATAATACACAAGATAATTAATTATAATTGAAGTACATATTAAAAATATTAACGTATTAAAAACACATTTACTTAATAATAAAATACATATATTACTTAATATTAAAAATATTAACGTATTAAAAACACATTTACTTAATACTATTACCAGCTGCTAAAAGTAATTTCCATATCACACATCATTCTAACTGTGAAAAAGAAGTTTTTTTTATTATTATCACTTCGGTCACCAAAAACATTCAAGCATATATTTCATATTCAATATCTACGACCATGTTCCAAAAAAGCTATAATTCACAGTTTACCACTCTCACACATTTTAAATGAAAAGACAGAAATATTGTGCATACGGTGTCATGAATTTTACTTCCTGGAATGTGTTTCATAGTATAATATGTGAAGCACATTTTATTATTTATTGATAGCTCTTAGTTTCTCCTGCCTGAAATATACATGGGTATGTGAGGTGACAGTGAAATTACTCGTACGTCGAGTAAGTACTCCGCTTAAACGAAGTACAGCGTATTTTTTAAGTATAGAGAATTACTCTGCAATTGAATGAATTTACGCAGAAATTACTCCAGTTACAAGAATCAATATGATTGAAAGGTAAGGCTTTGAAAGTTGTCACTTATCTTAAATGTTTGAGCAATAAGGAGACACACCGAAAGTTCGATGTGTGTGGAATATTGCTGTAGAAAAGTTCTACTCATTCACCATTCAATGATAAAGAATTTCCAAAACATTGTTTCGTATGGTTCAGAATTGAGTCTCGAAGACTAACAACATGAGAGAGGTTTACAAATTGTGGAACAATACAATCGCTATTCACTGTGTACAGAGAGTTGAGCACGTGTTGAAATATAAAGCATGAAATGTTTTATATTCACTAAGATATGAACATGTACAGTCAGTAGTACAGTCAGTACAGTCAGTGTACCAGTAGGTAGGTTAATGACACACAATAAAATGAACAAACGATAAGCGTTTATTATGCTACTTTTATGATTTTATTAAAATTTCGTGCTTGTAAAAGTAAATGATTAAACATATGCGGCATACAACTATTCGTTTAAAGTAAAATTTACTAGGCTAAGTTAAGCTTAAACACCTTTCTAAACCAAAACCCTTACTGTTTTAAATATAAGTATCTTGCAATTTTCCTAACGTCAGTGGTTTTAATAAAATTGGGAACTGTGCCTTATAAATGCATTTTTTTCTTTTCAAGCAAAAAGTTGCAAGAAAAAAACTGAGTCATTTTCGAGAAAATGTTGAAAATATCTCAGTGATTTCATGAAAAGTACTTTTCAAAATGAAAATACGATCGTATCATAATGATCTCAGAAACGGCACAACTAAACCTTACTTATGAGGAATTTACCAAATTTCAGCCCAAAACCTTCTAATATGGCAGAGTTAAGAGTGACACATCCATCTATCCATTCATTCATATATCCGTTTATACAAATAAATGTTTGAGTACAAAATTGCGTCTGCACCATTGTTAATGAGATTCTTAATGAGATTTGGATTGTCACTAATAGAATTCAGTCCTGATGAGTGTGGAATTGACAGCTTAAAAGAACGAAAAAGGCAAATTTTAGATATTCGAAGTGATATTGTTGAGGTGATTCAATACTTTTCCTCCCTATACTATAGTGTGTAAAAATATATTTGAATACCCTTATTTTGTACTTCAATTTTGAAAAGATATAAAGTGTCATTGGAAAGTGAAATTTACTGTAAACAAATAAACCTCTTTACCTGACGTTGATAAAATCATATATAACGTTCTTGCATCCTATTAGGTAATCACATCAATAATTATTTCCTACTTTATGTAAAATGGTAAAATTCCAGAATTTAGTTTAAGTAAAACGTATACACTTTTGGACAGGTAATGGAAAATTGTTTTGTGTAAATTGTGCAATTCCTGACTAGTTATTCTTTACTTAACACGAAAGTCATGAGGACTGTGAATTCATTATTCACTTCAGAATGGTTGATTATTTGGCACGTGGTCGATTATTTGATATTCCCGGGCTAGTCAGCAGCAATTGTTACTATTCCCTTGTGTTTATTGCACGTACTATTCTGTAAGATTGCGATTTTCCTTCCTCGTTGGAATTGGAGATCCCGCTTCGAGCTTGTCGGCTTGCAAGGTTTCACCATCCAAATATCTTTCCCAATCAGAAACCGCCCCCAACCAGGACAATATCAAAGGTCCCGACATGTATCGCGCGGTGTTTGGCCCGTTTGTAAGGGTACAGCTCCGGTATTCGCAAGGTGTTCATCAGGGAAATTACGGAAAAACTATTGCAAAGCAGCCATGTTTGTTCTCCAGACAGTGGTTAAATTCGACCCTGAAACGCAGCTAGTGTCGAAAATTCGCCACCGCCGGGCCTCGATCCATAGAATCCCCGGTGAGAATCGCTGCAGACAACGGCAATGCTGCACTGAGCCAACAGAGCCAACACGTTCAACGGAAATCATTTCACTCTTATGATCCTAAAACTACGCAGATCACTTCCTCAAAGAACGGCGGAATTTCTCAAAACATGTTTCATTGCGCTGATCGTTTCAGAAGTGTCCTGCTCAAAACAAAGCGAGAGTAAGACCTATGTGTTATCGCAGTGGAATTATCGTCGAGGCAACCCTGCCCGCCACTGGCCCTCTGCTCACCCGGGAGATATCCCCCGGGCCTCCCCGCGGGCCGAGGGCCACAACCACCCAGCACACAGCACTGCGCCCCGCATTTAATTAAGACGGTGACGGAGCTACTTTTTAGCCACCTGGTGGCGCGCTGCGTAACTAATGCGGACAAGCGCCCGCGGCCAGTGGCCCCCTCCCTTGCCTTCCCCTCCTCGCCCCGCCACCGCCCCTCCTACATTCTGCCTCCATCCCCCTGTTCCTCCCCGCCACCGCCACGACACTGCCGCGCCACCCCTCGGCATCCGATCCGCCCCGCCTCCGCCCCGCCTCCACCCCGCCTCTGCCCCACCTCCGTCCCGCCTCCGCCCCTCCTGCGCCTCGCCTCCGCCCCGTCTCCGCCACGCCTCCGCCCCGCCACCGCCCCGCCTCCACCACGCCTCCACCCCGTCTCCACCCCGCCTCCACCCCGCCTCCACCCCGCCTCCACCCCGCCTCCACCCCGCTACTTCGTTTCCACCTCCCTACCATCTCCACACCACCTCCGCCACCGAACCGTCGTCATCAGCACTCCCGCCACCACTGCCTTTTTCCCTTCCCTACAACTTCTCCCCATCCCGCCTCACCCTGCCTCCTTCCAGCCGCTTCCTCTGCTGCCCGCCCTACCCCCCTTCTCCTTCACCTCCGCCTCTACTCTCGCGCAGGCCTGCCGGCCGGACTCCCCGCCTCGCCTTTTAATGGCGGCGGGCTAATTGCCTTCGGACAGACCTTAATAAAGCCGGGAGCGGCCGCGGGGTCTCCCCGGAGTGCGATTTGCAAACAGCGCAGGGCGGCCCGCCCGCTCCGCCCTCCCCGCCCGCTCCGCCCCGCTCCGCCCGCTCCGCCCCCGCAGGCAGGCGCTGCAAATCGATGCAGGAGCCGCCTCGAGGTGTCGCCCGGCGGCCGTCGCTTGTGGCGGCGAGCTCTCAGGAGCTGGACGTCCGTCACTCGAAAGATCAGCAAATACAAATGAAATATTTGAGGAATTTCTGGATGATATTGTGAGTTATAGATATACATATTGAAAACTTGCATATTATAAAAAGCAAATACATTATTACTTGCATATTATATTAAATACCTTCGGTATCTTAAATGATTATACAAAAGTATGTTAATAGAAAGATTAAAATAGTAATAATAATAATAATTATTATTATCATTATTATTATTATTATTATTATTATTATTATTATTATAAGATGATGTCAAAACATTTATAATAGTTAAATGGCAAAGACAGAATGGAGGTAGTTAAAGAGAAATAAAATTGCAAATAGGGTGAGTTCATCAAAATCTCATAAGACCATACAAAATTCTATTGTAAATTTCACTTCTTGGATCTTTGCTTTCGTCTCGTTCTTACTATTTTTATAATCAAAACCATATGAATACTTCGACATTTGTGTTTCCTCATTATGAATCTTTATTTATTCTGGTTTATAATATTCCGAGGTTGTTGGTTATTTTCAATATTCCCAATTTTATTTGCAATTTTAGCCCAAAATCCATACGTGTTTATCTTAAAAACATATTCGTGTTTGGAATTCAACTTACACTATTTGTGGGCTTATCAATATGTTAAATGCAATAATTAATAAAAAAATATTAAAAGTGTGAACGTGAATATACTTCACTCAGAAATTCTGTTACAGTTATAGAAATTTTGTGCCAAATATTGAACCATTGTATATTAACTAAGAGAGTACTCTTGTTTTACAGTAGTTCACTTTGTTGTCACTTAGTGAAAAATTATATTGTGGTTTACACTACACTACACTTATAAATGGTAATGAAGTTAGTTCCTATAAACAAACGGGTATTAAACAAACGACTATTACCGTACCCAGCAAATTCCAGAAAACGCATTTTATTATTCGTATAAGGAAAATAAATATGTAAATTCTTTGGAGCGTTGATTATTTGCGCAAATGGGGTCATCTTTGCGATTATTAGGATGAAATTCTATCGTGTAATGTTGATAATTGATCATTATGGATAAGGAAGTGATCCTAAATTTCTCACGAGGAACACCGAAACGTTATTTGGCGGGTTATAAATGAAGTTCAATCCGTTGCAAGTTTTTCCTCACATTCCTTTCCCACAGATAAAAATGATATCTGTTAATCATTATAATCCTAATGTATTGAAATACAATTACTTTTAATTTGTTGAATGAAAATACGATATATTTTTCTTATACTATGTTATAAAAGAATGAGTAAACTCCATATTCATGCTGATAAGGCTCTAAAATAATTGTTCAATTTCAAATCCTTGAACAGTAAGTTGTTAACACTCATAATAACACAAAATGAGATATTCCAACAATATTTTTAGCCTCCTTGTGCTTTCCAAGATGAAACTTGAATTTATCCAGAAACCTTTGCCGTTTGACAATATATTTTGACTTTGTATACTACGGTAGCTTAATCAATGCAGAAATTTGATGATAATTTTCGTATGTTAATGATAAATAGTTTACTCAAAATTTTCAATAAAAATTTGATGCAAGAATCTTTTTCTCAAAGTGTAATTGGTGTAAAAGTTGTTCGTTTTACATCCCTCTTATCCTCTGATAGCTGTGCTATTTAATCACTCTTTTCGCTGTGTTGCTTTGATATGTTATGCACCACCGCCCGAAAATTACAAACAATGGTCATTAACAAGAAGATTTTCATCATCAATGCATGGAATTTACGCATTCCCTTTTTCTTGTTACGGCATAATAACACCCACTTAATCAGCACTGTCAGCTACCGTACAGCAATAATTAATAGCACTTTTGTCACCGCTACACCTATCTTCATCTCACCCGTAATAATAATTAAAGCATCATCTTCACGGTTCCTTTTCCGTTCTGGCGACGGCCGAATCTGAAACGAAACACAGTCGTTGGCCGTTTTATTTTTGACGAAATCGTTGTCATTACCGCTGGAATGATTATCATACCTGTCGCCTTCGCTCCATTACAGCAATCACAACCACCTTCATCATTAACGACTGACACTCCTCTCCCACACGTCACTGTCCCCCCCCCCCCGTCGCAACCGCACCCACCTCTTTCATCATCACGGACGGCTCATCGGCGTCGGCAATATCCCCTCCCTTCCCCGCTCACCCCCCGACATTCCCTCCCCGCCCTCTCCCCTCCCCTTGCCGCCTCCTCCGGCGCTAACACAATTAATTAGCCCGCATCTCGCGTGACAATGAAGAAACACGACCAATACGAGCGCGCGCCGTCCCGCGATGATGAGATTCAATTTCCTCCGCTGTCAGCCGCCGCCGCCGCTGCCGCGCCCGGCGACGACTCGCCCCGGCTCGTCCTGCCCCCGCCCCTGCCAGCCTCGCCTCAGCAGCACACGGTTGTCTGCACTGGCAGCTCGATACTCGCCATTCCTTTCTCGTCCCTTCAGCCACGTGACTATTCACTCTCCGCTCGCCTCAACGCACAGAGGCCCTGCAGCACACGGTTGCCTGCACTGGCAGCTCGATACTCGCCATTCCTTTCTCGTCCCTTCAGCCACGTGACTATGCACTCTCCGCTCGCCTCAACGCACAGAGGCCCTGCAGCACACGGTTGCCTACACTGGCAGCTCGATACTCGCCATTCCTTTCTCGTCTCTTCAGTGGCCATTCACTCTCATTACTTCTGTGTGGAGCGATGTTTCTTCCTGTTCAACTCATTCCGATCTAGTAATATCAGACTATTTCATTCTTATACGTACACTCGTCATTTTAATGGACGTATTGGTCGTTTCTCTTTATCGTCGATTTTTTCAGGGTATGTGACCGTATGTATCTATTGTGTTACACAAAGCGCAATAGCATTCACTTCACATTCATTCTTTAATATCCCGTGCTTGCTTATTTTTCTCCGTGGTTAGCCGCCACGCCCGGCGACGAGTCGCCCCGACTCGTCTTACCCGCCCCGTCTCTCCCCACCCAGTCCCCGCCAGTTCGTGTCACAGAGGACAGACCATGTCGTGCAGCACAAGGTTGCCTGGACTGACAGCTCGATACTCTCCATTCCTGTCTTGTCCCTTCAGTGACTATTCACTCTTGTTTACTTCTTGTGGGGCCTTGGTTTTTGCCTGTTTAGCTCATTCAGCTGTACTAAGTTCAAAGTAATTCATTCTTATACTTACAGTAATTATTTTATTGGACTCTTTATTGGACAGTCATCGATTTTGGGTATGTGAGATTTGTATCTATTGTGTTAAACAAAGCGCAGTTACACTCACTCCCCATTCATTCTTTACTTATCTTGCTTGGCAATTTTCTCGTATCTTCTGTTAGCCGCCGGCCACCGCCAAGCACAACGAAGTTTCGCCCTGCCCTACTCCTCCCTGCTCTGCCCCGACACTCCGCCCCTGAACCGACTCGCCTAGCCCTGCACCACCCTACCCGCATTGTGGATTCTGCTCAACTGTTTCCACTCAGCCCCACCTCGGCCTTCCCTTTACCGGTTGATCCCGCTCACAACTCCTCTCTCGCAGAGGAGGGGCCAAGTCCCGCTCCGCAGCACACGCATACCGGCACTGATAATTCAATGTGCACTATACCTCTACTTTTTCTGCTTCTCATTCCAGACTCCTCTCTGGGTAATCGCTCTTAGAATCACTGTCGTATAGAGAGTTCCTTCCTTTTTCAACTCTGTCCTATTTCATTACTGCCATCATTTTTGACCATTAGGTCCAGTTATTGTGCGTTTCTCTTAATTCCCAATTCTTGCTGGTAAATCGCAAAACGTAGAATTCACTTTCTTAACTCTCTTTCTCCTCGCCTAGTTAACTGCTAGTAATGTCAGTTAATTATTTCCTTCACTCTTTCTGGACCTTCTTCTTCCATCTGTTGTGCTGCAATATGGCCCCAATAGTTATGTGCGGGTATGTTTTTTTTTAGATGCATACGTGTGTAAGAGTTCGTACAAGAAATAGTGGGCGTATGTAAAATGGGGACCAAATAATCCCTTCATCTTATCTCGTGAAGCTTACTTCTTAATCCTATATGTAATTTGAGGACCAAACCATCACAGGTAAGAAACGGACTGAGGAGGCAGGAAGTTCAGGTAGGCGCGTTAAGAAGGCCGCCGCCACCGCGCTGCTTGCCAGCATTTCCTTGTTTCTTTCCCTTCACTTGCCCAGCAGAGATCCTTCGAGAGGTCCAGTGATGACAATAGTCTCATTTGCTTTTCGAGCTTTGAAGTAGCAACAGCATTTACATTTTTTCAAAGATGGAAGTGAAACCTGGTGTTACGCAGAAAGGGAAAGAACTGGTGACAGACGGATCTTTTGATGACATTTGATAGATGATTTTTTTACTTGTATCCCACTTGTATCCTTGTATATTTATATTAGCGGCAATTTGTTCACATAATTACATTTATGAGTACATGTGCTTTAAATAATGCCAAGTAATTTTTCTCGAAAACTCAACCGTTTTCTATGAAACTAGCTCAAATTCCGCATTTTCAGAAACGCTCAAACGGCATTTTCTCATAAATGGCTCCAAATGTTTTCTTCAAACATTTCAGAAGGATAGTGCAAATTGCACTCTTTGATATGACGTAAAATTCATTTTATGGTATTTTTTTGTTTTTAAAAATTAGACAAATGTATTTTTTAAGATTTCTAACAGAGTTAACATGCACTTTTCCACCAATTTGTAAACACTGTTCTATTTATTGAGTTAAAGTGCTTCAAATGACTTCTAATGAAGTTTTTCGAAAACTCAAAGAAAATTGCCATTTAGGACGAAGTTTTACTGTGTTTTAATGTTCTTAAAATAATATTTCCGTTCTACTATTAGTAAACCGAAAACTTAAAAAATGAAAAAAAAAAGTACATTGGGTGGCGATATATGGCAGCTGGCAGGAGTTTGTGGCAAGTTCATTGGCAGATCTGCTGATTTCGGAATAGCTAAGGACAGATATCCTGGTAAAGAAGAGTGCAATCCAATAGTTTAAAAGCTGAGTTCACTTGAACTTCAGAAGAAGTCTGGATTGCATCAGTAACATATCCGACATATCCGACTATTTGTTCGTGGGAACTGGTTTTGATCACATCTTTTACGTCATTTTTCTTTGCTTTTAGAGGCATTCTTATAACATTTTAAAATCATTTTATTGATTTTTTGGCGATGCTTCAGGTCATCAAAAGCGGCTCCCTACTCATGATTATACCTTACCGAACGACAAGATACAGTTATTAGCGAATTGAAAACAAAACACCAATTTCCAATTAGAACTATAACGATACCGATACTATTTATATTTTTATTGAAAATAAAATAATTGTTAGAATTAAAAAAAAATTCTAACTTTAACTTCAACTTTATTCGTCTACGTTTTAAAAATTCTATTAAATAAAATATTTAATACTCACGTAGTCGAATACATACGTACACGCACAATACAATTTTTCAACAAACTTCAATAATTTAACAATCACTACAATCACCTATGATCACTAAAAAATCAGTTTGGAAACGCATACATAGGCCTATATTCGCTTAAGTTAATGTGAATTGAATGATTGACGATTCATAAATGAAACTTTCTTAGAATTGTCGAAGCTTCAGTCACGGACTTTCCTGAAGGGTCTTTTCCATACTGTAATCTAATTTGCAGGTGTTATTATATATTGAACACTATGCTTTATATTAAAGGAGTCATTCTCGCTGAATATTAGCCATAAACAATCCACGCACAAAATAAAATACAGGGAATCCAAGCAAGTCAGTACAGACTGTTGCAAGTCGCTACAATTAGGAGTATTTCATTATAATACACTAATTTAAAGAATTCGTCACAGAGTAAGTAATGAAAGATTCCGTGCTCATTTCAATGGGTCCGAATCGTAGGTGCGACAAAAATATGAGATGTTAAAACTTTTACAATATATTATTATTGTTGTTATTAGTATTACGATTATTATTATTATTATTCCCCTAAATCACGGCTAAATATGAATTATTATTATTTATTGTGAAATTTTGCTGCCTGGAGCCGGCCGCCCCTGCGGCCTCCACTATGCTACGCCAGTGGTCACCTTCCACTTTTACCTGGAATGCCAGGTAGTCGGTCCTCAACTTACGTATACCCTTTTCTGGGTCGGTCCTCAAATTACATATAGGCTTAACTCTTATTCCCCTTCGGTCTTCATTTTACATACCCCGGAAATAGTATGTATTCGTAAATTTATTTCACCTAAATATTAGTTGTATATGCACTCAGCCTCCCTTCTTTTCTACTCATATTTTTTTAAATTTTTATTTGTATCCGTAGACTATTACTTCGATCCTTCATTTTTCATTCGTTACAAGCGTTAATTTTAATTTCTCTTTCTCTCTCCATTTTATTTATTATCCTGCACGGTTGCCAATACACATTATCTCCTTGCCTCCGACCTCATACGTTTTCCTTTTCCCGATCCCCTAACTCCTCCAATCTCACTCCTATCACACGTCTGTCATATCATATCTATCATTATTCATCCCGTGTCACATCTCCCTTTCCTGTCGCTGCACCCTCTTCGTTATGTCTCCCGGTCCTCTTCTGCCCGCCCGGCCATTTACCGTCACCCCTCTTTTACGCTTTCTTCATTCTCATCCATTTTCAAAAAACTGTTCTGTACATCGCAGTAAT
Organism: Acheta domesticus; assembly: GCA_031308135.1. Classification (NCBI taxonomy): domain Eukaryota; kingdom Metazoa; phylum Arthropoda; class Insecta; order Orthoptera; family Gryllidae; genus Acheta; species Acheta domesticus. The sequence goes on from JAHLJT010009419.1 coordinate 49,398,273, forward strand.
ACTTTGAAGTTACAGAGGAGACCAAGCAATCAATAACGACTTGTTCTACAACTTTTGTGTTAACATAAATGGCCTAGATGCCAACTGAGGATGTTAATTAGATTGTTTCTGGGAAGTACGGAACAAGGCCTTATTTCCTTTTTCTAATAACAAAATTCATTTAAATTAAACCAACACCGACAGTTGAAGGAGATGTTTATGTTTACAGCGCTGTTAACATGGCAATCTTACTGTTGAACTCAAGGTGGCAGCGACCAAATCAGCTCCCCAGCCACCCAGCTATCAACCTCAACCACCCACCGACTACGTCCCTCCTTCCCCTTCCCCTCCCCTCCCATTCCTCTCTACCTCCCCTCCCCTCCGATTCCCCTCCCCTTCCCCTTAGCCTCCCCTTCCCATCGTTTTCCCTTCCACTCCCCTCCCGTTCCCATCCCCTTTCCCCTCATCTTCCCCTCCCCTTCCCCATCCCTCCCCTCCCCTTCTCACCCGCCCTTCCCCTCCCCTTCCCACCCGCCCTTCCCCTCCCCTCCTCTTCCCCTCCCCTCCTCTTCCCCTCCCCCTTCCACGACGCGGCTTCCGCGCGCGGTCGCCCGAGGCGGCGCCGAAATGAGGTGCGAAGGAATCGCACAAAAAACCCGCATTATGAATATCATTTCGGCGCGTCTGTAATTGCGATGATCGTCCGCCGCGAGATTTCAGATTGCTCCACGCGGCGCGGAGCGGCATCTCGCTGATTATGACGTGTGGCGGTCTTCATCAGTCGATTTTATAGTCATTAACAGGTCGGGTTTTGCGCCGTTGTTCGGCGTCGTCGTCGTCGCTTTGCAGGCCCGGGCTGGCGTTTATAAATTTGTCGCTACCAGCGGCGGAGGCTGATTGCTGCCCCTCGGGCGCTGTGCACAGTAGCTGGCCGGATGTGCATTACGTAGCGCAAGTGAATCAGAAGAAAGTGTGTGTTGAGAAGTGGTGGTTGAGGAAAATATAAATTAAAGTGTTGAAGTATAGAAAAGCAGCAAATCCAACACCTTATTTAAGAGAGGCAATTGAAAACGATGGTGGCATGTTGTGTTCGTTGAAGTTTATCGGAATGGCTGAGATTTTCAGTAGTCAACAATCAAGTTAATTTAATCGTTCTTCGGATTTGAAGTGTAAATGATTGAATACAAACTTTTATGTATTCAAACGTAATAATTCTATTACATTAAATACTTTAGTTGTGATTTCAAGTTGTTGTTACAATATTTTACATTACTGTAATTTTCATTTGTGTTTTTTCTTGAAGTTTACATACGTGTTGTGTTCTTCTTTCTTTATTAAAATTGTTTTCATTTGATAAAACCATTGAAATAATGTTTCCTATCTTGTTTCATTAAACAATATGATCGATGTTATGTCGAATATTTTTCGGTGGTCAGCATGGTCAAAGTCATTATGTGTGTAAATAATGAAGAGTAAAACTTCAAACCTTGCTAGATGATATTATTTCTCACCAGGAACAATGAGAAATGTGAACTATTTAAAATATGGTTCTGCTTTCATGTTCTAGAGCAAAAAGGAAATGGTTATTTGACTCATTCAAGGAGTTAGTGATTTTTAATAGAATCACATCGATCGCTTTTTTGAAGCCGAATATGTCAATATTTTTTCTGCTTGTTTTTTGTGTATGGTGCAATTGATCTGTATCGTTTTCTGTGCTCCTTTTTGTCTCATTAAGTTCTTTCACAAACGTTCATGTTTACTTATATTAACAATATTTTTTTGATCTCTGTATTTTCCTTTACCTAATGAATACTCAGCTTTTTCAATCGCGCCAAATATGTGACTGAATAAAAATATAAAATAGCTTCATTGTCGATATCTAATATAAAAGGACTCTAAAATAATAGTACTAATTTTTATCACTTTATTATTTATATTATGACTGATATTAAGATTGTTAGTGTTTCAAGTATAAGAATTCATTAAAAATTACTTCGTTTACAGATATTTTTAAAAAAACTTTTTTACACCAAGGGCATTGTAAGTGTTATAATGATCTCGGGCGAAAGAGCCTCGAGCTTTATGTTGCCTAAGATCATTAGAACCAGTTAACGCCCATAACACATAAAAATATTTTATTTCTTACACAATTTTAATGATGCAGATTTACATATTTACGAATTAACTAGATTTTAATTTGACTCAGTTTGCCTTTTCGTATTTCCCTCCCATAATTTCGTTTCATAATTCCCTCCGTAAGAGAACAAGTAGCATCTTTCAACTGTTTTTATATTTCCCTCGTAACTACGCTCTTCTCAATCCGGGCAAATTTTTCAGTGTATATCGAGCTCCTTTTTGAAGGTAATAACATATCCGTAAAAAATAAACTTATGTTTTTTCCCTCTCCACTTTGTTTCAGTGCGTCATTGCCTGTTCTACTTAATATTAATCTTTTTTATTCACATTACATATTTTTTATTGAATTTTTCATGCTGTGTAAAATTTCTACCTTCCAATTACATTTTTAAAATTGTTTGCGGATTTAAAAAAACGTTTTCATATTAAAGCAATTATATGCAATTTATTGTTTACAATAGAACTAAGTTCGGGAAATTCTGCTATTGCAAATATTTTGTTTGGATTTCCGTAACTTAATTTTTAACATTATTTCTCGGTACCTTTGAGTCCTAGTTGAGAAGCAATTTTTCTTACTCCCTTTAATTCATACAGCATTCACCTATGAAATAAAGGCAACTCCTAAGTTCATATTTCATTATTCTTCTTTTCACCGATTTCTTAAGAAGCAAATCTTATTTTTTACGAATTTTCTTATTGTTCATTGTTTGAGTTTTTCACAAAACATGTATTAAATGCTTTTTTACAAAAAAATATAAATAGTATTTCGATTGTATTTCAACTTCTCATTTTTTCTGTTTACAGTAATTTAAATTTGACTCTTTCTGTGCCATGAATTCAGTTTGGAATTTTTTATTAGACTGATTCATAAATACACTTAATATATAAGTTTTCTTGGAGTAATGTTTTACTAGCGTACCCGTGCGAGAACTCTCGCATGTTAAATCCCACCCTTTCCCTATCCATTTGTCTATCCGTTCCATAAAGGAGAGGAACTACTAATGTACTTACAGAATATCAAAATAACAATGCAATTGATGTATGAAACAAATTTTCAATTAAAGTTTATTCAACATTACAGAGAGATGTTCTTGGAACAATTCATACTTCTTTAAAAAAACATTTGAAGATATTTTTCAATCTTCCTTGAGAGTTAGCTTTTCGCTTTCCTTGATAGTCAAATAATAGAAAAGGTTTTACTCTTGAGAAAGCCAAGTAAAGTAGTGCGAAAATACCGGATCGGGCAAGAACAGACCAACTTATTGCAATATAATTTAACTTTCCTTGATTGTTATGAAGAACCGAGTGGGTTTTGGAGAGTCAGGGTGCCAGCTTGCTGGGGTGAGAAAATTGAAAAATTATTTGTGTACTAAAAAGTATTGAATTATTTTCTGCATCCTTACGTACCTCAAGAAAAACAATTTCGAGCCAAAAAATAATCAAACTAATGTTTTTCACTTTTGAGTACTAAATACCATTTGTTAGCATTATAAACAATTTAGTAGGCATTAGTAATTTAGTAGGCATAGGTACATGGGAATGTTGATCAAACGATGTTTGCATTTTTAATATCTTAACGAACCGACACCTTGGAGTTAATATAAACGGTGTTTTATTTACAATATGAGTTTGCAGCTGGGCGTTGGTGTACATACTTCCAGATACCGCCAACATTTAAATCGTGCGTTTGGACTCCGATCGTTGGCAGTTGTCGGGTGACTTGCACTATTCTTTCTATAATTTTAAATTTAGTTGTTTTTTAATTGATTCACGTAGTATTGTAGGCTAGCGCGTTTTGATTTTTGTTTTCCATTATTTCAAGCTATTTTACTTAGCTACTTTAAAAAGTTTGTCCTTTGTGTTGTGTCATCGCAGAAGTTTTCTCCCACTACCTCTGCGTACTCGTGCGAGAACTCTCGCATATTAGACCCCACACTCATCCCTATCCTTCTATTTTCATTCTAAGAGGGAAAGTAGTTAACGAAACGTGTTTATTTGATTAAAATCTATAAAGGTAACTTCCAATGTACTAACACAATTACAAATAAAAATTAA
>JAHLJT010009419.1:49402542-49456980 GCA_031308135.1 Acheta domesticus
TTTGTTTTAAACTTTTGAAAGTGGTCAAGGATAAGAGCAGGTTCAATGGCCTGATCCTCGCCACCAACAAAGACATTTATTTACTTCTTTATTTATGCATTCTTTATATCAGCACGCTTGCTGATTGGTTCACATTTTTCAGCAGATGTTAAACTTCAGAAAACATGTGACAAATGTGTGTAAGACGGATCTAACAGCGTTTTGTCTTCCCCTCTACGTGTCAATTTATCAGTTTATTTTCCCAAAATCCTCCAAGGTAAATTGTTTGGCTTGCCACGAGTTGATTTAGGTATATCTGTTGGTTTCTTCTTTTGTCTCCATTTTATTTCTGAAATAAATATCTCTCCTGTATAACATAGGTAGCATGTAATCACCCTGGCAATTTCATATCATGGCGGGATGCAATGACTCGATCGTCCATGTTTCTAAAATAGAGTCTTCTTTAAAAACATGAGTTATGACAAACGTGAAAATAGTATTAGAAGCATATATGTAACAATACAAAACATAATCTTGGATATAATATTTTGCCTAATTCAAAACAGTAAACGAAAAGATCCCTTAAATTGTAATGCGTTTGTTTTCATGTCATTCAGAAGTCTACTGTTTCTTTCTGGGCAATATTATGGAAGCGCTGAAAATTTAGAAAACACACATCGATATGAAAGTGAAACTTCATTTTTTTTCCGAAAATTAGAGGCACCATTTTTAATATGAAGTTAGTAGATATGGACTTCTTAATGGCTTTTCAATATATGGCACGGACAGAAAATTTCCGGCACAAAAATAAACTTAATTTGCTAACAAACCGTTTCAAAAACATTCCAACTTTCATAAGAGTTCATATATCAATAGTAAATTCGGATTTAATGCTAATGCCCCATGAAATTTAATTAATATTATATTAAACCTAAGAGCAAAATAAATACCCACTTCACGATCTCGCAAGCCCTCGTAAATCATCAAATGGAGCAATATTACCGTCCTTTAACAGCGCACCAATAACCCCGTATTAGCATTCAGCATTACACCACCTCGAGCACATGCGGTCGGTCGATCGTAGCAACACTTTACGACGATCCCTCCGGTGTATCCGGGCGCGTACCAGCCACGCGGTCCCCGCTCACGGCAATGAAGATATCGCTACCGCTAAACAGCCCCGTCAGTAGCCCGGCCCGGGCGAGAGAACCGAAACTAACTCGGGGAAAAAAAAAGAACAAAAATAACACCACCGACATCACCATCACCCCGCACTAGTACAACTACAACAACAACGCAGCCAAGAAGAGCAACAGAAGAGAAGGGAGAGAGAGAAAGCACTACGACGGAAAAAAAGAAGAAAAATAATGATAAAAAAAGAACATCGCGACCAACAAAACAAGCGAGCGACGCGCGTCGCGGAGCGAGAGTGGAGCATTAAGACGTAGTTACGCGCGCGGGCGCTAGGAGCGCTGCCCGCGCCTGTCATTAGGCCCGACGCCGCGTCGCCCGGCCGTCTTTACGGCTTGTAAATGGCGCCCATAAAGGAGCGGTAGCCGCGCACACGCGGGCATGCCGCCGCCGCCTCCACCGCCGCCGCAGTCGCTGCTGCGTCCGCCATCGCACAGTGGGGCCGATTCAGAAAAATTCATATTCCCCATGTTTGGAAGGCCTGACTCGTGCTTACATAGTCGTTGGTCTCCCAGAATATGGAATAACGCGAAAGTTTCACATTAGAACGAAATTTTACTGTGAGATACAATATACCGAATAAGAAACGATTCTTTAGGAACCTAGTTATTCACTACACATATGTATACGCAATTACACCTAAATGTACTAATAAATCCTTGCAATGTTAAAAATAGAAAAAAAATAGTAACCAAAATATCATATCTATTTATAATATATCATATCAAATTTATTGTAATGGATAATATAGTTACTACCTTTATCAATTGACTTTACAATTATTGAGAAAAGGAGAACGTTTGTTTAAACGGCATTAAAGGGCTACAATTTGCTACATCCCGTACGTTAGAAAAGAAGGAAAAATTTAAACAGTGGGTACTCAACATTTGTAAAATGATAACGAAATCTTATCGAGCTTCAATTGCAAACTAGGTAGAAAAACGTGTACACTTCTAGTTTCTTTCATAATAGGTGTAGTATGTACGTGTCATTTATGAAATCAATGTAGGCAGTGGGGTCTCCTCGTACTAAAGACGCAATCCTTAAAAGGTGGTGGCTGAAGAGATAGCTTATGATAACGAAGTTTCTGCGTGTATAAATCTTTAAGAAGCGAGTATCTGCCAGTCTCAAACAACAAAATAAATAAACTGACCCAAAATCTTCATTTTTTTATCGGAGTGTAAAACCACCGTCCAAACCACCAAAACGTCTCGACCCGCTCTCCTGAATAATACCACTCATTTAAACCAAAATCTTCCTTTTTATTCTAACTAAGAAAAAAAATTCTGATTTTCCCTCTAGTTTTACTCCTTTGCCCCATTGTGTAGCGCCGCAAAGACGCCGACGCCGCCCCCGGCTGCTCGCGCGCGCAGTAACTCACGCCTAAACGCCACCCGAGGAACGTTTCATTCAATTGCGCCTCCTTTTATTTGGAATTTCCGAACAATGGCGGCATTGTACCCCTCCACCGCCCACGCCGCTATCTTGTTTACAATCCAGATTACGCCATCAAGATCGCTTTTGAAAAGAGTTTTAGGAGGCCTTGCTCGACCAGCTAGCTCCACGGCGCCAGCGCCTCCTATACGTATAGACGCAGAAGTGGGGAGGGGGGAGAGGGAGAGATTTTCTCGCGGTTGATCCGGAGTTCCATTCCCTGTCGGGGGTTTTACGAGACCCCTGCCCCGGCTTTCCTGTCGTATTTCCCACCTGCGGTCGTTAAATTTCTCACGTGCGATTATCAGAAAGCCGTTCCAGTTATTCTAATGGCTCGTAAAGGTTTTAAACGGGCATAACAGACGTCTCAATTTAAGAACATGTTGGCGATGCGAAAGAGCGCTGTTTGCGGCGGCGAACAAATTAAAAGGGTGGTGCCAGGGGGCGGGATGAAAACAACGTCATTAATGAATTCGCGGGAACGAGTCGTTTATGGAGAAGTCCGCATGTAAGTTTGCGGTGCTTTATGATCGACTATAACAGTTGTTTCTAGTAATTCGCTGTGTCATCTGTTATCTGGGTCGTTAACCCTTCCTGGGCCTGTAGGTAAGCAATTGCATTTATGGGGGAACACTTACGTTTCATAAATGACTGTGATGTACGCAATTAAAAGTGAATAACAATTGTAAAATGGATTTTAAATTTCTTGGCAGTGTCCGTGAAAACTAAATGTTAGTACTGATGTAAAACAATTATTTCGAATTGGATACTCAGAAGTGTTTTTTTAAAGTAAAATATTTGTATATCTAACCAATTCAATTAATTTCATACCACGTAGACATGATTTGAATTTTTGGATTTGTGTAGTGTTAAATCTAGTTCGCGATTCAGAACATGAAAAAATAAAACAAATAATACGCAATTATCTTGGGTCAATAAAAGTTTTAAAATCGATTAACTTCATTATTTTTTTTATTATTATTATTATTATTATTATTATTATTATTATTCTATCTTCGTTTATGCAAAAATCAAAGTTCTTGTTTGATCTCTAATAAACACCACGAAAAGTTTGATGCAACTGTACGCTTCCACGGCCAGAGGCCAGAGTTTCGTCAAGGCTCTCAACACTCCAGCCCCTAAGAAGGACCACGATATGATGGTCGAAACGTCGGCATCACTGTCCTCGACGAGGCGTCACCCGGGCAGCCCAGAGCCTTCATAGGGAAAAAGTTCATCTGTTTGGGGGGGGGAGAGTTCATACTATTCACAATAAGAAACAGGTAGTATCGTTTCTGATATGATAATCATAAATATACTGTAAGTCTTTCAGAAAAGGCTTGGTGTATCATACCAGGTCAGGAATATTGCTGAATTTCTAATCAAAATAATATTGGCACTAGACATTAGAAGTGAATAGTCGAGATACATTTTGCAATTCAATTAACTAATGTAAATTTTTAAAAGAATCACTCCCAAGGTTTATTTTAGTTTATATTAAAACATATTAATGGTAATGAAAATTTAAAATTAAATAATAATAATAGTAATAATAATAATAGTAATAATAATAATAATAATAATAATATAATAATAATAATAATAAAAATAATAATAATAGAACTTGGGGAATAAAGGAAGATATTCTGAATAAATAGAGTTTTAATATTCAGTGTTTGGGAGTTATGCTGGAAACAGAAAACAAAAAGTTCAAAAATAAAACTATTTATAACCGTGTGAAGGTTTTAAACAGTACATCTTCACCAGTAAACAAATTATATTGAAGTGAAATGTGTCCTTTTTCCTGAAAACAAAATATGTTCCTACAGCTACCCTAAGCAATTTCTGTATCTTGTGTGAAATGTTTTGGGCAGGTATATAAAACGGCTGTCATTTTCAAACAAAACTCAGCCCCCTTCAGAATACATAAACGTATTTCTTGCACTTGATTACAAGACTACGATTTCTATAGTCGAAAACTTCCGAAAATGTAGATTATTTGCCTGAATGGAAATATTTCATTTGCGTTCGTTGAAGGGAAATTTCTGATATATTAGACACTCAATTCTTCAAACAAAGAGTAGCGGGACACTAATGTACACAAGACGACAGGACATCAGAGCATACTAACTGAAGTCTGTGCCATTCATCAACATCCAAAGTTAAATTAACGAGCGAACGTCTGACATTAGCAACATCATTAGAGAAAAGTCACCAGTGAGAAAGAAAGGAAGTGGCACGGCACGAGTAATTTAAGCCACAATAAATTACACTAGTAAACGGGTATTTGTTTTTCAAAATGCAGTGGGGCAATCCAAGTTTGTCGTTGCAACAGCCTTATCGAAAATGCACTAAATGCGACAAGAATGAAGTAACTTTTCTTGGAAATATTTTGTGTGGTCTTCAAAAAACATTTTTATCAAATGCGTCCAAAGAATCATAAATACTTATAAACATTACACAAAAACTGAATTGAATGAACTTATTTCTATTGATACTATTGATGAATTATTCCTAGGCAAATTAAATGATACAAAAAAGAAAGATACTGATATTTGAATTACTTATTTCGTTTAGTATTACTTAACTTCTGAGATAATGGAAAACTGATGCTAGCTTGTCAGTCGAAATGTGTTTTTCTTAAAAAAATTAACAATTATTTTATTCTTATTGTGTATCCCTTCAATATTACATGATAACCATGACTAGCCATTTAACTAATTCCTGGAATTGGATTTAATTAATAACATATGAAAACCTTACTCTTCAATTTTTAATATAATTAGAATCATCAAATTAGCATGAAAAATAATAATGCTTATTCACGCATTCAATTGGTAAGAGGAGGTGAGAGAGTATACTGAAGCTTTTTCGTCCTCCCCTTCCCTGGGCTAGTTATCACGGTAGTTGTTAGCCGTTGGTTAATTTTCACTCTTTTTTTTTGTACATTTTTGGCATGGCGTCTTTTTTTAAATTTTAAATAAGGAAAGCACAATAGAAAGCATTTTCAAGTAGTTTGTTTCGTAACTCGTACAGAAAGTGAGTGTTTTGCATACGAATTAAATTTTGAAATGAGTATGCCAGAAAACAATTACCTACGAGTGGCGTACGTATTTTTTCGCAAGAATTAATTGATACATGCGCTTTTCGAATCATTGACAATACGCGAAATGGCAGCCATGTTGATTCATTCCGTTTAGTTTGTTGTACTCGTATTTATTTTTTGATGGTAAGCGTTCGTCAAATTCCTAAAAGGTACTGAGTGTATCGTAAAGTAACACTTTTCAATCAATAAGAAGTGAAAAGACGTAATAGTTTTTAAGCGTATTGATAAAAATATATTGAAAATACATATATTAATACAGCTGAATTATTCGTTTACAGCTGAATTCGTATGAAATTATACAAATTAAGGCGATAAAAATGATTTATCATTTCTGTAGGCTTGTGTGTGTAATTATTTGACAATTATTTCAGTAAGACATGAAAACGCAGAAAAAACTCGTAACTGAATGGCCACAAAATGTAACAAACTAATTCAAATCAAGTCAGCAAATATGAAACATTTCATTAAAACACAATTGTCACAATTTGCTCACAATATCGCACGTTCGTCCCATTGCATCTTCTTTAACATGTTGGTCTGTTTCCTACGTTCGGCAGAGTAGAGTTGTCGTGGCTGCATACAAAATTCAACAACTTGCTCGGCCGGGCGCTCTCGCATATTGCCGCGATAACTAGAAATCGCAAGTAAATTCTCCACCTGTCCGGCAGGCGGCGCTTGTTATTCCATACTCCTGCTACTTTTATTTAAAAACTTCTGATGATACAATTATTTCGAGGCGAAACTTTTCTATCTGCATACGCGAGGGGTGTGCGTTAAATTAAAATTTTTTTTGCGCATATAGAACGCGTGAATTAATGGATTTTTTTCGTCTGTGCCTCTATACAGTCTCGGACTTAATTAGTATGCATAATGTTGATTTTCAACTCTCGCGGTGCACTGGATTGGAAAAATCCATTTACAAATTCACTTTCTGCTGTGACAGTAAATGATGATATGAAGCGAGTTCCGTGAAACTATTAAATTCGAAAATTACGTCGTGTATCTACAGAATTCCCAAAAGAGTGGTGCTTTGATGAACGAGTTAACTGTCAAAAACTATCGATTTCTGATTTCAAAAAAATGCCTTTTCATCAAGCGACCTGCGTAAATATGTTTACGTCATCATGATATTTTTTAGAACTAATTTCGGCGCGTTTCATTGGAAAGCTATTGCTCAGCAGGAGAATCATTTAAAGCGGTGACATATTTTGCTGCGTTTTCAATTCCAAATTAAAACAGTGCATCTGCTTTTTGCCGTCACAGTGAAATGCCGTTGTGAATACGTTTTCCAGAAGGACGTTTTGTGGGAAATGAGAACGGTATTTCTATTTTCAAAAGATATCACTGAGTGAAATTTAAAATGAATATGCACATTTCAATTTAGACTGTTAATTAGAACATTACTGATGTCTAATGGCATGATATATTACGAACAGGAAATTATTAATGAACTCCGAAAGCGTACAAAATGGTCTTCAGTTACACAGTTATTTCAATTTTGTATTGTGTTTCTTTGATGCGCCTTTTTTGCGAATTGTCATAATTGAATAGAATGTTAACATTTAATCTTTCCTCGTCGCCAGATGACACAACAATTATGTGGACCAAGAGCTTGTAGAAAAACCTAAAGAATCTTATCAAGCGAAATAAAATAAGGAAAGTCAGTATACATAATTCAAAACTAAAAATGATTATTTTTCCCCCTTATTGAAGGTCACATCAACTTCTAGATCATTAGCGACCACTGTTGGATTTTATTGTTATGGTATCAATAAGGATGAAACGATATCGTGATGTTAGGGGGTGAAAGGACGAACACATACAACTATACCCAAGGTGGTACTCGAACCCGCGATCCGTTCGGTCCGAAATCGCTGTTACTACTGTCTTAGCAATATCGACCACTGGGCCGGACTAAAAATGTTTGCTATTTAAACGTATCTTTAATAGTTCAATAAACTAAATATTTTATGAACATGGTTTTTCACCTGAGTGGAGGTTTTTATTTGACTTACATACAGTTTTACCTGCTGTTCGTGAACCAGTGCTCTCTGGAGAAAAAGAGAGCGCTACGTGGAACCAGTTTTCTATATACTGGCTGTCTTTTCAAACTATCTATACTAGTTTTATGAGTAGATCATTGTCTTTTTCCACATATTTCTGTCATTTAATTGAAAAAATACTATTTTCGAGTAGTGGTCACTTTTGGGCCTCTGCCGACAATTTCTAGTGAAAATTAATTTCTCTTCGTTCATTAACAATCCAGTATAACATCACTTGTTAAAACTAACTGAGTTTTACTGTCCCACTTATTTTAAATAGTATTATGATTTGTTAAATATTATTCAGTCATTTTATTTATGAACTTCCATGTACTGCTCTTAAATAATAGCACGTGATCTTCAACATTTTCTGGGGGTAAATTTTAATACCTTTAGAAATGACACCGTCCACATTTCTCATGGCTTCAAAAACGAACTGTCAATAGACAAGACACGACTCATGTAATTTTATATAAATGAATAATGTTACAATGTAAGTACTTACACTGCAGGAGACATTGCTGGTCAGTAGAAATCAGTCCGACTCCACAATCCGAGAAAAACGAATCTTGATTCCTCAAATTTTCCCCGCGCAACACTAAGTTTCCACATGAACTCTATTTGAGAACATAGATTGCACGTTTTATATCACTCACAAATATTTCTCCTGACAAAAGTACACCGAACCACACTGCACACAACATTATCTTAAACTAGTTTACAGAAGTTCACAAAGCTTCGCTGGAGGTTAGAAATATACTCGCATTTTCACTTTAGTTCTATCCACTGAGAGCGACGACTGGCTGGCGGCGATTCTAATTCGACATTCGGAAAGGTCGAAGACATTTTAGTTTCCAATTACTGTACCGAATTATTACAAACAGTAATTATCAAGATAATACTTAAATATGGAAATCCAACATCAATATATAAGTGAAAATTGAAAGAATTACCTCATAATTCTCAAATGCACGTGGCCAATATGCAAGACTTAATTCCTTATTACAGATTTGCTCAGTAAGTCAATACTTACACTTGACCTCCACGTAGTATGGGCTCTTTTCTCCCTGCATTAATTTGAACATTTTATTTCAATATGACATTTTCGTTCTCGCCGATGATACTCTTTACGCACCACAAAAGTATGTTTCTGTAGTCATATGCCAAACATTAACAACTATCCTTTCAGGGATTGGAATCGAGAAGGTCTTATCAACAACATTCAAACCAATAAGAATTTTTGCTCAGAGCACGAGGGAGCCATTTGCTTTGAAATGTTTCTAACAGTTAATTTAATTTCTTAATCATGTTCACTATTTTGTTTACACATTACTTTCAATTTGTTAGCTTTAATTCATAAACAATTTGAAAAACTCTGATTTATAAATTTATCCACTTGTAGTACCTTTTTTTCTAGAAAGAGCTTTCTGAATTTAAACTCTCCAACGTTTAAAGTACCATAATTTCAATAGATAAGTTAATATTGTTTAAAGTTTTAAAATAAAATTACACAGAATATATAACTTTGAAGTATGTGAGTATTTGCAGTCGTTAAAATATTGTTAAAACCTGTACATTTTAATGTACAGGTTATTAAACCTGTACATGGACATGGTAAAGATTCTTCCCTCTGGAGTCGATCTTGCATCAAGACGGTATTAGTATTGCTCGCGCATGTTTTCTTGATACACTATATTTCTAGTTGAATAGCAAGGCCCGTTGAAATATTTAAGTTTAACTCAGAACGGCATGCACTTATTCTTAATGCTGCCTACAACCATCACGTACCTTCAAAACAATTGTAGCACTTCTCGTGGCACGCTTTAACGCGTTAAGGTCATGCTGACAGTACAAACATTTTCTGAACATCTTTTTCTATTGAACTTTTCTATTATAAATGAAATATTTTACTAGTAAATGAATAGGAGGAAAATAAAATTATTATTTTAATGATTCAATTACTAAATACAATTGATTTTAAGCTAGGCACTTCAAGCAGCGCTCGCTCGAGCTGTCTGGGAAGCCCGGCGCTCCTACGGACACGGGCAACTTCCCCTGACTCCGTGAACATTTCCCCTTCAAATCCAGAAAGTACTGAACATGCGCAAGTTGAAGCGGCGCGAGGCGGTGAATAGTGGCGATTGTGTCAGATTTTTTCTATCAATTAACCGAGAATTGAATATGTTTATATTCTTCACTACTTATTACTATTTGATGTTTATTTTCTTACTAAATTCACCCTGATATAAACATCTTTGCCAAGGAACAGGAATGTGTTTGAATGGCGAATTCTTTCCTTGTTTTCGTTATGTGTCGTGTAATTAAATCATTCAGTTATTGATTGTATTTAGATGTTACGTGCAATATTTAGCGGTAAGTTAACTCACTTACGGACGGAGAGCGCTATTAACAGACAAGAATATTTGTCTGACCCTGAAACCTTCTAAAGTGAACGTAGTAATTCCATGCGTTTATATCACTTTTAAGTAAACACGGTTACAAAATAAAGAAACTTTTGAATCAAATGTTTTATTCTACTGTCAATTGAGATAGAATCGGACTGGGCAATTTGTACAACACTTTTAAATTTCGCGCCAATTTCTCCGGACTCAGTGCCCGCAACCTCTAGCCAGCTTGTTACCTTGCCCGGAACCTTGACATGCCTGACGTACACTGTTGTCTGATAGCAAAAAGGGTTTCTTCTCCAAATGTTTAATTCTTTCCCAAATTATCAGTTAGAAAATTATCAGATTAGAAAATCAGGAATTGATCATATTTAAGGGAATAAAATACTACGTAAGACTTCGGGGGTGTCAAAGAATACAAAAAAAACTTTAACAATTTCACAAAACTCTTGCAATGTTGTGAAAAATACAAACGAAAGGCACACACTGACTAAGCGATGCTACCTGACTAACACAGCAAGAAAAATCAAATTAATGTAACATTGCAGAATGTATTGAAAGGTTACGAGGCACACATGGCTGGATTTTCCAACCCAGTCCACTCTCACAGCGCCACAGCTCCTCCAAATTACACAGCTGTCTAGTAGAGGGTCTCAAATGCAGATATCAAGAAAATGCCTTACACCACCGTGGATGCTTCACGCTCGAGGTCCACCATAGCCCTTTCCGCTTGGTCCACACTCCACCAGCCATCTCTCCCGCTGTCCACCCAGGCTCTGGCTCCGCCCCGGGTTCAGACCCCGGGCAGGGCGCAGGGGGGGGCGGCGGGCAGCCGGCTAGCCGGCGGAGGGGCGGACGTAGGCGGGGGGAGATACGGGCGGCGACGGCGTGATGGTGGTGGTAGCGGCGGTGACGGTTGGTGATGTCGACGTGACGTCATCGGTGTCGGCGCCGAGGGTAGCTGGTTGCAACCTGGCCGGGCGGCGGGAGAACCGCCACACGCATCGAGGCGCGGGGAAACAATGATTAATTAATGTCTTAATTCAATCATTAATTGATTGATTGATTTTTTTTAAGTGGGATGCGCGAACTTTGGAGTTGGCGCCCCCATGACACCCTGGTGTAGCATGGAACTCCCATAATTTACCGGGAGTATCACAAAGAGTGCCCAGGTGGGCGGAAGTCGCAGGAACTTGTCCGCGCCGACCAAAATGTGCTAACAGGGGGGAGAGGTCAAAATATTTATTCGGTCCCGTTATATGCACACCCTCATAACGGTATCAATTGTCCCCATGGCTCTGGCCTTCATTGAGCGGATGACGCAGCGACAACTATCACATAGTTGCGCGCAAAGGCCAACCCACTACCGTTTGCACACGTTTTCTTGGTCCTCCAGCTCCCCTCTCGTTTAGTCCGGCACAGCACGGCCAGGCAGAAAATATGAGTTCCGCTCATATTTGCTGTTTGCAGTGATGCCCAGCTTCTTCTTTTACAATACGTACTTCTCGGTTTTCACTCCCTCTTTCTAATTATCTCTGCGTACCATGCTCCTTCCTGTTACTCAATCATTTCTACAATTATTAATAATTTCTTCAGAATAAACAAAAAACTTGCGCAGTTTCTCGTCGATATCTAGTTCAAGACGCGCTATTACGCTGATTTTTCTGCCTACAACGTTGATAGTACTGCACTGCCGTGAAGTACACAGAACCTGCTTCTCTCCACACCCCTCGCCGGAGTATCAAGAAAAAGTGCGCGTATAGTAGTGGTGATCATAAGTAGCGCGTGCCGATCATCCCGCAGTTTGAGGCCGGACACGGCGAAAACAGAGGCAAAGTGTGCGGGGCACTGATTTCAAAACGCATGGGAAACGGCATCCGCAGCCTGTAGCCGCGACCAGTGGTCGAGCTGTGGTGGCCACTAGTAGCCGAGTGTGCGCCCGGCCTTAAGCTGAGTGGAGTTGTTTATTTTGCGCTCAAGGATACATTTGCTCTGTGTACGGATTATCTATTCAACTAACTTTATAAAATGTTCACTAATGAAAATAGTCCTTTATGTAAACGTACTTCTTCACAAAACTGAAAATGATGAATTTTTATTTGTCCTTTTTCTTCTGCACCAACGATACTCTGTATTTAATTTTCATAACAACCCTTTCTAAGCACCTCGGAAACGCACAACGATGAATGAGGTAGCAAACAAAAGTTTTTTTTAAGGTTTCTAATGAAGAACATGCACTTCGTTAAACCACGTTGTTTTATTAATGGTGGTGTTACAATTTTCTCTCTAACTTAGATCATGCATCTCCACGGAAAACAGGTGATTTATACCGTGCTTTTAGGTTTTGGGGCCTCAAAATGTGTTCAATAGAACATAATTCATTGAGATCTTTCATGACCTTCTATATACTTTTGTGTGTCGCAATCGCTCCGCAAGTTAGGCAGAGGGTCAGAAAGGTATACAACCTCTAATTGTGAAAAATATCTTAAATTAAATAAGAATTAATGTTGCGTTAAATTGAGTCTGTGGAGATTTCATTCTGTGCGATTTCATCGCTCAGTTCTGAGTCTCGGTTAATAAACGCTTAGGAATATGAAAATGATTATTTATGCACAATAAAGAGTTTACTCATGTAATGCACACTTCGGTATTTGGTTCATAAAAGTTAGATTTCAGTATCAGAATATGTTCTGATTTACAAACACGGAATGTTTGAACGGGAACATTGTAGTATAACTTGATTAGAAAGGTTGCACATTCACAATGATCCGATTACTTGGTGTAATTGTCACAATTAAATGTTGGTTTGTTTCCGAAAAAGCATGGCAATTATTAGATCATTATATAAGGCCTTGAAAAGCAGACATTCCAGGGGTAGACTAATTATACATATACGTTTACCATGTGGATATTCAACACTTTTCGCATTTTCTACATTAAGAAATATTTAGTGCTGTAATATGTTTAATTGACGATTTTTCGTATGGATTCAGTATCGTTTTGTATGTAGGATGAGAGTAGCTGGAAATAATGAAACGGGCCATGAGAAATGGTCTTGCAACTAGCAAATGGCTACTGACATAATTTACTTGAAAAAATAAATTATTGTTTACGCTCCCGAGGCGCAGACGGTTGCGGCAGCAGTCGTTGCGCTGAGGAGGCTGTAAGTTGGAATCCTGCGTAAGCATGTTTGTATGTGTAATTGTCTCTTTATCTCTCATCCTCGTCATTTCACCTCATAATTCATAACTCAAGGATAACAACCTTATTTAATTAATCGATGTTGAGTCGAAAAAACATATCCGCATAATGAATAAAAGCATGTAATATCTCCGGAATAAATATGACTGGACCTTGGAGGATAACGTGTAACATGGTCCTAAATCGTATTAAAAAAATTTAATTATTATACTCAATGAGAAAAAAAAAACGTGAATTGTCACCGCGTGCCTCCTCGTACTAAGAAGGAATCTTGATGTGACATGACAATACTTTTCAACGAATATTATTATTGGCAAGTTTTTAAGTGCACTTTTCTTGAATTCTAGCAATATAAATAGACGGGCGCAAACTTCTGGAGCGCTAAGTGTTGGGCCGGGGACTGCGGAAGGATATTGTTCGTGCTGGAACTGTTGGGGGAAATGTGACTGCCAGGAACAACAGGGAGGGGAGAGGACTGCAGGGACGGAAACTGCGGGAACCGGTTGGCGGAGACACCTCTGCGGGGGCGAAGACTGCCGGGCCAGCGTGTGTAAAAGGGACGGGGACAGTGGGGACAGAGAGACTGTGGGGCGGGGAGCGAGTACTACTGGAACTGCGGAAGTTGCGGGGTCTGAGACTGTTAGAGGGGGAGAGCGCGGAGCGGGAACTGTGGGGGGGGGGGATCTTCGGGGTCAAGGATCGCTGGGACTGAGGGGGGGGGGGGCTATGAAGAATATGGTGGTTGAGCTATGAAGAGTCTTCGATGGCGGAATTGCTGGTGCGAAACTACGAAGATACGGATTGTTGGGATAATGGGGGCGAGGATTGCGGGAGCGGAGACTGCGAATAAGGAGACTACGTGTGGCAATGACTCCGGAGCCGGAGACAATGGAAAGTGAGGTCTACGAGGTAGGGTCTGCGGAGACCATGTGTGGATGGGAGGATTGCAAAACGGGGACTGTAAGGACGAGAATCGCGGAGCGGAGACAGGACGAGCGTGGACTGTAAAGTCAGAGCCGAATTACTCCGGATGAAGGGTACTGCTCGCATACACGTGCTGCTTAAGTAGGAACTGACAGTGAGAATACGCACATTGCGGTGGAGTGGAACGCGGCAGAGGGGACTGAGGTGGCGAGGAAGGCAGGACCGGTGACGAAGGGAATGCGTGGCAACGAGGACTGCTAGACTCGAAGTTGCGAGCACAGGGACTGCGCTGTAGGGAAACACCGATGGCGGGGCAGGCCACAGGCCGTAGAGGATATGAAGTGTGGGGAGCGCGAAATCTGAGGGAATCGCGGAGAGGGCGAGGGCGCGGGCGCGGGCGAGGGCGCGGGCGATGGCGCGGGCGAGGGCAAGGGCGAGGGCGAGGGCGTGGGCGAGGGCGACGGCGAGGGCGAGGGCGCGAGCACGGGCGAGGGCGAGGGCGTGGGCAAGGGCGAGGACGAGGGCGAGGGCGAGGACGAGGGCGAGGACGAGGGCGAGGGCGAAGGCGAAGGCGAGAGTAAGGGCGAGGGCGAGGGCGAGGGCGAGGGCGAGGGCGAGGGTGAGGGCGAGGGCGAGGGCGAGGGCGAGGGCGAGGACGAGGGCGAGGGCGAGGGCGCGGGCGAGGGCGAGGGCGAGGACGAGGGTGAGGGCGAGGGCGAGGACGAGGGCGAGGGCGCGGGAGAGGGCGAGGACGAGGGCGAGGGTGAGGGCGAGGGCGAGGGCGAGGACAAGGGCGAGGGCGAGGACGAGGGCGAGGGCGAGGGCGCGGGAGAGGGCGAGGACGAGGGCGAGGACGAGGGCGAGAGAGACTGCGAGGGCGAGGGCGTTGGCGATGGCGAGGGCGTGAGCGAGGTCGCGTTCGCGGGCGCGGACGAGGGAGTGGGGCGAGGGCGAGGGCGAGGGCGAGGGGCGAGGGCGAGGGCGCGTGCGAGGGCGCGTGCGAGGGCGCGGGCGCGGACGCGGGCGCGGACTTCGGCGCGGTGCGGGGCGGTGGCGCGGGCGGGGTGAGCAGGGGAAAAGGGAAGCCGGACTCCGCCAGCGGCACAACGCGGGTGATGTCGCGACGGCGAGGACGCGGGCGGGGACACGGGCGGAGGCGCGGACGAGGGTGCGGGGCGGGGGCGCGGGCGGAGGCGCGGGCGGAGGCGCGGGTGGGGCGAGCAGTGGAGAAGGCGAGAGGGACTTCGCCAAGCGGCGCAACGCGGGAGCTGTCGCGACGGCAGCGGGAGCGCGGACGCGGGCGCGGGCGAGGGTGGCGGCGCGCGAGTTTATGCCGCGAGAGGGAGGCGTGCGGGTCCCCGAAGCCATTTACTTTGTAATAAGCTGGCGGTGGCGGCGCCGCTCGACGAAGCCCGCGCCGGAATGCGACAGATTGAGAGAGATCGAGTCCGCGCGCAGGGCTGCCCACGCGCGCGCCCCCGCCGCCGCACGAGGGGCTCGCACAGGAGAAGCGCGGTTTTACGCGAACAGCGCGCTACTCGCCTCTTTACGATATCGCTTAGCTCGCTACGCATCTCTTTACGATACCATTTCGCTCACTACTCACCTCTTTGCGTACTGCTTGACTCACTACCCACCTCTTTATAATACTGCTTAACTTACTACTCACCATTTCGCAATACCGGTTAGCTCATAACCCACCTCTTTATTTACAATTCCGCTTAGCTTATTACTGATCTCTTTAAGATACTGCTAGGCTCACTACCTACCTCTTTACAATACTGCTTAGTTCACTACTCGCCAATTCAGAATACCAGTTAGCTCACGACCCACCTCTTTATGTACAATTCTGCTTAGCTTACTACTAACTTCTCTAAGATACTGCTTGGCTCACTACCCACCTCTTTACAATATGGTTTGCTCAATGCTATCCTCTTATCAGCACCCAGAGCTCACTACTCATCCTTTTACAATATCGCTTAGCTCACTACTCGCCTCTTTACAATACCCAGAGGTCACTACTCACCTCTTTACGATACATACAAACCCTAGAGCCTCCCGATCAAAGGGTCTGCAGTGACATAAATTAATGTTCTCAAACACCTAAGCCGGATTAATTTTCAGTAGATTTAAGCAATCATAACAAATGTATATTATAAACTGGCCTTTGTTTTGTTGAACACTGAACTCAGTTCCTCAAAGTTAACGTGCTGGCACTGATACCACTACGCCACACAAGCGCAGTGCGCTAGAAAATTCGCCATTTTACGATGCATGATTACATAACTTTCTCTTCTTACGAAGAATTTCATAATGCGAGAAAGTAATAATAATTTCGGAACCGTTAGGGGTGCGTAAGTTGATCGCATGGGGTAGTGGTTATATTGTATTTAAATTTAATGTTGATATATTCATGATTTCACTTAAATCGGTTCATACAGATACACATATACAACGATTGATTTGACGTGACATACGTTTCAGAAATCAAGTTGCAAATTGAGAAAGTACAGACAGACAAATCCTATATATTTATCTGTATTGATTCTGTCTGTGAGTAAAAGTACTTCAAACGATTTTCAGTAAAGTTTCTAAAAACCTCATTAGCTTTTTTTCCTGCAACAACACATTCATCAAATTAAAATCTTTGTCTGGGATTCGAAAGTAGCTCCCTTCGAAGTCCGCAATCCGAACACGACTTAACCAGCTCCGCCATTCGAGTGAGTTACGGAGTGAATACTTACATAAAAGACAAAACGTAATTGTATCAGCTTAGCATTAGGAAGCCTATATTTGAATCCAATTTTGTAGTTTTGAAATGTTCACGTTCTTTCAGCATTTTCGAAAAAATGGAGCTATAGACAAAATTGAGACTAGCACCATATTTTTTACCACCCCTTATTGCATATGTGGAGAAACTTTAAAGAAAATATTGGGAACAGTTTTCGAGGAAAGAAATTTTCGTAAATTTTAAGTGCAAATTACGCAAAAACTTCTCGTTTTTTCTGAAAATTGTACATGGCATTTTTAAAGAGCTAATTTTGTACAACAGATTGTCTGAAGCAAAAATCTCTATCTACAATTTTGTAGTTTGAAAAACATTGTTTTCCAATTTTCGAAAAACCGAGAGATATCCGAAAATAGTGTAGCGCCATATTTTTTTTACCAATCCTTATTACAAAAGTGAAGAAAATTTAAAGAAAAAAATTGGAGCGGTTTCTGAGAAACAAACTTCTGGTAAATTTCAAGCGCAAATTACTCAAAAACTACTTCAAAAAATTGTACATAACCTTATTTCAAGTGCTAATTTTGTACAACCGACTTTCATGCAAAAGTCTCTATCTTCAATTTTGCAGTTTGGAAATTATTTTTTCCAATTTTTGAAAAATTGGTGATATTTACGAAAATGATACCTGCATCATTATCTTAAACGTCCTTCTCACTACTAAACAACAACCAAACAACCTCCAAAATTAAAATATCGGTTTTAAATTCCAGGAGTCAGTCACATTCCAGGACATCAGCCAAAACTATTCGGAAATATTAATTTTGAAGAAAATCGGCTTAACGGTTTAGGCGCTAGCGTTGACCACAGACGGACAGACGAACGGACGGGCAGAGGAACGTTTTGCCGTCAATAGAGTTTTCGGTATCATGAGACATCAAAACATGGTTTCTGACTACACCACGAGGTAGAGGACTTTTTCTAAATTTAGCAACAGGATTTATCTACTGTTTTGTTACCAGAGCCCGGGAATGAGAGTTTTCTGGCGAAAATTCATCGTCTTTTGGCGTACGACAACTTAACTTTCTCTTCATACGAAGTATTCGTAAGGCAAGAAAGTAAAAAGCAATGTTAAAATTAAATAAAAATAATAAGTTAAAATGAAATAATAGGTTAAAATAAAATAAATGATAACTAAAATGAAGTGCAAATTTAGTTGTTCTTTATGTTTGTTCAGGAACAATAATTCGTCCACATAAGTATCCGGGAGTGTTTAACATTTTAAATACAGGACGGAGTAGGATTGTGCGAGTTGATATACTCTTTCAAAATAAACGTATGGATGTACTGTGTTAATGACGGTTTTTCAAAAGGTTGTGCTGCCTAACCCTAACAACTTCTAATGCAGTAGTTACAGACAATTAAAGTTCTGTATTTAAGCTACATATGTACTGCACTACTAATGTTGCTTACATTACAGATGTATGGCAGAAAAAACGTTCATGAATAAGAACTCTCGGCTTGACTCTCGAGGCAAAGAGGAAGATTCCCTCTCTCCGCGTTCTCCAGGTGAGAGAAACCCTCCGGGCGAGTGTTTTGATTGACTGACGTTTCCGAATGTGTCATCTGCTTTGGTCATGGCAGGCATGCTTCCTCAGGACATTTCGCCCTGAGGAGCCCTAAACTTGCCCTTCATTTTACTTATTAATTTTATTTTAACCAATTATTTTTAACGCAGTACTTTAATTTTATTTTTACTTTTTGGATTTGTACTGGATTTTTACTTTCTTGTCTTTTCTTGCCCTTTCACGCCTACTTTCTTGCCTCAGGACATTTCGCCCTGAGGAGGGACGCTCCTACTCCCGGACTGCTAAGTTGCTACTGACACTGTCCGTCGCAGCTCTCACGGCAATGAATGATATTGCCAAGGAGAGGAGGTGTTCCTCCCATTCTGGTACGTGATCCGGCGCCGCCCCACTTATCGGCTTCTGGAATTTCGTCCTCCGGGATCTCCCCAGCAAAACACCGCTCCAGCCGCAATAAGCTTTAAACTACCGACTAATCTTCCTCTGAATCTAATCTTCTTCAGAACGCTCTGAAAAAGGCCACAATGTGTTAGCCGAAACATTAGCAACAACAAACGATTCGCGGCTTGTCCCGAATAGCCCAGCCAATACCAACTAACCTCCCGGTATGAGTAACAGAGCAGAGATTGTAAGTGTAAGTGTGGTATAAGCGGAAAGGAGAGATAATTCTCATGGATAGCATGCTTACCTTTTGCGACGCGACGTGCTTCGATTCCCGCTCGAGTCAAAAATTGAATGTAAGCGTTTTAATACAATCGTCTCAATTTCTGTACCTGTGTGACGAAAGAAAAACTCAGGCAGCCCAAGTATGATTGGTACGAAGACGGGAATCCTCGCCACATGTCTCCCTTATCCCAAAGGTGGATAATAGATAATAAAAGAAAGAGCAGGGCCCAATCCTGGAACACTACTAGCTGGCAAAAGCCGGATTAATCCGACCCTAAAGTGAATAAATATATAACAATAATTATAATTACTATTATTGTTAACAACAATAATATTATTATTATTAATAATGCCAACAACAATCACGTTAGGCCATACAAACTTCCCACACTTTGTAATGTTTTGTTTTAAAAGTGAAAATAGCGTCAGGGCAGATGAAGTCTACATTGAAGCATGCCATTGCCATCGCCATCGCCATCGCTATCGCTATCGCCATCTATGCATCTCATTCATTTGTGCTCTACTTATACACATGCTTCAACTGGTGTAAAAGAATAAAAACGGTTAGGTGCAGATGTCTTTTAATTGCCTAGTAAACTACATGTGAGCAGATGTACTACGTACGTAGTACAGACGGCTGAGGAGATATTCGGTCTGTGCAGTTCTAGTTTGAATTGTGCCAAAAACTTCCAATCTTGTTATTGTAGTGTCCGCCTGTGCCGGCACTACAAAAGTCCGCCAGCAACGCCAGAGGCCAGCACAGGCGCCGCAGAGAGCGCCTGCAGAAGCGATACGCCTCACCACCCCAGGAGAGCGGCCAAGGCGTGGAAGGCGCCCCCCTCCCTCCTCCTGTAGAAGAGGGGGCACGCAGCCGACTCCCTTCCCCTGCGAAGGGGTGGAAAAGCCGACGAGGCAGCCGCGGGGCCAGGGCCCCGCCATTCCGTCACCGACCGCATTTTGTAGAGCATCAACTGGACTTAAACATTGTACCTGGCATACTCACTTGTGATTCTTGGTTAACGGCTTTCTGTAATTTGTATAACGACCCGGCTACGAAACATCTCCCTGATATTGTGACTCCTGGCAGCGGTTTATTGGAATATTCTTTTGGGATTTTGGTTAATAATAAATTGTTGTTACAGACAGAAGAGGGTTGTTTTCATTTGGTATACAACAATTTATTTGGCGACGAGGTAAAAGAAGATGGCAACAGGCGACCAGACGGCACAACTCATCGGGCTACTACAGCAGTTACAACGACACGAAGAATGGCAGGAAAGACGGGAGGAGCGCCAGCTACAGCGGCACGCGGCCTTACTGCAAGCGATCACGGCCATGGCCACGCCAGCGGCTCAGCGGCAGGTAGTACCGTCCTTTCCCTGCTTCGACGCGCGCAAGGAGAAATGGTGTTCGTACGCGGCGAGGTTGCAGCAACACCTCGCTTTCCATAAGGTAACGGACGAAGATAGCAAGCGCGCATTGTTTCTAAGCATTCCTAGTAGCGAGCCTGACGAGTTATTGCAGCAGCGCAGCCCGCACGAACCAGTAGAAAGTTTAAAATTTAAGGAGAATCAATGTCAACAGCAGCTGGCCTTGCACAAGGAGCACAGGGAGCAGCGAGTGGTCGGGCAGAAAGAACGGCAACGTGAGTTCCAGAGTAGAGTGCAGCTTAATCAAGCTTTTTTGAAGGATGCGCCGCAGCCGGCGCCATCACGGAGCGTGGACGAGGCCAAGGGAGTGGTAGCGGCGGCTTCTAGCGAGGTTGGCGTGAGGGACATTGCCGCCTCCAGAGAGGTCGCGAGCCAGGCGACGCCAAGCAGTAAGGCGGTCGCTGGACTCGGCGCCAGAGTGAGACGTGGCAGACGAGGAAAGGTCGCCACGTCCCCGGCTTCTAGCGAGGCTGGCGAGAGGGACATTGCCACCTCCAGAGAGGTCGTGGACCAAGCGACGCCAAGTAGCAAGGTAGTCGCTAGACTCGGCGCTAGAGTGACGCGTGGCAGAGGAGGAAAGGTCGCCACGTTCCCGGTAGGAGACGAGGCTGCAGTGAGCTACCACAACGGTGACCCCTCAGCGAAGGTGAACACGCTCGGCGAGGATCAAGTGCGCACAAGTAAGCCAGGTAGGAATCTTAGTAACGGCAAGTGGTCTGTGAAGAGAAACAGACTTCAAAAGAGTAGTAGTAATCAGGAGCAAGATAGAGCAGCAGAAAGCCTTAGATGTGAAGTGAATTGTAGCAAGATGCAGATAGGAATGCAGAATTTTCGTGAAATATTCATTAGCAATGAATGGAAATATACAGTTGTAGATAAGGAAGAATTATGTAGAAAAATGTATTGTGACTTTGAAACTGACAGTAGTAGAAATAGGCAAAACGTTGAGAAAGCTCAGAGCAAGAGTAAGAAAGTGAACAGATCGGAGAGTGAGCGTAGACCAATGAACGGTCATAGTAACATGAGGGAAATTTTGAGCGTGTCGGTGAGCGAGCTTACAACGTTAAAGCGAAGTTTACACGAAAGGAAGACTAGTGAAGGCTCGGTAACAGATAATGTAGTTCCTAGAGAGAAGCTATTGATTAGAAATGTAAATATGTATAAAATTGAAAGTAAAGGTAAAATAATTGTTAATATGGGTAAAACTGGTAGTAATAGTAGAGTAAGTAGTGGTGCAGATGAAAGCGTAAGCGCCGAGAGTAGGAAAATAAAATCACACAGCGATCATCTTGTAAGTTGTAGGCAAGAGCGCAACAGACAGTGCTGTAAAGAGCAGAACAAGACGGGGCAATACAGGCTGGATAGCGACAACAGGACTGCCGAGGTTAGTAGCAAAGAGTTAGTCGGTGACAGTTGTGATGAAAAGACCGAGCCCATTAGCAAACGTATAGACAGTTGCAAGGACGGGAAAGCGCCAGTGCATTTGGAATTCGAGGTAGATGTGTCAGCACGACGGAAGAAAGCAATTAGAGTAAAAATTGGTATGAAAGAGTTGGCGAAAGCGCGAAGTAGAGGTATGAAGTTCACAAATAATGGTGGTAAGCAATGCAAGGTTAGACGTCGCGTAGTGCACCGTAGAAGTAGACGGCTGGCTCAAGGCGATTGCGCTAGGGCCACTGGCGGCAAGTTAGAGTGCAAGCTACCAAACGGGTACGAAAGTAAGCGATGGAAAGGCCTACGGGTGAACATAGGAAGCCTAGGCAGCAAATCAGTATCTTTGAAGCGCAATGTGATAGTTCAAGTGACGAACATAAGTAATTATTGTACTGGTAGGCGGGCTGTTAAGAAAAAGAAAAAACTGAAGAAAGTAGCGGTTAGGATGTTTTTTGTGGAAACTAGTCGGGCAACAACTAAGAGACATGACAGGGTTGTTCTCAAGAAGCACAATTTTGGTTGTATTTTCAGTTTTGAAATTGTTTAGAGATAACACCCGCAGGAGCAGCAGTCGCAGCAGCGGCAGCAGCCAAGCGAAACCGACGCCGAGACGCAGAAGATGGTCCCCGGGGAAGAGGACCAGAATCTGTACCCGGAGCAGCCGCCGCAGCAGCGGCAACCGCACAGCAGCGAGGCCGGGAGACAGGACACAGCCTCAGGGACGGAGGCGCCATAGCAGCAACCGAAGCGGTGGCACCATCATCGGCAGCAGATGCAGTAGCCCCGGCGTGGGCAGCAGGAGAAATAGCAGAAGACGGCGCCCAGGCGCCGCAGAGCGCGCCTACGGAACTGCATCGCCCCCCACTCCCACAGTTAGGTGGGGAGGCACGAAGCCACATCAGAGACGGATGTGCAGCGGCGACAACCGGAGCCGTGATTTCATCAGCATCAATCAGCAGCAGCTACAGCAGCTCCCGCCAGGGCGGTATCAGGAATATGTTAGGCACCGGACGTATTACATACCCGGCATTGATAAACCACAATCGGTAAGACAAAGTGAACAGGACGAAAACTCAGACAGGCTGTTTAGTTTTCAGAACGGCGGACTGGAAGTTGAATTGCCGCCACAGAACGAGCAGCCCGACGAGCAGTCAGCACCAGTCGCAACAGCAGCACCGGGTGGCCAACCAGCAGTTGAACAGCGGCAAACGGGGCCGCGGCTGATCGGGCGGGCCCGCCTGCATGCAGCGACGCCGCAATGCAGAACGCAGCCTCTGAGAAAGAGGCGCGACCAGTGCAGTTGCCTGATCGGTAGCAGCAGCAGAAGAAGCAGAAGGCAGCACCCAGCCGCTGCAGCCCGCGCTTGCAGAAGCGCATCACCCCCTACTCCCACAATTAGGTGGGGAGGGTGTAGTGTCCGCCTGTGCCGGCACTACAAAAGTCCGCCAGCAACGCCAGAGGCCAGCACAGGCGCCGCAGAGAGCGCCTGCAGAAGCGATACGCCTCACCACCCCAGGAGAGCGGCCAAGGCGTGGAAGGCGCCCCCCCTCCCTCCTCCTGTAGAAGAGGGGGCACGCAGCCGACTCCCTTCCCCTGCGAAGGGGTGGAAAAGCCGACGAGGCAGCCGCGGGGCCAGGGCCCCGCCATTCCGTCACCGACCGCATTTTGTAGAGCATCAACTGGACTTAAACATTGTACCTGGCATACTCACTTGCGATTCTTGGTTAACGGCTTTCTGTAATTTGTATAACGACCCGGCTACGAAACATCTCCCTGATATTGTGACTCCTGGCAGCGTTTATTGGAATATTCTTTTGGGATTTTGGTTAATAATAAATTGTTGTTACAGACAGAAGAGGGTTGTTTTCATTTGGTATACAACAGTTATCTCTATGAAACAGCTAAATGAATGCGTGTAAATTAAAGACGTATGGATGGGCTGTAAAGAGGGTGGTGTAGCAGGAATAGGTAAAAAACAATAATATTTATCATATAGTCTCAGCGGGTCCAATTTTACACAAGCTCAAATACATTAAATGGCTGGCAGTGCTATCCATACTAAGTGTATGATAGCAACCAATACGAGGTTAATAAATAAGATTAGGACCAGATAGGATAATTAATAATCCGTCAATAAGATTCCTTCCTTCGGGGTGTAGAGAAAATATTGCCTACATGTATTTATAGCTGAGCCATGTGATCAAAACATAATAACCAAGGTGGTAGAAAAACGTATAAATAGAACAGTTTGGAAATCAAGACCCAGTCCCTTATGCACAAACACAGCACGTATACTTGGGTTTTTGTTTCTTGGCGCTTGGGGGCCTGTCTTCACGATGGAATATCTCACGGTATTTTGCGTCGTTCTCAGTTGTGCCGCTATGAGTCGCATGATAACCAGCACTGTTTCTATACAGCCGCGATCATGCGGCCACTAGCGGCACGACCGAGAACGACGCGAAATACTGTGAGATATTCCATCGTGAAGACAAGCCCCCACGCGCCAGCTGTTTCCTTGGAAATCTGGTTGCAGCATGGAGTAGATTTGATATATGACCCACGCCAAACATTTTTATTCGTAAATCTAGGGGACTAAATAAATAATATAAATAATTGTAGATATATATTACCATAACTTTTCTCGAATTCAAATTCTAAAACATTTTTTATTTAGATGATCTTTTGAATTGCAGATATAAGCACAACAACAACAACATAATAATAATAATTATTATTATAAACAATAATAATATTATTCAATTGTACAAAAGCGCGACCAGATATCCAACTCGGTTCTCCTAGACCAATTCCAATTGCTCTAACCAATGAGCTGTTGACAAACTATGCTTTGAACTAGTTCTTGAATCTGCAAATTGTCCATGAATCTGATATTAATTGTCACTACTCTGTCGCCTTCATGGCTCTGTTTGCAACATGAGAAGATTTGTTTTGGTCAGCAATTGATGTTCATGCTCTGTCCTTGTTGCTTTGTAACCACATTAAATAAGCAAACTGGTCAAAGTATAAAATATTCATAATTGCTACGGAGCAGGACCAGCTTGTAGTTGTAGATAGAAAATCAACAACTCATTTTTCTCTTTCATACCGTTTTGCAAATGAGAAAATGATATTGCGGCAGATATAATGATAAAAACAAAATCAAAGTTCATTTTTATGTCTATCATAATTGCAGATCGTCGTACGTACAGTAGATAAGACATCTCGTACGTAGGATGTAGTTGTAAATATGTCTAATGAAATAACACAATTTCGAAGTGACCACAACTAGTGATCGTAATGCATGCTTTCTAGCGTTGTGAAAATGAAAGGAAGGTTATACGAAGCACGAGCGTGATGAATATGACGCAAAACGCCACGGCTTTTCAACACGTATCGACATTAGCATACATCCTCCATTCGCAAGCCTCATAACTTACATTTAACGCAACTATAGACTATGGAACGAGCTCTGATACGGTTGTCGATATCTTAAATAAAATATTGTTCTTCCGATTATTTACACTGAGTAGCGGGAATTATTACTTTTATCTTCACGCGTCTGAACCATATTCAAATGAGTGAGATACAATTTTGAGCATTAATTTAATGGTTGAAATAACGGAACGACACATTCCGATTATTAATGGAAAGTAAGCGAATACGTTCTTAACTTTAATTGAAGGGAATACGATTGTAAAGACAATAATTTAGAATAAATTGAGATAAAATTATTTTATATTGAGAAAATATTCACAGTGATCGGGAATTACTGTCATGATTTGAATGAGAGAATACACTAAAATGTATAAAAACAACTTTGATATACATAATGGAATCCATTGTGCATATATGGGGTTGCTGTGTGACGTCAAATCAATTATAACAAAACATGTGTCCTCTAAATGTATGTCTTTGGCGTACTTAGCAGTTAAAAGACATGTAATAGTGAAAATGTGGATATACAAGTATATACATATCTCGGTACAATAAATGACTCTGCTATAAGAAATATGAAGTTATTGTTTTGGTTTCAGTTCATTAAATTTAAATAACTACAGGATTGCTCATTTGTTTGAAGATTATGATTGTAGCAAAAAGTTTTGGGAACATTTTCTTTTGAAGATGTAAAAATGCATCACATTATTTAATTATCAGAACTTGTCAGATGCCTAGTTGGCAGCGTAATGATAATTTATCATATTTAATTCGAAGCTTTTTCTACTGTTTTTGAATGTAACGAATATTTCTGAACTTGATGATCTTGTCTTTGAATAAGCCTTGAATTCTTGAGGAAGGTGGTCGTGTTCGCATCACCAGCTCCTATACAAATAGCAGAGACGATCTTCGTGAATTTCATAAAATGTGTGCATAAAATGTGTAAAAAACTTCTCCCCAATTTCGTCACACACTGATTTTTATCTGTTTTTGACGTTAAATAAATAAATATCATAACGACGACAATGTATTTCGGAGAGTCCTTTCTCTCTGACGGTTTTTACTCTATGGCTCTTTTTCACTCCTATTGGTTGGTTGACTGAGGTTTAAGAGAGATTCAACAGCTGTCATTCGCCCCCAAATAGCATGTTCCCTCTAAAAAAAGTAAAGCTAATTGTTCACAATGAAGTCGTGCATTTATTTTGGTGCATACTTACAAGATATTGTTATCTCCTGTGACTTAATACTTTTTTAGAGTGAGCGAAACAAGTAGGTTTATGTCTTTATGAAAACAAATGAGTTATAGTTTTAATGAAGCACTCCTGTTTCTTGGGAAACCAGGAAGAAGAGAAGAGCCAGTACTAACGGGAATATGATCCGTCCCATGGCGTGATTCACAAGGGGTTCATGGATTTTCATTGAGCCCATTTGAGCAGGAGTGGAGGAGTGAGCACAGGACTGCCGATCGAGATCACTGAAGGAACAGTGAACAAACATCATTATATTATGATTGAACACTGCCAAATAATAAAAACAAAACAGGTAGTCCAGATAGTGAATATATCAAACAAACAGGTAAATAATATTTAGCACGAACATTTGGGTTCACCTAAAACTTTTGGTAAGGTAGCTCTCTGTTGACAAGTGCAACCGTATGGCCATTTCACGAGAGTGTTTAAACAAGATCAAGCACAATCCAAATGAGCTTTTGCGGCCTTATAGCACAGTTGTTGAGAAATGGATCTATTATTTTCGGCTTGGGACGAAACCACAATCCGAGCACTGAATTTATTCTGGCGGATGTCCTCCAAAGGAGCTGAAAATATTTCCATTGGCAAGATAGATAAGGCGTCAGTTTTCTTTTCTGGATTCGCAAGGTTTGATCTTTATTGACAACCTGGGAAAGAATAACCTGACGTCACGTTCAAATTATACCACATTTC
Organism: Acheta domesticus; assembly: GCA_031308135.1. Taxonomy (NCBI): domain Eukaryota; kingdom Metazoa; phylum Arthropoda; class Insecta; order Orthoptera; family Gryllidae; genus Acheta; species Acheta domesticus. The sequence continues at coordinate 49,430,044 of JAHLJT010009419.1, forward strand.
TGGGTCAATTTTACAATGAAATGTTAAAGGAACGACTAAATTAAGAAAGGCCAAGAAAACTGTTCTCTTTCAACAAGACAATAAGCCTGTACAACGATTTAGATATTACCACGACCAAATTTCTGAATCTGTGCTGAGAGCTGTTATGTATCACCCACTATTTCCCACAGACTTGGTTTCGAGAATTTCTTTCTGCGAAACTTGAAAAATTGAAAAGGCGGGAAGAAATTGTTATCATAAAGACATCATGGGCGAAAACTCTTGTATTTTAGTCTTTGAAAAATTGAATTTTTTGGAAGGCCTAAGTACATAAAGAGACGTTGTGTAATGTGTACTGAGTTGAAACGAGACTGTATTAACATCTAAAATCGATTTTCGGAAAAAGAACATTTTCGTTTTCAAAAAGTTACGAAATTATCAATTTGCCCCCCCCCCCCTATATTCCTTCGGACAGTCAGTCGAGAATGTAACGGGGCAGTGGTGCGCACTACAGCTCTGAGGAAGACCACGATGTTGGTCGAAAACGTTGACACCTCAGCTTCCGATGCGGCAACACCCAGACAGCCCAGATCATGAATCTGGCCGCGGAAGCCTACGACATCATACAGGCCGTAAATTTGAGTGATTTTTACTGTTGAGCGGAAAAGGAGAGAAGTCGGGCGACGCGTGAGACAGAAGAGAAGAAACTTCGAAAATGCCCTTTATTGTCCCTGGTGTAACCTGCCTTTAGCCGTTCTCGATGAGTGAGAGTTTGGTGCGTCGTGAGGCGCGGTTACCAAGCGTATGGTTTCTAGGTCCGCCTAAGGCGAGGGTAGCATCTCCTAACACTACGTTTCTCTTCTGATCCAAAATCCCATCCATAACAATTCTTCCCTCGTCATCATTCCCCCAAGATAACCTTACCATTCTTGACAAAAGGAAAACAAAGGCAAACTACCGCTATCATCACCTTTCCAAGGATCTACATTGTCGAGGAGTAATCCTTCTCTTTCGCTTCGCTCACCAAGGAGTACGACGATATTTACCTACCCGAAGTATTATTCCAAGAACACGTCATGGGAGACAGTGGAAGGAGAGATCCGGCAGACTGGTATGACGTGGAATCATATCTATTGCAGAAAATCGAGTACGATGGAGATCCTTTGCCGAGGCCCTATGCTTCTAAAGGAACAAGAAGACAAGAAAGATAAAAGAAATACATGACGTCAGTATATCGAGAAAACTAAATTAAACAGCAATGCGACATTTCTTCACCCAACTCGAATAGAATGAAAATCCGTGCCTTTGGAGCCAGAGATTTATGGCTGCAAGCCGCTTGCAATATGCAGCGCCCTGGCGGGCGGCGCAGGGCCTGCCCTTGGGAGGCCCTCCGTCGACAGCAGGGGCGACAGAGCATTGACTATTAAAATCCCATGACTAGCAGCGCTGCACCCCCTGTGTTCCTCAGACGGCGCGCGCCTACAAATTGACTGTTTATCCCCGGTTAGCCACGTGGTGGCAGCCTACGTCGGCGGCGGCTGCGGAACTGTGACTATGAATTGGAATTTCGTTCGATGAATATTCCAAGTTACCATATTTATGGAGGTTTCGTTCGCTTTACATGCCACATACGCCAAATACGGAGGTTGCGGCGAAGATAAATCTCGGCAAGCTGGCAAAAAGAAATTACGTATTGAGTAACTGCACGTGGACGGAGAGTATTGTAGGATTCTCTGGCGAGATGGGAGGGTCGAAAAAATTAGTTATGAAATAAGCAACAATCTCGGGAAACAAAACAGACGGTCCAAACCCAAGGGGAAAATATTTTAAACTTTCAGTGTTGGATTGCAATAAAAACATGAATTAAAGAAATATTGAAATGCCACTGGATCGAAATGCAGCATAATAATACGGAGAATGGTGGGAGAGATTCAATTAAAATTATATTGGCAACAGATAATTCAAAAGTAATGTCCGTTGTAAATATCGTATGTACAAAGTACATACTTTTCTGTCACTTAGTTTATTCGGCGTATACGGAAAGTAATGCTCTAATGACACAATTATTTGTAAATACATATGATGCGTTAAAACATTTTGTATCACAAAAAGTTTGTATAAATCATTTACGCTGGTATCAAGAATTGACGAAAAATATGTTTTTCAAATTAGAATTAATTTTGTTTGAAACTTTACGATTTTCGAAATACATCCTTGAGCAATATGCAAAAGAAACATCAATGGCCTTCGATCCCTACTTTTTTGATTTTACAAAGAAGCCGGTTTCAGTCTCGTGAAACAGTATTCGATGCCACAGTGAGCAATGTAAAGAAATAGAATTGCTCATTACACATAAATTACAAATAACCAAAAGACATTAACGTTTCTGAAGGTCAGAAAAAACATTCAAAATTTCATATAAATTAGCAAAAAGTAATTTATTCTGTTATTTGGTTTTATCAATGTCTGTCAATTACTTTTCAGTTTTGTAATTAAGTTTTGACAAGTTAATTATTAAGCATGAAAATAATGTTTTCTGTAGAAACAATATTTCTTATAATTTACATTTTGGCAATGATAATTTAATGATATTCATGTTTTTATATAAACGTGCATTATTGAGACTATCACGTGTAAATAATTTTGTTTTGTAATGTAAATGACCTCTTCCGTGCTTGTTAAAATATCACCTTCTTAGGCAAAATACACAGTATTTCAACACATCCACATAAAAACTTTTTCGCCAAACAGAAGGCAGGCTTCGCCCCGAGAGTTGGCACCCCTGACGAAGCGGAGGGTTGCTCCAGCTTATTTTCACGCCCCGCTAGTGGCGAGCTCGGCGGTGCGAGCGGCGGCGGCGGCGGCGGCGGGCGGCAGCCAAGAGCCCGGGGGCGGGGCGGGAGTGGAGCGAGCGGGGGCGCCGGGGGCGGCGGAGGCGGCAGAGCCGGCACCGGTCTCCTCTTCGCAGAGACCCGAGCTGTGTATGATCATTTCTGACATCGCCGTTAATAGAAACGTAATAGAAACGCTAGAGCGCCGGAAAATTGAATGGGCTAACCACAAACATAACGCGGAGGAGGCGGCGTCTCGCAGGAGCTGCCTTCTAGATTGGTTCTCCTCGAGTTAAAACGCGGAGACGCTGCCGCCGCCGGCGGGCGCTCAGCCCCGACGGAGCACCCCCTGCCCCCCGCCACCACCCGCGCCATCACCGCGGGGCGCAACAGAGGCCGAGCGACGCGCTCTGAGGTTTCTGCGGAGAGGCTCCGCCGCTGATCTGAGTTCCCCGGCAAGCACACCACGCTAAAGAAGTTCCCCCTCCTCTGGTTGTTTTTTTTATCCCTCCATGTTCTGTTTTTTTATGTCTTCTGTGCTTGTGTCCTCACATTTTTTTTCATTCCCTTTCCTCATGGGTTTTACGAGTTGAAAGTTTTTTATTACTTATCTTTTTACGAGTAAAAATCATTTTGATTTTGATTGTGCTCATATTTGTGGAATGATTGGTTTTACTTCCTTTTGTTTACTTTGTTTTGTTTCTTTGCTAACGAGAACAGTTCATGTCAAACCTCTTGTAAGGCTTTAACTATCGATCAAGGAAAATAAATTTATTAAAAAAGAACATTTCATCCAAATGCCATGTTTTCCATGCCATTATGGAAATCATTTTAGACCCGTTTTCAGTCTTAAAGGTGAATTATAATTTGCTGCACCGAGTCAGGCAATTCACTTCAATTAAATTATTTACATATATGCTTCAACAATGTTTTACATTTACTTTTTCATTTTGAAAAATAAAATATGGGATTTTTGTGTGAGATCAGAATCTTTAATTTACAATGCAAAAAATCATCACATCTGTTCAGCGAGACCTACTTCCAAAGCACTTAAAATACGGTTCAAACAAGAATAGTACTTCAAAAGAAATCTAAGAGAAAATATTACAAAAATAACTAAACACACGGTCATACTGATGTACTCATCTTCAAGAACACCATCAAACCGGACATCGACCCTCGGAAAGCATCACTTTTCGACCTGCTCAATTAGATTCACCGTTATCGATAAATGGCTCAATTTCGCTACATCCGCCATTCTTCCATCCTTCGCGAAATCGTGAGAGCCAGGAGTGCACTGTCTTCTGCCCGTTGAGCATATGGACCGCGAATAGCCCCTACACCTTGCAGCCGCCGACTCGACCCCCACAATCACCTCCACCTGTACCTCATGCACCGCACATGTGAACGCGATCGGCTTTTAAACGCCTTGACCCTGTTAATTCGCTAACGAGGTCTTGAACAGCTTCATCGGGCCGCGGCGGCCGGTCGCCAACCGGTCATTACGAAGAGCACTGCTTCGTTGTGTTGCCTCTGCGTCCCCGCCGCCCCCCCTCCAGCGCCCCCCCCCGTTCCCCCCACGCCGGCCGGGGCTTGCTTCCATCCCTCGGCCCCGCCCTCTCTGACGCCCCGGCTGCCCCTCCGCGCCGCCTCTAATCAAGGCTCGCCCCAGTTTTAATAAACTCCGCGCTGATCCGTGGCCCGATACTCCGGCCCTTGCGCGCCCGACGTGGGTGCCGGGAGAGAGGCTGGGCGGCGAGGGCCAACAGAGCAGGGCAGTGCGGGGAAACGCAGAGGATGCCACTACTGCTGGGCGGTTCAACGAGTAGCTGGACAAAATGTGACCAACAACAATGTGAGGTCAGTTAGGATAGGAAAGGACGTTGGTCAAGAACGGTGGCTGGAACAGAGATGTAGATTCTAATCCTGCGTGGCAAATGAATTTTTCACGACCTTCAAGTCCGTGACAAATATCCACCTACTCTCATCACATGACATCATTCAATGATTATCTTATCAACGTCTCTCTCCTCACATAACATCATTCAATGATTTTTTTCAAAGAAATACAATTACCACATCGCTGGTTTATAGCTGCCCGCAGATCATCGGGGATCAGCAGAAAAGGGGATATCAGTAGAAAATTAATACGATTTTGACACTAATTTGATCGAAAAAATGGTTGAAACAATCTCTGATCTAACAGATAGACACTACTGTCGTTATGTTATCTATCTTTACTAAGTATTAATAAATAATAAGACAGTTACTTTTAAAATGAATTAGTACATTTTTATATAAAATGTGATTTTCTGTATCCCTTACAACTTGGAATTTCGTGTCGATTACTACTCATTATCTTTAGTAACTGTTATGTGAACACTTCGATGCAACTTACAAACATTCTTTCGAAAAAACGTAATTGAGAGAAAAAGACTTGAGAATGCCCAAGCGTACCGAATCTTTTCCTCCTCTTTGTACTATTACCCAACCATCTCCCATATTTTTTTAAAAGAACGCATGTCATCATTTAATGACCTAAATTTAAGGGATAAAAAACTCTCGTTTACTGACGTTCAGATCACTTTTTTTCCGTCTGGGAAGGGGACATCCAATGAGGTGATAGCTAGTAGATCTGTGGAATTTTAGTTAAGGCCCTGCTATTTTATATTGATTTATGGAGTTAACAAGGTGCATAACAAGTTGAGTGAAAATACACGGAATGTCGTGCCTATGAGTTCAGTAACATACAGTCACAGAAAACTTTGCAAACGATGTAACATGAAAAAATAAAGTTACACATAAAATCTGTATAATGTATAGTATTGATACAGAAATTATCTTAATCTATAGGAATTACTTGGCCCTGAAGTATTAATTCATCTAAAAAAACTGAATAAAACATGTGTGCTAAAAGCTTATTGGTTCAGAATATCATAGAACTGGCGATAACAGTAGTGAAGTAAGTCTACCCTTAGTACACATCATCAGTAGTGAAGTAAGTCTACCCTTAGTACACAAAAAATCTATATTACTAATTTCCAATGCACGCAAAAATTGATAGAAAACTATGCAGTCTCTGGCTTTGAGAAGTGTCTATGGTTTCGTTAGGTACCCAGGAACTCAAACAAAATCGAAAAAAACTATAAAACAGTTTGGATTTTGACTGAAAATGCAAATATTTCTTTGTGTTATTCCGCCTACTCTCATTCTGCGCGTAGTAGCCAAATTCTCAGACTCACTGAGTCACTGCTTACGACTCTGCTGACACTAAGCGACTGGAACCCCCTCCAAAAGCAGACATGTAGGTCGGTGCTGAATCTTATCATCCTACTGGGGAAGATTATCCTCACATTCCGTGATAAAAATATGCACTACATTTACGAAACTAATAACCTTAGCAGTTGATGCGCCCGGAATCCCCAATCAATATGTACCACCACCAATTTGTACTAAAACGGAATGGCAAAAAAAGTGTGTGTGCACCTGTTTCACAGTCCGAACAAATTCCACTATTATGTGATACAGAAAGTGTTTTTATTAAAAAAAATAAGTTAGAATTAAATTACTGGTTGTAGTTGGAAATATTGTAGTGCGGGCGACGTGTTATCGTTCCATCTGCCAGATACGCACGTGGTCTTAAATAACTTGACATTTCATTTTTGATGCTTCAAAATGGTTATAATGGAAAACGATTAACTGCTTTGTAATAAACGTATTGATCAATAGGTTTCGTACTCTTGTAAAGACTATTTCCCTTTTCTAAACGAACCACCGTTTTCGCCGTTTTTATCGGGATCTTCATGTCACTGAAAAAAGTAGTCTTTACAAGAAGTAGTCTGTAAAGCTAAAATGAAATAAAATATAACACTTAAAACATTGAAAGTGTAAATCATAAAAGAGGTTTTCACACCAGGAAAGTCAAACACACATGTGGAGTTAAAAATAATTTAGAACCCCTGTGACAAGTCGAACACTTAAAACAAAATAGATATAATTCACATCGTGACATTCAAGACCAATACACTTATACATCAGAAACCTTAAAAATAATATTTCTATGTTGTAGTTAAAGAGTAAAATGTACGTAAAACACATGTTAACAGATAATAAAATGTATTGGAGTAGGGATTGAATAATCCGTACACGCAGTGTTAATATGACAGTTTAATGAAGACAAGTTTCATAAATATACAATACATACGGCACACAGCCTGAACACGTGTTTCTACCATTACACTCAGCGCGATTGATAACGCTCTCACAGCGTCGAGCAGTGGGGCCAATCTTACTTCTATAAATCTCCTCACTGATTCAAACCCCACAAAATGTATTGCTTCACGAACTCCCCGTTATGAACTCCTTTTGTCCAGCTAGCCCCGCTACCGGGAGCACTGTGTGCGGGGGCGAGCGGGGACGGCGTGGGCTCATCGCGCGGCTGACACGGCGGGGGCGGAGGTGGGGGCAGGGCGGGGGCGGGGCGGGCGCGTCGGCGGTCGAACACCCGATCATAGGTCTGGCCGGGGCGACCTGGGACGAACCTTTAACAGGTTAATAACTTAATTCCTCGCGAGGGCCGGGCCCATAAGGCACTGCGCGCCGCGCCGCTGTTCCCACGCTCACAAATCACGGGGCAGCAGCGGCGGCGGCGGCCGGGCCAGGTGGCCGAGCCGGCTTATTATTGTTATTAACAAGTGCATGCGCCGGCCGGCTTTGCCGGAGATTTATATCGGCATCCTCCCACAAACACCGAGGAGCCCATTTTGTGCGAAGACCACACCCCCGCTCCGCGCCCCGCACCGCTCAGGCGGCGGGTGCGGGGACGAACCAGGAGGGCACATCCCTGGGGGGGGGGAAGGAGCGGGATGAGGGCAGCCGTGGAGGTGGGAAGAGATAGGAGACGCAGGCGGGGTGCCTGGTCGTAGTGAACATGGTGGATGTAACCAAGAAACGGAAAAAGATGGTGGGGTTGAAGATTCGGGAAGGGAGGGAATGGGTGACTGGGATGGGCTAGAAAGTTGTACCGTGGGGTGCGGGGTTAAATGATGTTTCCTTGCACGTCAACTGCTGTGGCCATTAGTTCTCTCAGCGTAGTGAAGGTTTTATCCTGGCAATGGCTCCTTCCCCGCTGAATATTGAAGTCCAGCTCCGACCTACACGTCTCCCTGTGGGAATTCCCCGCTTCAGGCACATTTCCCAGCGGGGTACCGCCTCACCCAGGACGAACTGTAAGTTTCCGACTGGTCTACAGACATGTGTGGCGGTGCATGTTGGTATGTATGTGTAAGGGAAGAGGATAAAAGAAGAAAGGGTAGCCAACCTTAAAATTCTACTCCAGTTGAATTCGATGGAAATATCTTGCTACCGTCGAAAATCCTCCACCGACAATGCTCAAACCCTGGGAACTCCCAGTCAGAGTCACTGCAAACAGCAACAATGCTTGATCGGATCTATACTCAGCTGGTGTCATGTCGGGAGGAGTGACGGGGAGGGGGTGGCGAAATGGAGGAGAAAGCAGAGATTCCCCTCCACGCAGTTCATCACCCCGCCACCAGAGGCAACGCCATCCCTATTGTCAAACGGCGAGGTTATTAAAAGTTTCCTTTCCTGCCGCTAGTTGCGCAGAGAAGCTCGTGGCATGCTACGGTGCCACGACGCGTGCCACAGCCACCAGTAGAAGACCTTGACACCACTGTTATACGAGAAGGCGAGAATGTTTCGACAAGTGCTGAAGAGGAGGACAGCTAGAGTTGGCATAGCATCCAGCAGCTCATGGTGATGGAGCAGTATTTGATAGTGTGGAAGGAGAAAGCATAGAGTAAAGAAGTACATGATCATTCTCTACCATGAATGTAACTCCGGAAGCGGGAAAATTCCGTGAACTTACGCTGAAGGACAGAATGAGAGACGGGAATGAACCGATGTGTGTACACCGCCGAGAATTCAGGCTTGGACGAAGAGACGAATTGGGAGAGTGGAAGTTAGAAGGGATGTGGTCAAGAAGCAAATCAAGCATCCAGGAGATCAGGAGAGGGATGAACATGATAGTGATAATGGTGAATGAAATCGAGTAAGATGGGATTTATGAAAGAAAGAAGATAATTAAATCCAATAAAACAGGTAGCAATAGCAAAGTCTTCACCTTCCCGCCATTGTATTTTTGGATAATGGCGGGAAGATGAAGACACTGATGCAAGACGAACAATGTGTCGTAAGGCACAGACGCTTAGATCCGCTGAGGAGAGAAAGAGACCTGAGCCGATGAAGAGGCGTGAGACGGAACGTCAGGAAATATGGCTGATTCAAATACATCCAAGGAATAAAGAAACAGGTGCGAAGATGCAATGAAGGTGAGGGGGCATAAGGGTGATTATGAACGCGCATAGATGAATTAGTACGAGTTATTACGAGAAGGATATTTTTCGAAAATGACAGTGAAAATGTGTCTGAAACTGAGTACGAGGAAATGACATAAGGGAAGACAATAATAGACAATAAATCCAATGCTGCCTAATGTGTCGCACGTATTTTTTTCTGATTAATGGTCATTTATAAAAAAAAAAATAATATTCCTTTCACAGTGGTTGACACACTTGAGAAATAGAAGATCTAACTAAATTAACTAAAGTTGGAAAAAAATCAATGGAATAAAAAAGAAAAAAAAATCAAAACAAAAGACTATAGGACTTGAGTAGACAAAGCAAAGGGCAGCATGCCCCCAAAAAGATTAAGCAGCAACGAAAAACAAGAAGTGGAATGAAACTCACGGAACTGAAACAAAGGCGAAGACGGAACCAATCGTCCGGTCACACCTGCCCGAAGACCATTCATTTCCCCTGACAGTGGATCAGGATATCGCAATTTCCGTGAACCGCGCGGGCGAAGAATTAGGGGGGAAGCGGGCGTTACAACGCCATCCAACGAAGTTGCATGGGAGAGTTCGCACAGAGTTGCATTCTTCCTCAATCAATTCAAATGACTGTGAGACGGCGTAACACATTCTGTTATGTTCATGTTATATATGTAGGTGTTTTAAGATGGAGATTGATAAAATTGCGGTTAAAACATGAACATTTTACTGATATAATTCAGCACCCGTGTATTTCAAATACATTGCAATGCCCGCCCCACGTAAAATATAATTTTGAACCTAGTGTTTCGATTCGGCGAGAACTTTGCGTGGAATTTTATGTTAAATAAAGTAATTGCCTAATCAAAACACGTGTTATTTTAGGAATTGTTTTAAAATGATACTGTGTTTTTAAAATTTGAATTTGCGTTACATTTGCTTTAAAATATGCGTAAGATTTAGGCGTGAGTATTATTGAGCGGGATTGTTAAGAAAGTGAATTATTTATTGTATTTTAGAGCCTCAATGTCAAAATACCATTAAATCACAGAGCTATGAAGGGTAATGGAGAAGAGAGAATGGGACGGGGACAGGGATCAGGACGACGACGGTAACGTGGACTTCATCGAGGATGAGTTTGGGGATGGAGACGAATGGAGATGGAAATGGGATCAGGAATGGGAATGGAAAGGAGGATGGGAAGGGGATTGGGATGGGATAGGGATGGGGATGAGGTAGGGGATGAGGACGGGGATGCGGACGGGGATGAGGACGGGTATGGGAACAGGGGACTGGGAAGAGGACGGGGGTGGGACGAGGATGGGGGCGGGGAAGAGGGCGGAGATGGGGTTGACGACGGGAATGGGGATGCGGATAGGGATGAGGACTGAGACGGGGATGGAGACAGGGATGAGGACGGGAACCTGACAGAACAGGATGAGGATGACGATGGGGAAAAAGACAATGGTGAGGATGGAGGTGGAGGAAGGGAACGGCGACGCCGAAGTGGAAAAAGGTGTTAAATAAGGAACGGAGGGGGCCGGAAAGGAGACGGGATGAAGTTTGAAGCACAGCCTAAGTCTTATGCCGGGGCTATAGAGAGGAACTGGAGCTGGTGCCGGGGGGGGGGGGGAGCGGCCGCAGCCAGCTGGGTGCGGGCGGCGCGAAGGCGCGATAGCCCGGGGTCAAGCGGCGACCCGCGCGCGGCGCGAGGCGCACCACGCCAGGCTAGGAGGGTTGGGGGAAGGGAAGGAAAAGAGCACGCCGCGCATGCGCCCCGCTGGCTGGCGCGAGCCGCCGCCGCTGATAAGACGGCGCGCGCGAAATTCGGTCAGGGCGGTGACTCGTGACCCGGCAGCCTGGCCAACAGACTAGCTGGCGCGATTCATGGTCCAAAGTGGTCCGTGGGTCACACCGTTCATACTCCAAAGATTGTTATAGGTTCTCGCAACAGAAGTTAGTGTTCAGAAAAGAGCCCAAGAGAGAGAGAGAAGAGAAAGAGAGGGAGAAAGAGAGAGAAAGAGAGGGAAAAAGAGAGAAAGAGGGAAAAGAGAGAAAGAGAGAGAAAGAGAGATATAGAGAGAGAAAGAGAGCGAAAAAGAGAAAGACAGAGAGAAAGACAGAGAGAGAAAGAGAGAGAAAAGAGAGAGAAAAGAGAGAAAGAGAGAGAAAGAAAGAGAGAAATGGAGAGAAAGAGAGAGACAGAGAGAGAAAGAGAGAAAGAAAGAGAGAAAGAGTGAAAGTATATGTTAGTGTGCACACGCGCACGTGCATGTGTGTTTGTGTGTGTGTGTGTGTGTGTGTGAGAGAGAGAGAGAGAGAGAGAGAGAGAGGAGAGAGAGAGGGAGAAATATACTGTGTGAGGCTGGACGTGAAAATGTTTGGTAGTGTGGATGTGGATGTGTGTGCGTGTGTCTCCATGTGAGTTAGTGCCCTTTGAAACGTTGCTGACAAACTAAAATCTGTTTTCTCTCTAAGTTTTCTTTCAATTTAATGCTTAATACATTTGTGTTATTTAAATATATGCATTTTACAGTTGTCACTTGAAACTGTGCGCATGCTAAGAGTTATTACATTCTACAAAACGTTTACCCGCATTTCTGAACGTTTATTTAGCTTTGCGACAAGCTTATATGCCGGACACACCTATTATGAATAACGCGAAATGAATACACTATGATAAAGCAAATTAATGAAAACAGGAAAGGACAGACAATAAATGTTTTGTAAGTGACGCAAATACAAAATATTTGTAATGCTTTCTTGGTACATGTGACTACCAATTAGTTGTTTCTGAACTACGGAGTGTCAATATCTAAAAGTATTTAGATTATTTTTCATCCAAAATTTGTTGATCAGGAGCCTTTTAATAAAATGCAGTAAACAGTTTGATGACTACATGAAAATCCTTGGGATAATATTCATTTGTATCGAAATCATGGTATATTCTTTCTACACATAAAAATTAAATGTAACTAAATACTATTCTTCCTTTCCCTCAGAACGAAAAACGAATCGTTGAAATTAGTCAAATATAAATCAGGTAAAACGAGTAAACTGAAAATGAAAGAAACAAAAACAGAAACCCTAATAATAATAATAATAATAATAATAATAATAATAATAATAATAATAATAATAAAATTGTCTTTATTAGTGGCGTGGCTCAGGCCATTTGGCCTGCTCTTCCGCCTAACCACATTAAATATATACATTATTTCATAAACTATGAAGAAGATCTAGGGGGAAGGAGAAAACTAGGGACCATCCCGGCATACGCCTTAAGCGATTGAGTAAACCCAGAAAACCTCAATCAGGATGGCGGCTGAAGGCCGAGGACATTGACAAAAATAGTAAGTCTAAATTTACTTAATACATTAATTAGAAAAAATAATAAATTAAAATATAAATTAATTAGAAGAAAAATAATCAATGGTAATACAAAAATGGCAAAATTAAGTAACAAAACTTATACAATAAGAGTAAATATTGTGTATTCTTATTGTATAAGTATTCTTATTAATTGGGGAAAATCAGGCAATCAATCTTAAAGTTTACATACCAGTTGTTAACATTACGATATTCCTAAATATTTGAGAAATAACATACATGTCCAAACTGTACAACACCATAGAATGCCATAGAATTCCTGCTAGAAAGAAAGCCTTTCAGAAGGCAGGGGCGGATCCAGCCGATTTGGGAAGGGGGGAGGCATCATAGAGTTTTGTTAAACAATAAACATATTTTTTATATTAGATATTATTTTTGTAGTGTATATGTGATTATATACAATACTATTGTTTGGTAATTATATAATTTTAATATAAATAAATTAATATTTAAATCAATTGTGCCTTATAAAGGAAGGAACAAACGAAAACCCTAGGCTTTTTGGGAGGGGACATGGCCCCCACGGCTTCCCTGGATTCGCCACTGGTAGAAGGCCATAGACATTGCATTGCTTTAAATGTTTCATTATCACATTTTCCTTGCGTACAAATTGAAAAGAAATAAATGAAAGGTAAATTTCAAAAAAAATATCTTTGATGGTCTGCATTTGGAAGAAGACATTTTACCAGAACACATTTCGAAGTCTACGTATTTCAATGCTAACATCACACATGTTTCCATGTATTTCTGTACATCGAACTTAAGTGTACCTCGGAACCCAAGAAATTTCTCTTTCGAACAACATCGCGTCGTAAACACAGCGATGAGATTTTACTTCGAAAATGGGCCGCACTTATAAACGTGACCCCGGGCGACGCCAGGAACTCTGTGCGTGAAGCTTGCCGCTCCAGCTGTCGGCGGGGCGCGACTCACGGCTATTTCGGGAGTGCGGTTTCTGGGTCTGCGACGTCACAAGAGTCAGTTTGCAAAAGTGCGAAAGAGGCTGTGTATTGTAGGCCAGATACTGTCTAATGAAGGCACATCTTCGCTTCTCCACGCTAAAATCTGTTATGTCTGTTATTTTTTATCCTTGTTATACAATAACATGACAAGACATTCCTTTAAGCAATCTAGTTTACATATTTCTTCTAAAACCTTCCGTACATCGATACATATTTTTATTCGTATAATCCCTAGAAACGCTGTCCCCCCGGCAACCTCTCCAACAATCAAAACGGTTCGTTCGCAGCTGCCTCCGAATCATCCTAATGTCAACAACAACAACAACAACAAAAACAAAACATAAATATTAAGACATGCGTAAACAATATAGTATTACTCGTTCACTTTACATTTGCAGACGGCAGAATTAGGAACTAAAGTTGTTTTGAAAGTGAAGGCCCGAACACACAACCGAGAATACACGAATGGCCCCGATGTCAATCAACATCTGACCAATCAACTGTCTCCGAAGGCAGCACAAGCGCTACAGACACAGCTGACGAATTATGCCTTTCTGACAGTGAGCTGGAGTCGCACTCTTAAATGATTAAGATAATATACAATAAAATAGATCACACCCACACGCTATTCACAACATTCACGTACAATATTTTTATTTCTTCTTTGCACTTATCTACTGCTAAATGGTTATGTTCTTCCCCCGCCGGGGTTCTGTGTGCTGCTCACCGCCATCTGTATCATATTAAACGGTCAGTGTCTACTGCAGACGCGCGTTTCTCATTCAGTCGGCGGTGACCTCATGTAAACAGATCGCAGCGCTCCGTCTGCAAATGTAAAGTGAACGAGTAATATAGCTCGACCAAGTTGAGAATGATGTTTACAGGAGCGCGCCACCGTCTGTGTTTACAATCGAACCGACAGAGACGGTGATATGAGGATACTCAATTCAAAATTAAAATGGGAGTGGGCCAAAACTATTGCGAAAGAAAGCGCGATTTATTTTGTTGCAAATATAGTATCTTCCCAATTAATATTTTAACTGTATTTGGACATGTCTGCAACTCATATTGGAAGAAATAAAAGTATACTTTTCTCTGCAAAACGATTCAAAATTTCGAAACTAATTCTTTGAATGAGCAGTAACATTCACATACATTGTATATTATAACTTAAGTACTTTATCAGAATATATACCAAATAAAATTATTTTTTTATGTAAGAAGTATCTACCACCATAATGAATAATATTATAGATACTTATAACAGTAAAGTTAATGTTTTGGTACTTTATTGCATTCCTAACAAACCGTCTAAAGCCTATGGAAAAATAGATGAATGAAGGAAAATGCAAAATGTTTAAATTAAATGAACAAGTATTAAAAATTCAATATAAATACAACTTTGTATTATAGTCTTGTACTAGAACGGTGAAAAGTAAAAAAAGCAACTTAAAGGGACAAAAATAAAACAGTCAGTGCAAATCTTGCATGATGTGTATCTGATGTTATATTTTATCAGCTGATTCACAACATCTATGAAGGAGGCCGTGGTAATTCCGTAGAAGCAGTCTCTGAATTGGCTTCATGATCCTGGCGACTTTTGTTAGCTAAACTGACTGTACAGATCAGTGTTTTCACTGTTAGTTCCACAACGCGCCGCAATCACAGCCTTCATTCTTCACTTGGTCGAGTTATAACAAAATATACCAAACATTTAGGTATATAATCTTCATATCTATTTTCGTTGTTGATTTCCCTGCCGTTCAGCGGCAGTTTCATGAGTATAACGTTTTTTTCGTGAGGCTTATTTAGGAATCTTCATTTGCCTTGACGTCCATCTCTCCCCACGTGGAACCTTAAAATTCGATGGGGGCTTTTAACTTATTCTCTCCCTTTCTGTATCATATTCCTTTAAAGTGCTTGAAATAGTTTAAAATTCTTAAAGAATTGATTAAAAAGTACAATCAGTTAACAGTTGCATACCAATGCTATTCCATTATATCAGGAAAACATCCGTTCCTTCGAGAGCACTTTCTCAATTGCATAATTAAGAAACTTCGGGAGTCACACATAATTCGAAAAGTGCATTCTCTTATATTGAACTAAATTGAATTGAGTATGTGTGGCCAAAACTCATGTAGAAGCTTGAATCTATCCTATTTCTCTTTTTTTAAAGAGAAAACAATAAAAACTGTATGTTTGGTCTAGTAAGGAGAAAAGCTACATGAATTATTGAAAACCAAAACAAGGAACATTGCCAGCATGTGCTCACGGAAAACTAAAAAAATCCGATCCAAATTCAATTTTCTAGAATTATAATGACAAAAGGAAAACAATGCTTACAAGGAAATATTTCGTGGTGCCATCTCCATTGTTTCTGAATTAGGACGTGATGCAACTGATGAATAAATAAGCATAATATGAACTTCTGTTTTCTGTGGACGGCCATTTTAAAGGGGGAGATAGCGCTTCAAACGCGAGCGCACAAAGAGCTCATTACACTGTTTAGCACAAAAGAATGCCATCTCTTCGAACAAACACAAAACGTATGCATTCTAGACCCGTTACAAAGTCCGGTTTAGTGCAATTTCTATTTGTTATTTTGAGGACAACTTCTCATAAGATATGATTTGAAATGTGCTGTCCCAGGTGACAAAATTCAAAGAAAAATCTGAAAAAAATGTGAGTTACTTCTCTTTAAAACAAAATCAATGTCTCCTGAAATGTGTCTTCCTTTGAAAAAAACAAGTTTCCGGCATCAACTAGGGCCTACATATATAACATTTATGCGCAATTTTCTGACAGAAAAATAGTTTTAGGCAATAATTACTAACGCAAAGTTGATATTATGGCCTCAAATTTTCACCAGTGCCTAGTTGTAAATCAGAAATATTTTTTGTAAAATGTTATATCACATTTTACGAAGAAGGGCTAGGCTTTATTTTGAATGCAAAAGCTATATTTTTATAATGAATAACAGAATTCTGGTTTTATTAAGAAATTAAAACATTTTTATTTAAAAGAAAAAGGTTTCTCGAACCGGTCCAGCGGCGACATGTGTACTTAAAATTGTACTTCCGAGAATGATCTTGAATCTGCTTATTAATGACAACCTATTTCAAAAACAAAGAGAACACTGAGTTTAAACTTCCTAATTTTTATAAACATGAAAATACATACGAGGTTTCTAATGTTTTGGCGAACACTTCCTACAAATATGACCAGTAACTTCACAAATTGTGTCATCAGTAACATCACAAATCCAGACACGTAAGCGTGCGAGTAAGAAGACAAAATGATTTAACAAAACCAGACGCCACCGCGTACGAGTTAAACAACGCCAGCGAGCGGTCGCCGCAGCGCCGCGCCAGCGTCGCGTATTCGGCCGGGAGCCCGCCCAGCAGCGACGCGTCGGCGGCGCCCGCCCAGCTCGGCTCCGCGCCGTGCCGCCCGCTTCTCTAAATTCTGCAGCAAGTGTGCTTGCGCGGCGGACAGAGGTACGGCTAGCTAATTCTATTATTTTCTATTAACGGATTGTCAGCCTGCGACGAGGCTCCTGAGAGCCATCTGCACGGAGAATGGAACACTATTTCACTGGCGCCCCGTGGAAACAAATGAAGTTGGTTTACTGCCCCGAGAGCGGCGGCGGAGAAGCGTCGGTGGAAGGTGGGAAGGAACGGAGCGGGGCGGAGCGGGGCGGGAGGTGGAGCGACGAGGCGAGGCGGAGCGCCAGATAAGCGAGAGGGTTAACCGCCCTCGGCGCCGAGATAGCAGCGCCGCGGCGCCAGAGGGGGTGGCGCGGAGGAGGGCACGTGCGTGAGAGGGAGGGAATGAGAGAGAGAGGAAGGACGGCGACAGAGATGCACAAGGGTGGTGTCTGCGTTGAGAGTTGGCGGTAGCGTCGAGACGAAGATTGTGGCTGGGTGGAGACGATGAAGCCGGTGGAGATGAGTACCAATGGAGACGAGCGTGAATAAGGATCATTGGAGACTTCACAACGCGGGTTTCCAAACAGTAGCTCGCATACAGCTCCACAAAAATGTACGAAGCACTCTCGTGTAATATTGCAATGAATTAAATATTTAAAGTCTTCACAATACTAAAATAACATAGTATAGTATGCCCAGTAAAACAGTTCTTTATATCCCTAGAATATCAAAAAAGTTACTGTTCCATAATGTAACATGTGTGTAACAAATATTTAGTGATTAACAAGTTCCTTGTTTATACGAAAACAGTAAAATCTCTCTCAACGTTCGTGACTGTCAGAATGTTTCACTGTAATATTCTCAACAAAAAAGTCCGCTCGTCCCGGTGTATTTCTTTATTCTGTGACCATTATAGCAAGACTCACCAAAATCTGTGTAGTTATGGGGAGTTCTGTGATAATATTTGTCGCAGAAGTTGTAAACGTCTGTGACCCACATGTCGTTCACGGACGCCTTCAAATGTTATGCTTTGTGAACCACTTATGGATCACGGGACAGTGAATGTGACATATCAAACTATTAATTGAAAATGGGGAAAAAAGGTATGGAAATGTAAGGTAAAATTTGCAGAGGCAGAGGTGAGTGAGAAATTAAATGAACTGTCATTCAAAGAACGCAGATGAACTGCTAAAACATGGAAGCAATCGGTGCTTAAATGAAGAAGTACAAAAGAGGAATACGAAGACAACAAACGCTAGAGGATAACCAAACTGAATTGGGTCTAAGAAGGATACCAAGTGAGAGCAAAAGAAAGCAATGCACTTCAACAATAACGATCTTTGCAAGAATCGATACAAAAGGGACAGTTTTCGATGTACAGATTACTGACCTCGAAGGAAGCGTAAATGTGCAAACTATGGTAAATTTAACGAGGTAACGATGATGGTACAAGGGACTCAAACAATATCGTTTCACAGGAGATGGAGGCTGCAGGGGAAACTGGAGATACTGTAGTGACGGTGGAGACATCGCTAGGAACAGAGAGGCACAAAAACAGCTCCGCGAACAACTGTGCAGAAGGCAGACGCAAACTACGCCGGCAGCCGCGAGGGGAAGAAAGTTTTAATAGATAATGATGCAAAGTGGGGGAAGCAGAAACCCGGAGAAATTGGCCAACAGGGGCACGCGCGCCAGGGGCGCGGTGGGCGACACGCACAAAAGGACAGGAGAGGGGGGGAAGGGAGGACTTGGAGAGGAATCATGAGGGGGGAGCGGAGGGAAGAGAAGAGGAGGTGAGAAGAAAGAAAGGGGAGGACAGAAGTGGAGGTTGAAGGGAATGGGAGGGGGAGGGGAGAGGAGATTGAGACAAAAGGTGCGAGGGAGGGGAGGGGTGGGAGTGTGTGAGAGGGGAGGGGATGGGGGAGAGATGGGCGGAGATGAGAATTGAAGGAGTGGAAGGAAAGAGGGGGAGGGAAGAGGTGAGGAGGGGAGATGAATGATGATGATGATGGGCGATGAGGAGGGGAGGAGGAATGGATGGGAGGGGGAAGAGAGGAGGGGAGATGAGATGAGGGGAGAGAATAATGGTAAGGAGGAACAATTTGGGGGAGGGGGAGGGAGAGGGTGTGGGAGGGGCCGAGGAGTGGAGTGGGAAGAGGGAGGGGGAAAGAGATGGGAGGAGAGGGAGAGGAGAGAAATGAAAACATAAAGAGCCACTCGCCCCTTGGGCGAGACCCAGCAGTAGATGCCACTGCATCTGTAGGTTCACCGCGTAGAAAGGGACTTGAGGGCGGATCTTGTTCCCCGCTACCTGGGCAAAATGTCCGTCAGTTTGGTTTCTTTGAGGGCATGGGTGGGGCCTCCATGCACTGTATTTTTGAGGTTCTGCAAGGAACAACGTTGATTATTTTGTGTTTTTCTGTGCGCATCAACTGTAATGGCCATTAGTCTGGCTAGTGTAGAACGTGTTATATCCCGGGAGATGGCAGTGTTCCCGCCCCGCTAGGACGAAATATCCGACGCCAACCTTCAAGTCGGTTTATGAATGATGCCGATTGACGTGTATTCGGCGGAGTGCCCGCACAACAGCGACGCGTAGAGTGTCAACTGCTAAGGTCAATAGTGTCAATAGTCTTAACAGTGTCATTAGTCTCATAAGTGTAGAGCATGTTGTCCTTCAAGATATGATGCTGATCCTTCCCCGCTGGATTGTGAGACCCGCCGTCGACCAACAAGTCGAAAGCGAGGTTTTCTCTAACCAGGTATCTCCCACCATCGTATCACCGCGGCATCCGGGACAAGCTGTAAACGTCCCGCCTGGTTTCCCGGCTCTTGTGGTAGTGTAGTACATGTTAGTGCAAATAAGGGGAGAAGAAAGGACAAGGAAAAGGAAGGAAAGATTGCGCTTGGTTCGTGGCCTGTTTGTTAGGATACTGCTGGTGTTGTGTGCCACCAGGCCAGTGGCACTTGCCTGGTGTTGATCGTAGAAACCACGCAAAAGCACCTATCAGAGCCACTAGAATTCTCCTCCACACAGTATATGAATTCAACCTAGCTACCTTGTTAATGTTGAAAATCCTGCCACTATCGGGACTCGATCCCTAGGACCTCCCTGTCATAGGTACGCAGTAATATTAGTTGAATCCCTGAGCCACCTAATTCGGTTCTGTAAGTCGGCTTGCAAGAATTCCTCTTCCAGGTATCTCCACCAGAGGGGCACCGTCCCAATCGGGAAATGTTCTAAGCTTCCAATAGATCTCCCAGCTTCTGAAGTAGTGTAGTGCCAAGTAACTGTGAGTGTAAGTAAAGGGTGAGGATAGAACATGGAAGAGAAAAGAAAGATCGTTGCGCGGTCCGTGGCCCGTTGTTAGGGTATTGCCCCGGCATTCGCTTGGTCTTGATCGGAGAAACCATAGAAAACTGGCGATCAGAGTAGTCGGCCGCTAGAATTCTCTTGCAGACAGCGGCTTAATTTGAACTAGCTACAAAACTAAACTGTTAGCTATAAGTGTAGAAATCCGATACCGTCAAACCTTGAACTTCAGCACCACCCGGACAGGGACAATTGCAGTGGCAACCGTTGTCGCCCTGAGCTATCTCAGCTTATTGCAACGGTCAATTGATGCCAGGTCCTTTGCGTGCGACGTAATAGTGCTCGTCTCTCACCAATTCCGAACCCGTGGAGACATCACAATGAACGATGGAGGAGAAGTATTCTCCGATTTTAATATCTTGCCCCTAGTGAGTGAGTACATTGTTATCTGATCCGGAGTTTCAATTTAAAAAATGTCAATGCATGTTCACTCGACTCACTATGGGAAGGTCCAAGGTTCACAACCGGGAGGTCCAAGGTTAGAATGCTGACGGCAGAATTTTCGACACCAGCTAGATCAGGTGCAGTCTCTGTCTGGAGGAACATTCTAGCGGCAGGTTGCTCTGATCGGTAATTTTCCATGGTGTCTCTGACCAATTCCAGGCGAATGCCGGAGAAGGATACTTAAAAATGGGCCACAGACCGCACGCGATCTTATCTTCCTCTTTCTTGCCGTGTCCTCACCCCTTACGTGCAGACACAACACTTACACGCGCTACACTACCACACATGACGTAAAACAGGTCGGAAGCTTAGAGCTTGTCCCGGCTGGGGAGGTGCCCCGTCGTCGTGGGGAAATAACTGGTTGCGGAAAAACCCTGCTAGCCGACAGGAAGGTGCCGGGAATCTCACCTAGTAGCGGGGGAAAATCATCGCCACCTTCCCGAAAAACCATGCACTACACCAACGGGACTAACGACATCAGTTGACGCGCCCGCAATCACTAATCAATCAAAAAAAATCGTCGGTGGTCAAGAAATTCAAATCGCCTGTTAACACAAAGGCAGCCGATAGGATTGATGTGGGCACAACGGTCAATGAAAATATTAGCGCATGCGCAGTGTATCGCTTTTGTCTGTAGGGTCTAGTTATTGCAGCCTGCTATTTGCAATGTTAGATTGAACAAGTACAGAAATTGTGTGTCTCAGATTTTGTCTCTTTTGCCCGAAGGAAAGACGATCACGTTTTTCGCCTGCTGATATGAAAATACCGGATGTAAACCCAAGGGAAATTTTGAATGCATTAACTTGATGTATAAATAAAGAAATAATTTTAAATAGTTTTTTTGTCGAAGTTTATACTGCAATATTAGAAATATCCCTACCGAAGCGCTTAAGTAATAAAACTCATCTAACAATCCACATAGTTGTAAATTAAATTGTTTTGAACAGTTGGGGTTTTTGCTTCTTAATTAAAACAACGATCTTTTTTCAAAACTACCTTTAGCAAACTTCTTTTACTATGTTGCAAGTCTGGTGATGCGAAAATACAATTTCAAGGATCGGTACGTAAACGTTAATGTGTCTGTGCGTGATTTCGTAACACTGAAAAACGATTCAGTTTGGGCGTGGTTCTTTTTACATTTTTGTACTCACATTATTAATGGGCCTATTGCAACGCATTAAATCGTTCATCAAATGACATGTTATGGCACAATTCATTATACCGTTGCTACTTTATTCACAAAATATTTACGTCAAGAGCGACGTAATTATCATAGATGATCCATGAGCCCTTTACGTGATGACACTGCTTTAGCACCACTCCTGTAAATGTGACCATATTATGGTAAAAGAGTCAAGCTTCACAACATGATATGTCAAAGTTCCTATCTAAATGTGGAGGCTAATCCTGGTACACGAATTCGGTGTACTTAACCATTCTACGGATTGGATACACTAGTAATACAGCTTTATTCATAATGTTGGAATTTTAATGTAATCATTTCATTAAATTTTGTGAAGTACAATTCCATACCTTTATTAGAACCATAAAAATGTTCTGCCTTCTTCGCTTCCAAAATATGTTGTGTTATAGACACAATCATTAAATATGTAATTGCAGAAGAGTGATCTGTAGTTTTCAGGAAATGTAAATAAACACGCTTCAAAATATCACGTCAACTAACAAAGTAGGAATACATTTTCAAGTTTAGTCTAATAAAACTAAATTTTTTAGCCTCTAATTTTTTTAAACCAGCCTATTTTAATATAAATTTTTCATTATCTTAGTTTCTTGCATTTTATAAAAATTAGCAAATAAGTTATGAATAGATATTCTAACTCGCTTTCTTTATTCTTTTTTTTAACATTCACACGTGCAATAAAGTATGAAGTATGCCAGCCTGGATGGATAACCAAGGTCACTGAAGCTGTTTTATAAACTAAAAGAACAAACTCTCGAACAATCTGGTAATCAGGTCTTCTGAACAATAGTGAAAACGTTGAACGACTCAAGGGACATCATATCCCAAATTTACCTTTCCGATCCAACTGATTTATGTAATAGATGATATGTCTACTGTTTAATGTCCGTATGTTCTGTTTAAAATACAGAACATTTTCCCAAGACTATGGCTTTAAAGTTCCAAATACATTTAATAATTATTTTAAATATACATATTATATTCTAAATTAAAACAAGGAAAATTATTTTCACAATATTTACAAGAAACATAAAATATTAATCTTCAAACGCTAGACGCAAAGTTCAGGTACCATGAAGTATTACCAAAAATCAAATCATTTTTGAAGTACTTCAACATCAGAAATGATTTGGATATTGTAGTCATCGTAGGCTATAATTACTTCTAATAGAACTAATATCTACGAAATCATGTCACAACTTTAAATGCAACAAATTTGCTTCTTTATTTGCACTAGTTTATGATAAGAAAAGTGATAGCGCAATCATATTACGCTGTGGCAATCTCTATTCTGGTGCATAATTATCTAGAAAAAACTAAAATCACTAATTGGTTTAATATTCTTCGTTTATTAAGTACGTACGACAACACTACAGTTAGCTTAACTTTTAGCTTAAGACATCCAAAAATAGCAATTTCAATGTGACTGATGTCGCTTACATTCTCAGGAAGCACGAACATGCTCAGACACAGAAAATAATTTAATGCTTCAAGAAAGAGAGACAAAAAACACAACAAAGCTGCGAAAACACACGGCGCAAAATGCAATTTAAAAACAAAGAACGTGCACATAAAACTCGTCTTGCGTTAGCAAATCCCGGCACGTTCTGGAGGGCAAGTCGAGAATAAGCACGCAATACATCACAGTGCAATTTACTCGCCTTATGATTTCCGCACGACGCAGACGCAGCTGTTTTTCGGAGAAACTCTTTCGGTCGAGCCTGCTGCCTCGTCTCGCCTCATCCCACGCCCCCCCACACACACGCACTGGGGCGAAATGGGTCGAACAACGCCCATGTCAAAAAGATACGAAATAAAAAGAATCGTACACTACTGAAAAATAATACGAGAAGCACAAAGAAAAAAATGGTTACACCAATTCCGCTATAGAAATATAAATAAAAAGAAAGTCGGCCCCTTGCCGCAATCGCTAAGGTAATAAGTGCCGTAGTGATCTCACATCCAGGGATCGCGGGTTCGAGACCCGCCTCGGACATGTTGTATGTGGTCGTCCTTTCGTCCCCTGTCATCATCATATCATTTCATCCTCATACCATAACGTTAAATCCAATAGTGTTCGCTAATGACCTAGTAGATGATGCGACCTTAAAATAGAAAAAAAAATGTTTGGAAACTGCTATTTGTGAGGAAATACGCAATTTTTAACCGCATCCATTTGCAGCTCCTTGATAATGATCAAATACAGCAATAACTATGACTTCCAATGCCACAAAAAATGGCATTCCATAGTAGCAGAATAATAATATGAGGGCGGTAGCCTTGTAAGTATATTTCATTTGCATATTAAAGGGTAAATATTGCTGCGAGTCGTATTCGAACAATTTTCAAACGTAAAACATGTAGTGGGAAGACAAATATTATTTGATTTGAGTTGTTTGTGTATTTTAAGCCTAAGATTTTTTTTAAAAAAGATGGTATTATATGTTGAAGAAGGAGGAAAAATGACTTATCACCCAGACGATCTAAGCATTTTTAGTTCAATGATCAAAACGAAAAGGCAAACTGGTCCCCAATATTGATAGAATTAAAACAATTTATTGAGATTAGAAAAATTCGTTTGCTTTTGTTTAATTTTTACGCACTAATTATACGTTTTGAATTGTCCGCCGGCGTCATTAGCCGAATTAATCAAGTCCGCTCCTTGAAGTCATGGACAGAGCAATACGCGGACGCCAGTTTCCCAAATAGTTTGACTGTCCTGGGAACCCCGGTTAGTACCTATGGCGCCGAGCCCCTGCCGAAGGCGTAAAACAGTGGTGTCAAGGTCTTCTACTGGTGGCAGTGGCAGGCGTCGTGGCACCGTAGCATGCCACAGATTTCTCTGCGCAACAAGCGTCGGGAAAGGGGACTATTAAGAGTAATAATAACCCCGCCGTTTTACAACAGGGATGGCGTTAGCTCTGGTGGCGTGGTAATGAACTGCGTGGAGGGGCGATTTCGTTGTGGCACTCTTGCCACGGACTCCCGCTCGTGGCATCGACCTTGACAACACTGGCGTATAAGGTATCGGCTGAACCGAGACGTTACGAGACACGACAAATAACTTAATGGAGGATTACTTCAACATACGTCCAATGCCCAAAAAGGCTAAAGAGAAATGTTGCGAAAAAAGACGCAACTAGTTTTTATCAGTCTTTTTTGTTTTAGTTTATGATTCTTCTGTTAAGGGGGAAAGAGAACTTATGATAGGCACGTTTTATGCGTCTTTTTGGCCCACTGTGTGCCATCTCGCGCCGCCAGAAACGCAATCATAGGAGAAAACTAGTTTTCGAGCGCTGATTATGCATCGCTATAAAGATGTCACATAAAAAGGCGGGCGGACGGTGCTGGCGAAGGCGAAGGCGATGGCGGTGGCAGCGGGCGGCGGGCAAAAGCAACGATGGCGTTCACGCGGAGATGAAAACACTGCCAGGAAATGTCCGATTTGCGGTGACTGTTTAACAACGTCAAAAACAAAAATCGATTGGGAGAGGCGATTCGTTGTTCTGTGGTTCAATTGCTTGGTTCTGACCTTGGCTTCATTCTAGGTGAAGGTGAGCAAAGTCGATGGACCAAAAATATTTATGACAGCTTTTCTGGAAGACTATCATTTCTAATTGTTAATTAATTTCCACACCAACTTCATTACTTGCAGAATCTGTGAATTAACTACTATATTCTTCCGTCAGTAAACTTCAGCGACCAAATAGAAGAGAATTTGCAGTTGCCTTCAACCACACTCCATTACACAACTCATCAGAAGTAAATTGGTTCCAAGTTCTTCAATCAGAAACATCAATTTCAATTATCACTTCCCACGACACTTTGCCTTTGAATGAAAAATTATTGATTGCCGCACAGTTAACGAGGTGGGTAGATGGTTCAATCTATGTTAACTTCTTCGACAGTACCACTTGTGTTCATAACTTATGTTGTAACATTTCACTATATTACTCAATGTTAGCGTCGGTTTCGTTAACAATTTTGTTAAAAATTTGTTAAAAGGTATATACTTCGAAAACTTGAGATCGATACAATGCTTTCAATACGATATAGTTAGATATTCTCGAACAAAACCACCTTTCGATGAAACTAAGTTGTCATCTACATACCAGCGCAATAAAATTAAACCTTTCCAGATCCATCAACTCCTCACTGGATTTACCGGCACTACTTACAACCTACTTCCATTCCATTACAGCACTAATTGACCTCGGAAGTGTTATCACCATCAGCGCTTATCTCCTACCTCACGATGTCGCTCCACCACATCAAACCCCCACCACAGCTGCCACCTCCGCAGCCGTAGAGTCAGCGCTTACCCCAGCAAGACCAT
The DNA here is from genome assembly GCA_031308135.1 of Acheta domesticus. Classification (NCBI taxonomy): domain Eukaryota; kingdom Metazoa; phylum Arthropoda; class Insecta; order Orthoptera; family Gryllidae; genus Acheta; species Acheta domesticus. The sequence continues at coordinate 49,456,337 of JAHLJT010009419.1, forward strand.
CACTACCGTCACCGCTCTGTATCCACCATCGCCTTCGACGCCGTCGCCCAATCCGCGGCTCCTCGCCAGATTAACGTCGCGGCGCGAAGACAAAATGGCGAAGGGGCTCTCGCGCAAGAAAAGAACCGCCACAGCGCCCTGGGCGGAGCTCACGTTCAGATTGTGTTTAAGGATCAAGGGACAGGAAGAATTTATAAGTTATGGCGCGGAGGAGGCGGAGGCGGGGCGGGACGGAGCCTCGGGCGGTCGCCGGCGCTCTGGAGACCGAGCCCGCCATAAAAAGGAGACTCTAAGAGAAAACATAATTTCACTCTCGGTAAAGATGTGCAGCGGTGCCGGAGATTAATGAAGTCACCCGCGGAATCGTATAAAAAAAAGGAGGAAGAAAAAAGAATGGGAGGAAGGAGAAGAGGGTTGCGGGTGGTGGTGGTGGTCGCGGTTTTGGGGAATGGTGGTGGTGGTGGTGGGTGGTGATGGGGATGATAGTGTTGGCGTTGGCGGCGGTGGAAACGGCAAAGAGAAGACGACGGGAGCAAGCCATTGTGGTAGGGAAAGTGAGGTTATACGGCGACGGTTGAGGTGGGCGGGGTCGGGACTGGGCGAAGTGGGCGGCAGTGGCAGCGAGGTTAGCATGATCGGTGGGG
>JAHLJT010009419.1:49466506-49583771 GCA_031308135.1 Acheta domesticus
TACAGATGTAATCTGCATTAAAATCCTGAAAATACACCACTTGATTTGCCAAAATCGTGTGAGTTTATGAAGGTAATGGAATCAGAAACATTATATAATCCACATAAAATATATGATTACCAATTTCGAGAGCATATTGGATAGCAAAATACAGAATACCCATTTTCTTTAAGTGATGCACTACTGTCCGTTTTTAAAAATGTTTATCACGTTGGCTTTTGTAATACACTATTGGTAAAATTTTTCTAGCCTATGTATCATTGATACACACTAATTCCAATTGGTATTACATATACCATGGCACATTATTATATATTATTTTTCTGACATTGTTTCGTTTTGAAGAATGGTTTCAGTGATTTACGAGTGAATTTCAACTGAAATGTGGTCAGAATATTTTGGGACAGAAACGTTTTAGGTGTTAATCTACTTTATCAAGAACACTTAAAATAAGTTGTTGGTAGTGAAACACAATAAGATCAAAACGGTGTTTCAAGATAAAAAAAAGTTGAGTTGATTTTGTTAATTTTTTTACTTAATTTAATGAAGTAATTGATGAAGTAATGAAGTATATCAACTATAAGGATGAAATTTTTCTGTTTATTTTCACAGTTATCTATCTTGGCAATTTACTATCAAAAGAATTGAAAATGAGGGAAAGTGTGAAGTAATCTGGAGAGGTAAATAACTCGAAAACATCAGAAACGGACTTTAAGGGACTTTCTCTTGCACACAGACGAAATTAAGTAATGTTTTTATTAGTGTTAATTGCGTTATTTAGTACTAGTTGAATGTGGGGTCGCCAACGCTGTAAACTGTTTTAAAAGAATATAAATGTGTTGAAAATTTATTTTATACTTCATTTCTTTCATGCGTGGCTTTGTTCAAATATGTTCTTAGAGCACCTGGCATTGGACTTACCAATGAATCGGAGGTAGCTTTTAATGTTATACTCCAGTTCAAAAATTCCCAACAGTCAATGGCCTTGTATATTAACTCCAAATGGGATTGATAGGGATTGTATATGCAACTGGTAATATTGCAATTTCAAAATTATAATCGCTGTAAAAAAATACTTACAGGTATATGAATGATGCGACAGCCACCGCTATATTTTTTACGGTTTGTTTTCTAATATGAACATAAACGATCGCCTGTAAGCTGTTGTTCCGCGTTATTCTCTAACGCTAATAAAAGATAACTCTCAATGAATTTGGAAAATTCTGTCGTAAAATCTTCTACAACTACATTTGATTCCCTGAGTTGCTGGACACTTCCAAATTTTTGTCCCCTATTTTAAGATTTTAAACTCCACAAACACAGTCTGACTTTTGTTCTGAAGGCGAATATATAACCATTAAGCGAATGTATAAGCATTAAAAGGTTATTATTTGTTTGTTATGTGTATAAGTTGTAAGTAACAGTAAACTGAAAATATATTTTTGCACGTTTAAGAAATGTATAGTTTAGTATTTACAGTTCTTGTTTCCTTCGTATTCACTTCACGTTCTTCAAATTTAATGTTCCAAGACGAGTTGCAATTTTTTTATACAAAATACGCATGAAATACTTCACATTTCACAACAACTGAAATATTTCAGAATTTACATCATATTCTGCCGGACGATATTCATTTAATTTTTTGCTACGTTTGTCAAAAATTACTATTGTCATCCTCATAGAAAAAAATTATGGTGTCGTGGGCTGAAAATAACCACGGAATAATGGGGTTTAATCAACGTCACCTTGCATAGATCTATTTAGGTGGCATTGGTGTAATTCCCTGTCATACAAAGATCGCACCGCCAAAACACGAAAAGAACGGTTGTTGTCAATTTCTTGGAATCTTCCTGGCCGGATCGGAAACAAATTATCAGTTCTGCATCAGGAGACCGAGACGCTTTCCAGTGACACCTCATGTACCTCGATTTGGTGCTTGGGAAGTGGTCTACCCGTGAGAGATGGAACTGTACACACACACACACCGGGCGCGCCGGCGCGCACGCTAGAGCAGTTAACTCGTATGTAGGGATTACATGGGAGCGAATACTTCGTATTCTGTGACGAAAAAAAGCTCGCTGCCACCTGTTTTAATAATTCAACTTGTTGTAAGAGCATATGTAGGAATTTCGGAAATCAAGAAAAACGTGGAGATTACATTTATCTTCAAAACATCAGACACAACATCTAACTTTTGCCAACTTGAATTGCAATTGCCATTAAAAATAACGATGTGCATGATACCCACTCTCCCACAATGAATGTTCTAGGAGGTGAGTCACGATCTTTAATTCAAACAAATGCAGTTCCCTTGATACTTTCTAGAGTATCTGTCTCCATTTATTTCAAACCTGATCTGAATCATATGAATTTTAAAGAATTTATAATTATTTCCATTTGTTTACATATTATCCTGCTTTCCTGAATCATCTAATTTTCTTGTATTCTGATGTTTCCATATTGTTGTGTACTGGAGTGTTAAAGAATCTCCTACAGAAAATACAGAATATTATGCTTTGCTCTTAGTTAACTCAGAAAAATCTCGACTTCCAGATCTTTCTTGAGGCACGCGCTAAACAATTGCCCCAGCCCTTTCGCACGTACGCCCAAAACTTGGTTCATTCTTTATTCAACGAGGAGTCCATTTATTTTTCTCTTACGAGAAACTCTTCGTTTCTCGTAATCACTTCCCTGGGGCTGCCAAAAGAGTTTTGTCTCAATTAGTGAAGCGAGAAGAAGGAATTTAATCAGATTTTTATGCAGGACTTCTCGCCCGGGCCACCCACCAGCCCGACATCGCTACCGCCTCCGCCTCCGCCTCCGCCTCCGCCTCCGCCTCCGCCTCCGCCTCCGCCTCCGCCTCCGCCTCCGCCTCCGCCTCCGCCTCCGCCTCCGCCTCCGCCTCCGCCACCGCCACCGCCACCGCCACCGCCACCGCCACCGCCACCGCCACCGCCAACCCCTACCAGTGTCCGCCGCCACCGCCCTCAACCAAAGTCTCTACAATCCAGCACCCCGTCGCCGGCTGCCCTTCCCAACCCTCATCAAACCACCGTCGCCCCTACCCCGCCCACCGCCTCGCCCTCTCCCGCCACGCCATTGTACGGAATAATTAAGATGCGAGACGGGAGGGGGCCGCGAGTCCTCGTTAATCTCGGCGCTCTCCGACGCCTCCTCTCGCATTAATAAGAAAAGCGACCGCACCTTCCAGTTACATATTTACCATCTCATTAAAATATTAGGCGTCCATTTGTTTCTTTATCTGAGTCTCGAACAGGAATTGATTATCTTGCTTCGCGCGCCGCCATTGAACGAGAAGAGCGACGAAGACGGGGAGGAAGGAGAAGAAAAAGGGATAAGGTGGAGGAGGATAATGTAGAGCTGAAGGATGCTGAGGATGAGTAGGAGAGTAAGATGAGTAGAAGAAGAGTGATGAGAAACGTGAAGTGAGAAAAGATAAAGTTGAGAGGATGTGGTGAATTTGAAGAATGATGGTGATGAGATGAAAGAGGGAAGGAAGACGAGGGGAAGGGATTGTGGAGAAGGGGGATGAAAATGATGAGGAGAAGCAGGGGAGGAAGGGAGAGAATAGGGAAAGAGGTGGGAGGCTGTGATGAAGAATAGTGATTACATGAGGAAGGGAGATAGAGAAGGAGAAGTGGAGGTGAAGGAGGACTAGGTAGTTGAAGAGGAAGATCAAGAATGGGAGAAAGAGAGGAAATGCATAAGAATAAAGGAAGCATAGGACGGGGAGGAAATGGATAAGAAGGAAGAGAAGGAAGAGGAAAAAACGATTGGAGGCGCGCTAGATGGATGAAAAGGAGGTGTGAGAGGAGGAGGGAGGAGTTTGATAAGGAAAAAGAGGGGGAGGGAAGAAAAAATAGATAAAAAGATGATGAAGAGGGAGAAGGGAGTAGAGGAGAGCTAGATTGACGAAGAGGAGAAAATGGTAGGAGCTGGACAAGAAAAAATGGAGAGGAAGGACTGGAGTAAACGGGAAAGAGGGAGAAAAAGAGGGAGAGAAAGAGGGAGAAGGGAATAGAGGAGGACTAGTTGAAAGAAGGGGATTGGGAGTAGTAAGGGAGGAGTTCGATAAGACAAAAGGAAGGAAACTACAAGAGAAAAACGGATAAGAGGAGGATAAAAAGGAAGGGGGAAAAGGGATAAGGCGGTGCAGGAGTTAGAAGAGAAGGAGCAGGAGAAATCGCGGATCTGGATAAGAAAAAAACAGGGGAGAGAGAGGACAGATGAGAAGGAGGAAGAGGGCGGATGCGGTGGAGGCGCGAGCGCCTCTCGCGTGGAGCTAATTTCGAGGCGTCCGATTTTCCCGCGCGATTGGCGCGTTCCCGCCCGCTGCGCCCGAGAGGCGGCGGCGGCGGAGATCTGCGCGTCACCTCGCGCGGCCCTCAAAGCCGCCGCCCTTATCTGGGGCTTCGATTTTAATTTAACCGGCGCGCTCCCCGTTCTCTGTCCAGGCTCAGCTGCAGCTTGTTCTGGTTAGGCTACTGATAGATTTGTCCCGAGTTCAAAACCTCTTTCGTCTCTGGATTTTGTGGCTGTGTTTTCAGGCATTCCTTTTCTCTGTACCATTTACCTACCACATTCCAATTCCATTATATGATACTAATTGTTCTTCCAATTTTGTTGGCTCGTCAGTCTCGTATACGTTCACGCTAATGTTTGACAATAATCGTTCCTCACTAATGGGATAGTGCGTGACGGTGCTTCATTATTATAATTTTCATTTGTTTTATTTCATTTCAAACACAATTAGCTACTGACATTCCTTTTGTAATTATTCTTGCTATTCGTTTAATATTCTAAGAGGAAAATTTGACAAATGTGGTGTCTTTTGAGGTGTTCCAGTAAAGAAAATCTGACGTAGCTTTTCGCATATTACTTGTTATGTAGATTCTTTTTTCACAAATTCTTGACTTTCTTCTGTCTACAAATTATTTTCCTTTAAAGGCTTTTATTATATTATTTGTTCGAAGCATTGACTTAATGACAATATTTTCTGATTGCTTTCCTTCAGTTTAACGCTCAACATACGCTTCTGATAACTCAATACTCTCTTCGCTTCTTTTTGAAATATATATATTTTGTCTCTTCCACAAACTAGATTATCTCAAGTTCCTCGACAACTTTAAAGTTGACCACTTGTATTTCACTCACTATATATTCACCCGTATGATTACAAAGAAGCCAAAGTTCCAAAAATTTTAAGAACAATTTGATAACTGATGAAAATTGAATTTAAATTGAACTTTGTATTTCCAGTTTAAATTATTTTATTTGGTCAGCAAAACACCCAAGTAATTAATATGTATTGTATAAGAATTGATTTCTTCCTTAACTAATTACCCAATATGTGAATTATTGGGCAATAAATGTAAAAAATTAACATTTTAATTCACAAAGTAAGTAGACGTCTATTGTTAACACGAGATGAGAAACCCACAATAAGTAAATTAAATTTTAATGTAAGGAGAGGAATGTAAGGAATAATTAACTCTGTGGTACTTACTTCCAATTGATACGAGGAGGAATGTGAATTGTTAAGTATATGGTTATTAAATTTTAAATATTATTAAAAGCAGTTGGGGAATCTGTAAAATATAGATAAGTTGAAAAACGTCGTACATAAATTAGTCATCGTACTCGCACCAGTAAAATAAACTACTACATCTTAAGTTTAAAAAAAACTTAAAATTAAACATTGAATATAGTAAGATAAAACCACGGAACAATGTAAAACGAAATAAATAGCATTATGAAGTTATTTATTAAATGATTAAATAATTAGTGAAATAATTATCTCTATGAGGTATATCGAGAACCTCTGAAACTATTAGACAGATTATTTGAAAGGAACAGTGACTTCGAACTTAAGTGCATCGATGGCTTAAAATTTTATTTATTTGCTTCACAAGCACTCTTACATCAAACTAGTTCCAACTTAATGGACAGTAATTTCCAAGCGTGTTGGACGCAACATAGCGAAGATTAAACCTTATTACCCAAAAAAGTTGAATTAAAAATTCTAATACAAAATAATTTGCAAAAAATCTAGTAGTTTGTTATTTCACTGCTTAGAAACACTTCATTCTCCATCGACTCCATGCACAAAGATAATGGTTAAAAGTGCATGTAATATTTTGCTTTTTCGAAACTTGTTTCGTTTCCTGAGAGTTATTCAAGATAATGCTATTCCACTAAACATGACGGAATCTCTTTAAATAGTTCTTGTGACGTAGTTCTAATCTTTACGCAGTGCGCAAATTCGGAGATGACTTATTTACCCTGAATATTCCGTGCAAGGCCTTCAGAAGAGTGCATTCGTGTGGGAATCAAAATCTACTATGTAGTAATATATTTTTTCTATTCCCGTTGTATAATGCTGCCATTGGAGGGCTGCAATCAGTTGCATAATGATAGTCATTTCGATACTTTTTTCATTACGATACAGGTTCTTACGAGACGCTTACAAACCAAGTATTGGCACTTTATTAATCATTGAGAATCGTTGCAGTAAATGTCTCGTTCGAGTGTATGTTTTAAAATTGCATTTAATATTATATTATGCTTCTCAGTTCTAATTTCTTTTATTAGTAGTAATTTTTACATGAAATATTATTTAAAATAAAGTGGATCGTAATTTCATTTTGATCCTATTTGACTAGCGCAGTGGTAGTTATTGCAGAAAACATTTGAGTGACGTTAATATTTGAACGCAAGTCATTTTGTGTTATTTGCTGCTGCCGTGAGGTTGTCCTTAAAAACCGTCCAATTCTTTAGTTTAAATTTTTAATGAAGGTAGTTCTTTCTGGTGGTGTTGACGTTTCCAGAAATGATAGAAAATGGGAAAATGGTGACGTCGGAATATTATTGCCGCAACTTTGTAGTCCCTCCCTGACGCTCTGGTAAAAACAAAGCCACCTGCGGGTGTAGGGTAGAGAGGTGTCCGCTAGGTGGCCTTGGCTGAATCTTGCATGTCGACTACCACGAAACGATTCAGTGGAGAAGTTTAACTTATAAAAGTGACCATAAGTCGTAGAAAAAGTACCGTATAAAACTCGATGTAATGGGTATTAATACATCATCGTTTCATAATGTACTATTTACTAACAATTCAATTCTATTACGACTCATCGATATACAATGTCGCTAAAGACATTTACCGAAATATATTACAATCTAATCAATCAGAAAGTACAACAAATAATATTCATAGAGAATTCTCTTAAATTGATGAAAATTAATAGTGAAAACCCGAATTGACAGTATATTATTTGTGAAGAACTAATGTCCAAAATGAATTGAAAACGTTACAAAGACATTTTACATAAATATTGGATATAGTACCTAAAAGACAAAATAGTGGAAATGTTATCGTGTTGGGGTTCCTCTTTACATAGTGTGAAATAATACAAGGTAAAAACCAGTTCGAATCAGCAAAAAGTTCTAAAGCCTGAACATTTGGATTAATAATTATTTGCTGCGTAATCGAACTGTGTACCACAAATGCTTCCAAAAATGTAAATAAAAAAAATCGTCTTATATGATGTAATTAAGTACGCAATGGAGTTAATTTAGAAGTAGAAAGTGGAAAGAGTACACAAAATGTCAATCTTTTTCCGAGTTTAAAATGCATGTAAAGAGATTAAGGTTTATATTACACACCCAATACAGGTTTATATTACATATTTTGTTCAAGAAATGAAAAGAGACTCCGCCATTCTCGAGTACCAATGTAGGGAAAAATATTATTTTTGATTAAAATGTAGAGTTCAGATTACTTCACGGAGCCATTAATTTAATACACCAATTGATTCGTAGAAAAACGTAACGTCGGTAACAAAGATGTAAGAAAACAGTGAAAAACAGTCATGCTGCGAATGACTACTCTTGTCATGATGACGCAGTAACGGGTTAGGAGCGAGGGGCCCAGAGGAGAGGATTCGAGGGGGCGTGTCGAAGACGATGGCGCTCTCGGGACGAGGCGGGAGGCGATGAAAGCTAGAACGTGGTCCCGACGAGAGCCTGTGCGGTGCTTTGGAACCGCAAGGCGAGGCGGATGCCTCTGTGAAGAGCGTACCGAGGCGGGGATGGGGAGGCGGAACCGAGCGGAGCGTGCGAAGCGGAGCGGTGAAGGCGTAGCGGGGGCGGGGAAGAAGTTGCGAGTCGGGACGGAGTAGCGGAACGTGGAAAGTGTAGCGGGGTGGTAAAGGAGAACAGCAGCAATGAAGGCGTAGCGCAAGGTCTTCTACTGATGGCAGTGGCACGCTTCGTGGCACCGTAGCATGCCACGAGCTTCTCTGCGCAACGGGTGCAGGGAAAGGGAACTATTTGTAACCCCGCCGGTTTTACAATAGGGATGGCGTGGAGGAGCGATTTCGTCATGGCACTCATACCACGGGACTCCCGCTTGTGGCATCGACCTTGACAACACTGGCGTAACGGGACAGGATGGGAGAAGCGGAGCTGGGAAGGAGAAGCAGGAGCGGGGCTGCCAAAAAAGTATCTGGGCAGGCAAAGAGTAGCGGGGCAGAGAAGGAATAGTGGGGGGTGGGAATCAAGGAAGGAGTAACATTTTCAACATTCAAAAAATCTGAGAATTTAACAAAACTACCGGGGAATATTAATTTTGGTTAAAATCTTGCCAACTCTAACTGGCAGCGTTGACGTAGACAGACAAATGGACGGACCAAATTTTCGAAATCAAGGACTCACGAAATGAAGATTATTTCTACAATTCGTGTTACAGAAAGTATTTTACTACATATAGGAACAAGAATTATCCACTTTTAGGAATAAGGGAAATCCGATACGAATTTACCTGCTAAAAAAAATCGTCGTCTTTTTGCTGGAGCAAACCTGACTGTATACGACGCGACGTAAGTAGTACGCGAGAAAGCAGCACTTGTTTTCCTGCGAAAGGATCCTTGTATGTTGCGCGCAGATAGTAATTGAAAAGTGGTCCGTGCACGTATGAGTTTGCTGTAGCAATGTGGACATTTATCACTTCTACTAGACGTCTTCCGACGTCATTACACACACACAATTGACTTATTAAGGAATCAGTTAAATCTAATATTTCCTATTTTTTCATACAAACACTTTCATTGCAACTATGTTAACGTTACAGATACCTTTTCCTAGCACAGGAGCATGAAAGGAAGGACTATGAAAATGGTAGGAAAGGAAGGCGCAGCGGGAAGTCGTAGTAAAAGCTGAAAAGGCGGAGCGGCACATAAAAGAGGAGGGGGCGGGCAAGAAGAAGAGCGTAGGGGTGGAGAGACGCGGCAAAAGGCGCGGCGGGAAGAGGCGGGACGTTGCGGGCGTGCGAAAGGACGGGCAAAGAGGAGAGGCGGGGCGCGCCGGTGAAAATTTAACGCGCCGCCGCCCCCACCACCACCGCCGCCGCCGCCGCCGCAGTTCCAGCGGAGTCTCGAAGGCGGGGAAGAAACGCCAGAGCGCGAGGCGGCGCGCCGGCAAACTGCTAATTTAATCACCTGCAGCGGCGCCAGACGTGTTCACTGCCGAAGGAGGCCGTTAGCCTTCGGCGCCCGCTTAGCCCGCCCGCTTCGCCCGCTCCACCCACCCCGCCCTGCCACGCCCCCTCCGGCCCACAGGCCGCCGACGCACCTACCCCGTGGCTCGTTCTCGCAATGTGGAGTCGCGTCGCAGCTTCACGCCCTTTCTTGCCCCGTGTATTCTCATTCGGATTCGTTATCTCTTCGTCTTTTGCGAGCTACTTTTCTCGCCACTCTTCTTGCTGAGAAAGAGCTAGCATTTTGAGAACGGAATTATTTCAGTGTGAGGGTGAGTGAACGTGTGAAGGGAACAAGATTGTGTATGAGGACATGTACATCCTCCAATTCCAATTTTTCGATGCTTCTATTTTGCACTTACTGTCATTCTTCTGCGTATTTATGTAGCTTTCTTACTTGGTAGTTCCACGTTTTTTCGTTCCGTTATTTCTCGTATGAGTAACTTCATGTTATATTTCCTTGTATGAATGAATATTCAGTTTTTCGAATACATTTTTTAACGGAACAGATTATGTGTCTACCGCAAGTAAATCATCAGCGAGTCATACATACATTAGACGGTCATATTCTTCAACGAATATAATCTGTGTAAATTGTAGAGCAATTTTCAATGTTCCTACTGATACTCTACTGTAATTTCTCTTCCCCCTCTCGCCGCTAAACTGCGACAACCTCTCCCTCCAGCACGATATACTTCCACGCTGCCTCCTTCCTAACGGCTGCGGGGAAGTGCGACGAAGGATTTCCGCGCCACCGCCGCGTCCGCCATTACCGCCTTCGCCACAATCGCCCTCCGAAAACATTCTACTCCCCGCCCTTCTCTTCTTCTCGGCGTTTTGCAGAGTCTTTTGCCGTCTTAGGGTCACCTCGCCTCCGCTCCGCCCGCCCTGCCGCCCCGCCCCTGCACTCCCCCGCCGCGCTCACTCCGCCTATCCCGCCCCGCCCTGCTCTACCGCGCCCAATCCGCCCCGCCTGATACCCCCGCCCGATCCGATCCACCCTATCCGCTCCGCCCGATCCGATCTCCCCCGCCCGATCTTCCCTTCCCGATCCTCCCCCCCCAGATCCTCCCCGCCAGATCCTCCTCGCCCGATCCTCCCCGCCCGATCCGATCCGCCCTATCCGCTTCGCACGATGTGCCCCGCCCGATTCCACCCCGCCCAAAACCGCCCCGCCCGATCCACTCCGCCCGATCCACTCCGCCCAATCCGCCCCGTCTGTACCATCCCGCACGATCCAACCCACCTAATTCAACCCTCTCGATCCAATCCGCCCGATCCAACACCGCCCGACTCAAACCGCCTTATCCAACCAGCTTAATCAAACTCGCCCGTTCCAACCCACCTGCCCTGTCCCGTTCAATCCCGTAACGCTCCACCCCGCCCTGCCCCACCCGCCTCAACGCACGCCTCATCTTTTCCCGTCCCGCACGTACCTAAATTCTTTCGCTGCTATCCGCCATCGCCGTTGCTCACTCCGCCCCATGCCGCCCGCTTCCGCCCCTCCCCGCTCTCTACCCCACCAAGCCATCGCCACGCCACCACCACCACCGCCGCAGTGCGAAAACAAATGACGATCCAAGTTGCGCATCATCAGAGCTCCTGGATTAGTCCCGCCATCTAAGTTAATAGTTTGTGCGCTCTTGGGTTCGCCGGAGTTTCCCTTTACGGCGCGCGCGAAGGGGAAGACGCCCGAGGATCGCGCTGTGGCGGTGGGCGGCGGGGGGGGGGGGGAGGAGGGAGCCGGGACGGCGAACGGCGCGCGCAGGGAGGAAGCGAAGATACGACGTCGTTAAAAAAATCTTATAGGTTCGCTTCTCCCGCAGCGCCGGCGAAGTCGCGCTCAACTTGGTGGCGATCGGTTTCCTGTCCCTTCCCAAGGCCGGCGAATTTTGCAGTTCTATGACGTTTCAGTTTATTTGCGTCGGTTTTGGAAGTTTAAAAAATGGAATTAATATGTCGTGTTTTTAGTATGTTAGGTTCTATTTTGAAACTTGTATTTCAAGCCCAAAACAATTTTTATGCTATTGAACTAACACTTCTTAGAAGAAAACGGTGGTTGTAGTTTTGTTTTCAACATCGAGTGTGCCTCACAATTGTGAAAAGGAAATCATATTTCCGTAATAAACGACAGGAAGGATTCATTTATACATATTGAAAGTATTTTTTTTCTTATATTGTTTACGTCTGCAAATGCTTTTTGCCAAGTGATATATTTCTTCGACACTGCCTTGTCGAAAGTTTTGCGACTTCAAACACGGTAACTGATTTAAAACGTGTCCCAAGAAAAGGAAATGTGTTAGTAAGGCTGGATCATGATTTTAAAGAATATATAATGCAGTAAAATTTTTAAAAGTTGTCATAAATTAATTCGTTTAAATATCATGACGTGTACACTTAGTTTATGAACTAAGCTGAGATTACTCCTGTAAGATAAAAAGTACTGGCGAACCGAATACAATATTTCGATTGCATCAGAGTACCGATAGTACCTTTTTTCTGCACCCAATACCTAAATACTATATTTACAAGTTCAAGGATTCAATAAGAAACGGAAACGTCAACTTTATATAAATATTTAAAGAGCGCACACATTCTAGGCGCAAACTTATTCGTCAAAATATCTCCACTTCTCTGGGTAAAACTGACATTGAAGTTAATTTTTCGTAACAACAGTCACTTTTGAACCGTTTTACCACCCACTCATAAATACATTTACAAAACACAAAACAAAAACTATGCATGAAAAAAAACAATGAAAAAAAGGACAATAAAAATAAAATCGTAAAAAAAGAAATTATCGTAAAAATCGTAAAAAAGAATTAAACAAACGAAAAACATGAAAACAAACTAGAATCAAACAAAAGCATAACGAAAAAACAACTGCATGAACATCGCATCGCAACACGGGGAGCCGGCGGCCGTGGTCGGTCAGGCGGCCGGCGCCGCGACGCCCGGCGGCGTCAGCTCATTCGACGGCCGACGGGCGGCGGGGGCGGCGGGGGCGGCGGCGGCGTTAGCGGCCAGCGGCGGGAGCACGTCCTCGTTAATCAAACTGAGATGGCGGCGTGGGGGCCGCGGCGCGGGACGGGGGCGGGGGCGGGGGCGGGGGGCGGCGCCGGCACCTGGGCCCCGCGCCTTCTAATTGCAGGCGCTTCCGACCAGCGGCGCGTAATTGAGCCGGCGGCCGCCCGCCGCAGCACCGTCGCGCGCGCTTCCTGCGCCGCGTATTACCGGCGCGCTGTATTGCTGTTATCCGGGGGTGATAATTATACGGGGCGGGCCCCTGCCGACCCCGACGCCGGTAACGCGTCCGCCCAATTTGTTTAAAAAAACACGCGTGGGCCGTGGATTGGCCGGCGCACCGCAGCCGTCGCCTCCACGCTGCTAGAGGTGGGGCTTTGCTACCGCACTACATCCCCAGGCCTAAGCTGGGCAGTGCGCACTACCCGTCTCTCACTGTTTGGTACTTGCCGCTGGACATTCGTTTTGATGTTGCCGCTTCCACAATGGTGCTGGAAGTTGTAAGTTTAAGTCTGAAACCTCGTTTTTATTATCACGTTTTATTGATTCGCTGATATAAATTCCTACATTTAAATAGCTCAACCCTCACAGTCCATTGACTCTCATCAGTATTTTCATTACTGCATGATTACGAACCAAAATAATTTATAATTGTGCAATTCTGCTTTGTCGGCCAGCATCTTTGTCGCAATGTTGATACGTAGCAGCATTAGAAGCATTAGAGGCAGATGCACATCGCTGACTAAAGACTGGTCATTCTTTTATTTGGAGCATATTTTTTTTACCACTACCGTACTTCACATTTTTCTCCACCACCGCAACTTCCATCAATACATCCGACATCCCACAAAGGCCGTCCCTTTCAGTTTCATCCCAATTACACGCACCCCATCCGCCAACGTCGAATTCACCCTCACACTACCGCCTCTGCTGCCCCTACCTGAGTCCGCTGGTGTGGAGATCCCATCGCTTCACCCCCACTCTTACAACCGCAAAGGCATAGCTCCTACACTCCACACGCTCGCTCGATCGGGCTCCATCCACCATTTTGCTCGCCACCTCACAATTTTTCTAACCCGTCATGCCATCATCCCGACATTCCGTTATCCAAATATTCTGTCATTTCGACATTTCGTCATACAAATATTCCGACATCTCGACATTCTATAACCCCGCCACTCCGGCATCCCGCCATTCCTTCATTATGGCATTCCTTCCCCTCGTCCATTCCTTCCCTTCGTCATTCCTTCCCCTCGTCATTCTCTGCTCTCATCATTTCTTCCTCTCGCCAATCCTTCCCTTCATCATACCATTATCCCATCATTTCGACATTCCACTTCCGTTATCCTGCCATCCCGTCATTACGACATTCCTTCCCCTTGTCATTCCGTTACGTCTTCTTTCCGTTATTCCGTCATCCCTCCATTCCTTCACCACTTCAACCAGCCACTCCGCCATTTATCCACTAGTCATCCACCCGCCCACCATTTCCCTCTAGCTGCCCACCTTCCCATTCATTTACGATTTCGTCCAGTAAACCTCCCACACTTCACGTGCCCCCTCACACCCTCCGCGCCACCATCCGCCCGCTCACCAGCACCCCCTGGCCACCTCCCCCCCGGCCGCTGGGGCGATGCGTCGCCGGGCGATTACAGGGGCGGGGTGGAGAGGCGCGGCCGCGTGGCCGTTGGTCGAGCTTATTGACTGAGGGACGCCCCCGCCGCAATTTAATAGCTATCATGAAGGTATTTCCGTATCACTTCCGTTGCGCACGAGTGTGCCGGGATATGGGAATTTCGCCTTCCATCAGCGATCGATGCTCTGCGGGGAGGGTGCGAGTGTTGTTTCGATTTTTATCGTGACAGACGTTGTTCGTACGGCTATTATTTTTTTCGTAAACTACTTTTGGAATTGTTATTTCTCCGTCGGTTGCATAACAGGAAATTGAAGGGGTGTTGAGGTGGGAGAATATGTACGCCATCGTTACACTTTTCCTGTTATTAATTGATGGTGTTGCTTTACTCGTTTTGTAAAGTATTGTGGATTATTAATCGTGAAGCAGAAATAATTCTATTGGGGGATATGCGCTCTCGTGTTTGGGAACTTCGTGCAAGGGATCAATATTTGGAGGCAAAGGAGGAACGCCAGTTGAATTGTAGTACGCCACGTCGTTTCCGGTGTTGTTGAACTTGAGTCCGTTTCCTATTTATCCATTTGTGATAACTGAACGCTTTTTAATCTACCGATGAGAACTGTCAAGCAGGAAGAGGAAATTTAAAATATAATTAGTACTTTTTACAATAGTGTTCGAAGGAACATTTTCATAAAAGGTCGTAGTATATTTTCTGGAATTTTTTATCGAATGAAGCGATACTCTCTTTACAAAAAGGGTTCAATGAATTCAAACTGAATTTGAATATTCCAAATTATGTGAAAATATTCATTTAAAATGTATCATTAAACACACACGTATTTTAGCACGCAATTCATTAATTTTATTTTACCAAACCAGATACGAGTTTACATACGAAATGCACAAACTGATTACAATCATATTTTGAAGCTACACGTCGTACCTCATCCAAAGAGTGAACCCATCGTGTGCGTCTTTTCTTTGCGTCCTTTGATCCGGCGGAGGAGTCTCAAGTTGAGCGCGCACCAACTGTACAACGTCCTTCTCGCGCGCGCCTCCGTCTTCCTCGCCTTCTGGGAGGTTTTCAGCGGTCGTATAAGGGGAGGCCCGCGCTCTGTACGAGTCTTGTAATTAATGCTTACTGCTCTAATTTTATTCCCTAACTATTATCACTGTTGCCTGGGGTCTCTGCCGAACTCGAGGGATCAGGCGCCTCTTTCGCTCTGCCCCCGCCGCCGCCCCCGCCGCCCCCGCCGCCCCCCGCCGCCGCCCCCCGCCGCCCTCCGCCGCCGCCCCCCGCCGCCGCCCCCGCCGCCGCCCCCGCCGCCCCGCCGCCGCCCCGCCGTCGTCCCCGCCGTCGTCCCGCCCCCGCCGCCGCCCCCGCCGCCGCCCCCGCCGCCGCCCCGCCGTCCACCCCCCGCCGCCGCCCCCGCAGCCGCCGCCGCCGCCACTCTCACCACCACTGCCGCCTCGGCCGACTTGCCTCCTTCGCAGCCTCTTTTGCTCTCCCTTGCTCTTTCTCCTCCTCGCCCCTTCGCACTGCGTGGCTAGACGTCCCTCTACCGTCTTATGCCCTTCACGGTCCTCGCTCCTTCTGCCTGGAGCGCGCACGCTCGTCTGATCGTGCGACACCTACCAGACTACAAACCCCACTGCATTCACCGCCCGCAACCCCTCTCCCCGTTCCACTCACCTATTGCCTCACCGCTTCCTTTCCTTTACGCTAACTCGCTACCTAGGCACGTAACTGCCCCGCCACTTCCTCATTCCGCTATTTATTCATTGCGCCTCGTCATCACTCCCTCATGACACTTCACCATGACGTCACCAGCCTCTACACCAACACTTCAAAACGTCACATCACCAATCCAACATATCACCCCCCCCCACTATGCCGCCACCCATCATGACACTACCACATATCTCCACCCCATTACATCATCTCTCTACCAATTCATCACATCAAGTTACCACCCCTCCACTTCACCACCCCTCCACTTCACCATTCAGCCACATCGACACTAACTCATATTACTGTTTCGCCTCGTTTCCTTACTGCCATCTCACCATTCCAAAACATGCCTCGCCTAATTTTCATCCCTTTATGTCTATTCCGATCAGCACCAGTCACCTCTCTACCTCCTTAGATCTTCATACAGGCAAGTGACTACACCACCAATGGTCACCCCGTCTCCTTGTTTTCGTAAGGCTGTCTCTACATTTCCCTGATCCAGTGTTTCTTCACATTAACATTATCCCTGCCTCCCTGTTGACTACTTGCACGGTTTCTTGAGTTTTCTTTCCTCCATATTTGATATTTTCAGTGTGAAACTTAAGAACTCTTCTCCACTCAACCGACCATCACCCCACCTTCTCCTGCCATTTCCACTGACTTTAGGTCCTTCCAGTCCTCTGCGAAGGGTTTTCATCACCCTTGTGGCCATCATTGTCATCGTCGCCTTCGTCTCTATCGTCGCCATCAGCATTTCACCACTTGCGCATTCTTAGTGTGCTAACTGCTCGCTGTATTCCTTATAACACGTTAGGTACTTGTCATGGAAGGACAGAAACAAGGGCTGTTCTGACCTTCAAATACATCCACATGTACTTTACGCAGTTTTGTTGCTTTTTTCTGTTATTATTAAATTAAGACATTTTAATTTCTCGTCAAATCATCAGATGAAGTATTATGTCAATAGTTGAAGAAAAGCTTATTTATTTTTGTTTCTTATTAACTTATTATTGCCTTCTAAGCAGTAATGTAAACTATTCGTGATCTTGAAAGGAATGCATTAATTATTTTCTTGTTACCCAAAGTACAATGCAGACTTTTTCGCGTAATCGAAGAATAGCTGATTTTGTTTTATTTTGCCTTCATTTTCTTTTGTTATCATTACTAGTTGATTCCTGCATTCAATTTTTTATAATCATTATTCGCCCGTCCACCACCTTTCCTGAATATTGTACTCGTGTCTTCAATACTTCAAGTTAAGAATATTTGGTGTTACGCTTATCATCATACCATCATCATCATTATCACCTATTTCTCCACGTTTTTCATCGTCGCCTTCAAAGCGTTAGAGCCGAAAGAAATCTTAATATTAGTGCGATATAAAATCACTTTGGGAGTTTTGATTCTATAAACGAACCTCATACAAATCACAAGAAAGCTACAGTATCAAGGCTCAATCGATTCCATAAGACGAATTACTCCCCCTTATCCCCTAATCATTAATGGTAAAGCAATTCCTTAGCTACCCTCTAATAAAGCAGTAACATATGTAGGACTACAATTTGACGCTAAATTAACTTGGAAAACACATATCTACCATTGTTTAAAAACTAAATAACAACTAACATACACATTTTAAAATTATATCCCTTTCTTAACAAAAAATCCAAGTTATCTACAGAATCAGCCTTATCAATATTTAAATAAATATATTATTCGCGCTTCTTTAACTTACGCCTGCCCTATATGGGGTGGTACTGCAAAATCTAATTTTCAAAAACCAGAAGTCATACAAAATAGGTTCTTAAGAAATATATTAAAAGCCCCTTGGTTTATTCGAAATAGTCAAACTATAGAATGTAATAGTTTAGCCATCTATTACAAATGAAATAGGTAAATAACATGAAGTGACCATTGGTTTATGAACCGGGTATAGAACTTTATGTAGAAACTTTCCGAGCGGAATGTAGAAAAAACAAGTGAAGGTGATCTAAGAGAAAACGAGTATTTCGGACGAACATGTGAATGCAGTGGGGAATTAATGGTTGTGTGTTACTAGTCAACGCACAAAATTATAAGGAACAGAATAAAGTTTGTTTCAGCTAAATCGGGTCACAGAAACGCATAATATCGCGAGTTTTGTGATCACGACATTGACATTTAACATGTAAAAAGAACGAAAAACAACAATGGTCGTGACGTCACTTTAGAAAAGTTTGGATATATTAATAAATTAAACGAAAACTAGTGTGTCTACCGAGATTTGGCATATACCAAAGTATTCCGTGGAATACCGGCCAAATTATAAACGTGGTGACACAATTTTAGGACGCCGAACATTAATAGATAAACATTATGTTACATTAGTTAATTGAGAAATAAACGAGCGATGTTTGTAGGCATGAGACGCACGAAAAAGCATTCTTTTAACAAAATGAAGCGAGAAAAGTGATGTCTAAGAAGTGGAATGGATACGAAATTTTAATTGGGAATTTTACAATATAATAAGACAATCCAGGAAGTGTTAGAAATTAATAATAAACTATTTTATAAGTTATAAAGCAGAAGACAATAGAGGCGCTATTGTTTTGTTCGGAAAAAAGTTATAAATGCTTTAGGACAACAATGGGGGAGACGGAGTGAATAGCTTGGTAGCGAGAGGCAGAATCCGCGTCGCTTGTTGCAAGAACAATTTTAAAATTTGGATTTGTAATTTTTTGATGAAGTGTTCTCTTCTGGACTCGTACTAGTGAACTATTATAAACTGTGAGAGGAGTGAATAACTTCGTGGCGAGTTGTACTCCGCGTCACTCGTGATATTATTTTAACACGCGAACTTATAAGATCTCGAGAAGGTGTTGCTCCTTCGGACTTGTATTCGCAAGGTGGCGGAACTGTATGCCCTGTGATGTGAACTATTTTAGTAGTAATATATAAAGCTATGCCACGCGCGATCCTAATTTTGAGTTTTGTGAATTTTGAACGTTTTTCTACTAATGTTTGGAACTGGTGTTACTTCGACCATTGAAAAAATCGAAGCGGGTGTCGCCGAACGAAGTGTGCCGAGGTGCAGCAGACTCGAGCGCGCCTCTGCATATCGTCGCCGTGGTCAGTGCCAATTTGGGGGGCACTGATAATTCGGCGCTAGCAGGCAGCAGTGGAGCAGCGTTCTTACGCATGACGGCGTGAGATCTTGTGTGTGGGGACCTGGTCGCTGCTTCGTTACAACGCAAGGGAAGTGGAATATTTTTTTGTTTTGCAACACTCCAGTGAAGTCAGTGACTTTGATTTCTTTGCTCTTGGGAAGAATAAATGGTTTGCAAAGCCAAAACTGGAAACATTTTTGCGGGGATTGCAATGTAATGGGTGTGGCCACAGTATTGAGCTCATTATTTCGTAATAACGTTTGGGTATAATATGTTTATTGATTTTTGTGATTTTTATGATATTGTGTTTTGTTGATGTTGTGTGGTATTGATTCCTTTATGAGGGTATTAATGTTTCTGTTGGTTAAAAAGAAAATAAACAAACGAGATTTTGAGTTCTCGTTTTGATGTTACGTAACCGGTGTTTTTATCACATAGCTAGCTGAATCCTGGTCCCTGTATTGGCGTGGCGCTTGTGTTCTGTAGAGAACAAATCACTCCGGATAGTAAAAAGGGGGGGCACAGTGGTGTGCATTGTAGATATTACAGGTGATCAGCAAGGAAGTTTTTCGTGATCAACAATAGGAGTTGAGAGGGGAGATTTTCATTACATTAGTGCCCAGTTCGTAGGGCGTTTTAGTAAATAGGAAAGGGGGGGGTTTCGTTGCATTGGCGCCCGTTTCGTGGGCGTGATCGATATCGGTAGCAGGGTGAGAGAAGGGGTTTTTCGTTACAAGAAGAACTAAGCGTCGTTCCTTTAAAAATCAGGATCAACCTACTCTCCTCATAATTCTTCACCAGTCACTCTCATTCCAGCACGAGACACCGAGCGGTGCGGACCTGCTCTCTAGCGCTCCGCATAACCGACAACGTGCTATAATTTACACCAAGTGTTATAAGTGATATTACACCTAGTGTTTCTACTCAAACAAACAGTGCAAAGCTTCTATGGCATATGCCATAGACTCATCCACAGGGCAGGCAATTAGCCAAGCCCTATACACCCTGCACAATGCAGACATCAACCAAGAAGGGCATTCAGAGCTGACCTCCTTGGAAACCAGCGTAGATATGGACACCAGCAACGCAGCTTCGCCAGCTCTACTCAATGGCGAGGGCATCGTCAACCAAGCCTTGACTCAGCACAACGCGTTCTACGGGACTCCACCGCCAGCTCCTGCCCCACATCAACAAAACAAAAGGTCAGTGAGTGTTAGTGACAGTGAAAGTGAAACCGAAAACAAGAAAATCAATCGTTCAAGTGAAAGAGCGGGTGAAAATTCCAAATCATCCACTGATTACGAATATAATGTACCCACTAGAAACATGTTCGGCGAACTTGGTGAAGTCGGTGAAGGCCCTGAAAGCAACAGATTTCAATATCTCAAAGAAACGTGCAACGACCAGATAATTCCAGCTAACAGAATTCCACCCATTTATGTAGCCAACATTCCTAACGTCAGCAATTTCATAAATGAACTCAAAACCAAAGTTACCAAACATTTTGTTACCGATGTTAAAAACAATAAAATTAAAATAAATTCAAGTTCAGCAACAGACTATAGGAACATTGTAAAATACTTAATACATTCACAAAGAAGCTTCCACACGTATAAAGATCCCGCAAATAATAAATACTCGGTTGTTTTCAAAAATCTGCATACATCAATTTCCGAAGACAACATAAAAGAAGATTTAAAATTGCAACACCCTTCAATTATAAAAATTACAAGGTTAAATAAGGACAATAAACCAATCCCAGTAGTAGCAGCAGAATTTAGTGGCGCAGAACCCATTGAATCAATATTAACTATAAACTCAATTTGCAACCAGTCACCACCGAAAAAAGAAGAAAACCCAAAGGTCCAATATAGTGTCAAAGGTGCTTAGATTATGGTCACACTAAGAACAACTGTAATCACAAAATTCACTGCGCATTTTGCGCAGGTAATTATTACACCGCAACATGCCCCCGCAAGAATGAAGATCCGCTTTGTGCTGCCATGGGAAGCATAAAGCAGACATTAGAGACAATTCGTGCAGATATTATAAGGAAATTAGTGACACAAAAAGTCAGCGATATTCTAGGAAAAACAATAATGAAAATACGAAAGCCTCTACACCCCCACCCTCTACTCAATCCCTCTCAGACTTCCCAAATCTACCCGAAAGAAATTTAATCAATAATTTCACTCATATCTCAAATCCTCAAAATCAAACTCAACCCATCACTTCGAGACATCCACGTAATAACCCTAATCAACAACCAACTCGTACTAATAATTCAAATTACCCACTCCTAAATACAATTATTAACTCAATTTCATCCTGCATTGTAAATTTCATAAATTCTCTAATCCCCACCATAATAAGTGCAATTCAAAACTCAGTCTCAGCTTACTTAAGTAATAATAATAATGGCAATACAGGCCCATAAAGGATTAGTTCTAGTAAATTGGAACGCCAATGGCGTATCTAACAAAAAGACTGAACTAACCCAATTTCTCCATGCATACAATGTAGATATTGCAGGCATTACCGAAACCCACCTAAATAAGAAAAACAAATTACACATTCCCAATTATTCAATTTACAGGTCAGACAGATCTGAAAGCAAAGGCGGCGGAGTACTAGTAGCAATTAAAACAAGTATAATACATCATCAAATTGACGTGTTAAATTCCCCAAGAACTGAATCCATAGCCATCCGCGCCATAATAAATAACAGCATATGGAACATAATAACTGTATATAATCCCCCAACTTCGAAAATTAAGGATATCAATTTTAGACACCTTTTTCAATCTTCGAACAACACATTACTAATTGGCGACTTCAATGCTAAGAATACTAACTGGGGATGCCGACACAACAATCAAAATGGACTCGTACTATCACAAATCGCTAACATACTAAAACTCAAATTAATCACTCCCGCTGAACCTACATATTATCCATTCGACCGCAATAAAAATCCAGACATTCTCGACATCGGCATTACCAACTCTAATATAACATTCTTTTCTACCCCTATATTCGAATTAGATTCTGACCACATCCCAGTGTTAATAACCACGCAGCAGCTTCCACCACAACATGCCCCAGCACCCAAATCTAAGATAGGCAGAATAAATTGGAACCAATTCCAAAAAATCGTTAGTGTAAAAATACCCGCTTTCAAAATACTCAATAGCCCTATCGAAATTGAACATGCTCTCTCTCATTTCAACACAATAATTCACACTACCGTAGAAGAGTCTCATATAAACACTGAAGAAACTAAAAAAACTAAAAATCAAGAGGTCCCTCCCGAAATACTCAAAGCAATCAAAGTTAAAAACAAAACAAGAAGACTATGGACCCACTTAAAAACTCCTGAACTTAAAAAAGAATTAAATCTCATAACAAACGTAGTAAAAAGATTAATCAATACCCACAACAATCAACAATATCACAAGTTAGTAGAACAACTCACCACTAAAAATAATACGCTATGGCAGTTTACAAAAAAAATACTTAATAAAAAGACAATTATACCTACACTAAACACGACAACGGGCAAAGCATACACCTCTATTCAGAAAGCCGAAGAGTTAGTTGATTACTTCGCGTCAACATTTAAAACAAACGTAACCAAACCCCATCCCGAACACAACACAATTAATAAAAATCAAATCGAACCCTGCTATGGTCCACACCCGAAAATACAATATACATCCCCAGCAGAAATAAATATAATAATAAAAAGTTACCACGTAAAAAAGCACCTGGACATGATAACATTAATAACAACATATTAAAAAATTTACCTCCTCCCGCAATTGCATTCCTAACCAATATATACAATTCTTGTTTCAGGATTTCATACTTCCCCCAACAATGGAAACACGCAACAGTTATCCCCGTACCCAAACCTAACAAAATTGCTACAGCACTAAATAGTTACCGTCCTATAAGCTTACTGCCCACGTTAGCCAAAGTATTTGAAAAAATAATTCTGAAACGTCTAACCCAGTTCTTAAGAGACACAAAAACCATCCCCCGCGAACAATTTGGATTCACCAAAAACATATCAACTCAGCATCAGTTACTAAGAATCACAGAACACTTATACTCTTCATTCCAGAAAAAATTTCATACTATAGGCATTTTTATTGACATAACCCAAGCTTTTGACAGAACATGGCATCAGGCGCTACTATACAAAATCAAAAAAATAGGAACCCCTCATTACATCACCTCAATTATCCGCAGTTTTCTATCCAACAGAACATTTTCAGTTAATGTCAATAACCATCACTCAAACCCAAG
Organism: Acheta domesticus; assembly: GCA_031308135.1. Taxonomy (NCBI): domain Eukaryota; kingdom Metazoa; phylum Arthropoda; class Insecta; order Orthoptera; family Gryllidae; genus Acheta; species Acheta domesticus. Next base: position 49,489,906 of record JAHLJT010009419.1, read on the forward strand.
GCAAATAAATGCTGGCCTCCCCCAAGGATCACCATTATCTCCCATACTCTTCAATATCTATGTAGCAGACTTACCAACACTAAATTCAATAAAAATCGCTCAATTTGCCGACGACACGGCACTATTTTCTTCAGGACGTGACTTACACGAAATACGCAACAAAATGCAATTATATCTTAATCTAATCGATAGCTGGGCCACTAAACTAAAAATCCAACTGAACCCATCAAAAACCGCTACTAAAATATTCACCCTCAGACCGTACTCTCCATCCACTCCTCTGACATTAAATAATGAACCAATAATCTGGCATCCACAGAATAGCACAATTAAATATCTTGGATTGCACATAGACACGAAACTCAACTGGAAAAAACACATACAAAATAAAGTAAATGAAGCAAAAGTAAAACTACTACAATTAAAACCTATCATCAATAGAAATTCCTCACTGCCATATAACACAGCTATTATAATATATAAAAGCATCTTAAGACCCCTCCTTTTATACGCATGTCCCATCTGGATCAACGCCGCAAAAACCAATATCCACAAAATTCAAATCTTCCAAAACCAGTTCCTCAGAATAATCACTAACGCCCCTTGGTTTGTCACCAACGATCAATTACATAAAGAATTATCCATAGAACCCATAGCCAACCATATTAACTACCTCTCCACTAATTTCTACTACACCATCCCACAAATCCCCACCCTAAAAGCTCTCAACCTCGGCCGTAACCCAACCCAACCAACCCGAATTAAAAATAAATACCCATTCCACATTTTCCTACAAAAATTCGCCGAAATTGACACTTAAGAGGTACCAATGATGGTTTCCTCACCTATGTATTAGATTAAGTTTAGTATGTAAGTTAGTTATAAGCAACAAAAACATATGTATAGTGTAAGTTCCACTGAACTATGTCATACCCAACAAAAACATTTTAATAAAAAAAACAAAAAAAAAAAAACCAGTCACTCTTCTTACCCTGCTCCCAATACTTGTAACCTGGCAAATCAGCTAAGCCCTTTCCACGTATTCGTTCACGTTTTGCTAAAGACTTATTACTACCTCCATAATTATCTCATCATTTCTTCTTCAAAATGAACAGCAATATTTATAAATTGTACAATTATTATTACTCTCAAATGGACTGCTATTTCCTACTAAATCAATTTATAATCATACAAACTCATTATGTGTTATAGTAGAATGTTCTGAGGTTACTTCTATAAGTTTTCCCTCATACGCTCTAATTGTTAATGTAGTACTTCAACCCTTTGAAAGATAATGTGTTATCGAACGAGGAAAAATAAATTATTTAAAAAAAGGCTCACTCGCAAAGTGTAACGCTCATTCCGGACAAAATCCTCACCTGTTGGAAATTCTACTCTTTGTAGAGTATCCCCTTCAACGACTGAAGGACTGACCTTTACTGATGTCAAGTTACTTATCGTTGTCACTAATTAATATTACTAGCTGAACCCCTATCACAAAAGGAAGAACCGTAGAAAATAAAAAGTAAACCTACTCCTTATGCTCTATTCGGTAAATCGAAAACATCGAAAATATTTTTCAAGTAGTTCTTATTCCCCAAAAGTAATGAAATGAGGGACGTTTACATATTCTGGAGCAATAGGTTAATTATTCTTTGAGAGTACAGATTTAAAAATATTTCTGAAAAATGTAATTAAAATATACATTTTCCCAGATCTGTGCCGTTATGATGTGGTGAAATATTGTAGAATATCCTCCTATCCATATTAAGTTAAAACGTAATGTGTCACTTATAATTATAATCACTGAAAAGTTCTTGTAAAGAGAGACGTGTGACTGACGATTGCTGATCATTGGGTTTATTAATATACGTTCATTAACTTTTGCATTTAAAAGTAATCTTCAAACTTAAAAAGACAGTTATTTTTCTTTGCCAACTATAACTTCACGATGCAATAATGTCTTTGTATCGTAAATGCATTGAGATGACTCCACACTTTCGATATTCACCGAATATCTAGTTACTGCTTGCCCAATCCCGACCAGCTTCTGAGTTCTGCTAACGTTAGTGTCCAAAAGACCGACATATGCGACGCGATGGACAGGGCGAGCACCAAATGTTCGTTGCTCGGCAAATAACAATAAATCCATTGACACTCTTCGGGATTCGGCGAGCAATCGCTCACTATGCACCGAACAGCAAATGGAGCCACCTTCATAGTTGGTCTTGAAAATGTTATATTGAACAAATAACGGCAGATAAGCTTCTTTTTATTACTTTTAATACATGAACAAAACTTAGTGGTTTAACTATAAAACAATAGCATAAGTGATAACTCATCTAAGAGTAACTATCATTTAATGAAAAAATCTCGAAATTTGAAAATTGAAATTTCTTTCTAAAAGAAAACCCTTAGTGTTTTAGATATATAGATTACTCCAGTTACATCAAACAACAAATTATTTAATTCATTTTATAGACAAAAATAAGTGATTTCTTTTGAATGTCAACTGTGCAAAAGTACTATAATACACTGACAGAATATTTTCCAGCATTTTTCATGCTCAGTTAGCTATATGATGTAAATATTATTGTTCATTTTTATTGATGAATCTTGAAAAATTATTAATGATTGTTATTGCAAATGCATTGCCTCATGTTTTTGTAAGACTGTGCATTTTTTTATAAGTAGTGTAGATAATTGTAACTTTCAGAGAATCAGGTCTTTCGCGAACAATTTATTATATCATAAAAATATAGAATGTTTTCAAACTAAAGCACCATACAGCAAGCGCCCATTGCTTCCCCGTCGTCGGAAGATAACACATTCTGTCTTCGCAAAAAGGATCAATTTTAATTGGCTTCGCTCAGGTTATTCCCTTCCCTCCCCGCGCATTCTTTATCGCAGCATCAATAGAACTTTTACTTTTTTCCGTTCTTTCTTCTTCCCCGTTAGCACGAGATGAAGAAATAAGATTTCCAAATCGGAGTTAAATCCCTCGTGGATTTCAACGTGCAAGTCGTAAAACTTTTGCGGGCTCAGGAAATGTGGCGCGGCGAGGGGGGGCCGGGGGGCGGGGGGCGGGGGGGCGGGGGCGGGGGTGGAAAGACAACGCGCGCTCCTCCCGGCGCAGACGACGTTCAGCCCCCGCCGCTCTCACCGCCCCCGCTAGCAGCGCCGCTACCAGCGCCGTCCTTACCACCACTGACGCCACCCTCTTCGTCCCCGCCAACACCGACACCATCCCCGCCGTCACCGTGCACCACCACTGCCACTCTCCCCGCCACATACACGTCATCTGCATCGCTACACCTGCCCTCCCCGATCACACCCCTTCCTCCCCAACCCCACCCCCTCCCTCCCGACGCCATCCACGTTCTCCCCGACGCCATCATCGCCATCCACGATGCAAACCCACATCCTCCCCGCCACCACCTCCTCGACCCGACGTCACCTGCCCTACCCGACGTCATCCCCGCCCTCCTCGATGCCCCTCGCTCTCCTCAACGCCCCCCTCCTCGACGCCCCCCCGCCCTCCTCGACGTCCCCTCGCTCTCCCCGCCACTACCCCCGCCCTCCCCCTGCCACTCTCGCCCTTCCCTTCGACATCCTCGCCCTCCCTGACGCCACCCGACGCCCCCACCGATCCTGCTAACCTCGCTGCCACTGCCGCCCACTTCGCCCAGCCCGACCCCGCCCACCTCAACCGTCGCCGTATAACCTCACTTTCCCTACCACAATGGCTTGCTCCGTCGTCTTCTCTTTGCCGTTTCCACCGCCGCCAACGCCAACACTATCATCACCATCACCACCCCCACCACCACCACCATTACCCCAAACCCGCGACCACCACCACCGCAACCCTCTTCTCCTTCCTCCCATTCTTTTTTCTTCCTCCTTTTTTTATACGATTCCGCGGGTGACTTCCATTAATCTCCGGCACCGCTGCACATCTTTACCGAGAGTGAAATTATGTTTTCTCTTAGAGTCTCCTTTTATGCGGGCTCGGTCTCCGAGCCGCCGGCGACGCCCGAGGCTCCGCCCCCGCCTCCGCCTCCTCCGCGCCATAACTTATAAATTCTTCCTGTCCCTTGATCCTTAAACACAATCTGAACGTGAGCTCCGCCCAGGGCGCTGTGGCGGTCTTTTCTTGCGCGAGAGCCCCTTCGCCATTTTGTCTTCGCGCCGCGACGTTAATCTGGCGAGGAGGGCCGCGGATTGGGCGACGGCGTCGAAGGCGATGGTGTTACAGAGCGGTGACGGTAGTGATGGTCTTGCTGGGGTAAGCGCTGACTCTACGGCTGCGGAGGTGGCAGCTGTGGTGGAGTGACATCGTGAGGGTAGGAGATAAGCGCTGATGGTGATAACACTTCCGAGGTCAATTAGTGCTGGAATGGAATGGAAGTAGGTTGTAAGTAGTGCCGGTAAATTCAGTGAGAATTTAATGAAAGGGCTTAATTTTTATTGCACTGGTTCGTATGTAGATGACAACTTACGTTTCATCGGAAGGTGGTTTTGTTCGAGAATACCTAACTATATCGTATTGAAAGCATTGTATCGATATCAAGTTTTCGAAGTATATACCTTTTAACAAATTTTTAACAAAATTGTTAACGAAACCGACGCCAACATTGAGTAATATAGTGAAATGTTACCAACATAAGTTATGAACACAAGTGGTACTGTCGAAGAAGTTAACATAGATTGAACATCTACCCACCTCGTTAACTGTGCGACAATCAATAATTTTTCATTCAAAGGCAAGTGTCGTGGAAGTGATAATTGAAATTGATGTTTCTGATTGAAGAACTTGGAACCAATTTACTTCTGATGAGTTGTGTAATGGAGTGTGGTTGAAGGCAACTGCAAATTCTCTTTTATTTGTCGCTGAAGTTTACTGACGGAAGAATATAGTAGTTAATTCCACGATTCTGCAAGTAATGAAGTTGGTGTGGAAATTAATTAACAATTAGAAATGATAGTCTTCCAGGAAAGCTGTCATAAATATTTTTGTCCACCGACTTTGCTCACTTCACCTAGAATGAAGCCAAGGTCAGAACCAAGCAATTGAACCACAGAACAACGAATCGCCTCTCCCAATCTATTTTTGTTTTTGACGTGTTAAACAGTCACCGCAAATCGACATTTCCTGGCAGTGTTTTCATCTCCGCTGTGAACGCCATCGTTGCTTTGCCCGCCGCCCGCTGCCACCGCCATCGCCTTCGCCTTCGCCAGCACCGTCCGCCCGCCTTTTTATGTGACATCTTTATAGCGATGCTAATCAGCGCTCGAAACTAGTTTTCTCCTATGATTGCGTTTCTGGCGGCGCGAGATGGCACACAGTGGGCCAAAAAGACGCATAAAACGTGCCTATCATAAGTTCTCTTTCCCCCTTAACAGAGGAATCAATAAACTAAAACAAAAAAGATTGATAAAAAATAGTTGCGTCTTTTTCGCAACATTTCTCTTTAGCCTTTTGGTCATTGGACGTATGTTGAAGTAATCCTCCGTTAAGTTATTTGTCGTGTCTCGTAACGTCTCGGTCAGCCGATACCTTACACGCCAGTGTTGTCAAGGTCGATGCCACGAGCGGGAGTCCGTGGCAAGAGTGCCACAACGAAATCGCCCCTCCACGCAGTTCATTACCCCGCCACCAGAGCTAATGCCATCCCCATTGTAAAACGGCGGGGTTATTATTACTCGTAATAGTCCCCTTTCCGGACGCTTGTTGTGCAGAGAAATCCGTGGCATGCTACGGTGCCACGACGCCTACCACTGCCACCAGTAGAAGACCTTGACACCACTGTTTTACGCCTTTGGCAGGGGCTCGGCGCCATAGGTACTAACTGGGGTTCCCAGACAGTGAACTATTTGGGAATCCGTGGCGTCCGCGAATTACCCTGTCCGTGACTTCAAGGAGCGAACTTGATTAATTCGGCTAATGACGCCGTCGACAATTAAAAACGTTTAATTAGTAAATAAAAATTAAACAAAAGCAAACTATTTTTCTAATCTCAATAAATTGTTTTTAATTTCTATCAAGATTGGGACTAGTTTGCCTTTTCGTTTGATTCATTGAACTAAAAATGCTTAGATGGTGTGGGTGATACACGTCATTTTCCCTCTTTCTTCAACATTATATACATTTTTTTAAAATTCTTAGGCTTAAATACACAAACAAATAAAATAATTATTTGTCTTCCACTTACATGTTTACGTTGGAAATTGTTAGCATACGGATCGCAGCAATATTTTACCCTTTAATACGCGAATGAAATATATTTACAAAGGCTACCGCCCTTATATTATTATTCTGTTACTATGGAATGCCATTTTTGTGGCATTGGAATGTCATAGTTATCCCTGTATTTGATCATTATCAAAGGAGCTGCAAATGGGTGCGGTTGAAAATTGCGCTATTTCCTTACAAATAGCAGCTCCAAACGTTTTTTTCTATTTAAGATCGCATCATTTACTAGGGCATTAGCGAACACTGTTGGATTTAACGTTATGGTATGAGGATGAAATGATATAATGATGATAGGGGACGAAAGGACGAACACATACAACCCTCCCCGAGGCGGGTCTCGAACCCGCGATCCGTCGGTGAGAGATCACTACGGCACTATTACCTTAGCGATTTCGGCCAAAGGGCCGACTTTCTTTTTATTTATATTTCTATAGCGGAGTTGGTGTAACCATTTTTTTCTTTGTGCTTCTCGTATTTATTTCTTCAGTAGTGTACGATTCTTTTTATTTCATATCTTTTTGACATGGGCGTTGTTCGACCCATTTCACCCAGTGTGCGGGGGGGGGGCGTGGGATGAGGCGAGGCGAGGCGAGGCGAGGCAGCAGGCTCGACCGAAAGAGTTTCTCCGAAAAACAGCTGCGTCTGCGTCGTGCGGAAATCATAAGGCGAGTAAATTGCACTGTGATGTATTGCGTGCTTATTCTCGACTTGCCCTCCAGAACGTGCCGGGATTTGCTAACGCAAGACGAGTTTTATGTGCACGTTCTTTGTTTTAAATTGCATTTTGCGCCGTGTGTTTTCGCAGCTTTGTTGTGTTTTTTGTCTCTCTTTCTTGAAGCATTAAATTTATTTTCTGTGTCTGAGCATGTTCGTGCTTCCTGAGAATGTTGGCGACATCAGTCACATTGAAATTGTTATTTTTGATGTCTCAGGCTAAAAGTTAAGCTAACTGTAGTGTTGTCGTTCGTACTTAATAAACGAAGAATATTAAACAAATTAGTGATTTTAGTTTTTTTCTACATAATTATGCACCAGAATAGAGATTCCCACTGCGTAATATGATTGCGCTATCACTTTTCTTCATCATAACTATTGCAAATAAAGAAGCAAATTTGTTGCATTGAAAGTTGTGACATGATTTTGTAAGATATTAGTTCTATTAGAAGCAATTATAGCCTATGATGACTACAATATCCAAATCGTTTCTGATGTTTGATGTAATTCAAAAATGATTTGATTTTTTGGTAATACTTCATGGTACCAGAACTTTTGCGTCTAGTGTTTGAAGATTAATATTTTACGTTTCTTGTAAGTAACGTTACTTGTTAACTTGTTTACTAAATAACATTACGTTTCTTGTAAATAACGTATTTGAAGATTAATATTTTACGTTTCTTGAAAATAACTTTCTTTGTTTTAATTTAGAATATAATATGTATGTTTAAAATAATTATTAAATGTATTTAGAACTTTAAGCCGTAGTCTGGGAAAATGTTCTGTATTTTAAACAGAACATAGGGACATTAAACATTGGACATATTATCTGTTACAGTATCAGTTGGATCGGAAATGTAAGTCTGGGATACGATGTCCCTTGAGTCGTTCAAGGTTTTCACTATTGTTGAGAAGACTGATTACCAGGGAGTTCGAGAGTTTGTTCTTTTAGTTTATAAACAGTGTACATCTTACAGTGTAAGGCCCTTCAGCTCTAGTGACCTTGGCTATCCAGACTGGCACACTTCATACTTTATTGCACGTGTGAATGTTAAAAAACGAATTAAAAAGCGAGTTAGAATATCTATTCATAACTGATTTGCTAATTTTTAGAAATGCAAGAAACTAAGATAATGAAAAATTATATTAACATACACTGTTGAAAAAAAAATAGAGGCTCAAAAATTTAGACTGAAGTTGAAAATGTATTCTATTTCGTACTTTGTCAGTTGATGTGATATTATGAAACGTGTTTATTTACATTTGCTGAAAACTACAGATCACTCTTCTGCAATTACAAATTTAATGATTGTGTCTCGAACACAACATATTTTGGAAGCGAAGAAGGCAGAACATTTTATATGGTCTAGGCTATCCGGGATGAGCCGCGTCATCGTTGACGCGGCTCATCCCGGGTAGCCTAGACCACATGAATTCCAGCCGCGGAAGCCTACGCAATCAGATCATTTTATAGTTCTAATAAAGGTACGGAATTGTACTTCACAAAATTTAATGAAATGATTACATTAAAATTCCAACATTATGAATAAAGCTGTGTTACTAGCGTAACCAGGTTAGAATGGTTAAGTACACCGAATTCGTGTACCAGGATTAGCCTCCACATTTAGATAGGAACTTTGACATTTTGATGTTGTGAAGCTTGACTCTTTTACCATAATATGGTCACATTTACCAGGAGTGGTGCTAAAGCAGTGTCATCACGTAAACGCTCATGGATCATCTATGATAATTACGTCGCTCTTGACGTAAATATTTTGTGAATAAAGTAGCAACGGTATAATGAATTGTGCCATAAAATGTCATTTGATGAAGGATTTAATGCGTTGCAATAGGCCATTAATAATGTGAGTACAAAAATATAAAAAGAACCACGCCCAAACTGAATCGTTTTTCAGTGTTACGAAATCACGCACAGACACATTAACGTTTACGTACCGATCATTGAAATTGTATTTTCGCATCACCAGACTTGCAAGATAGTAAAGAAGTTTGCTAAAGGTAGTTTTGAAAAACGATCGTTGTTTTAATTAAGAAGAAAAAACCCAACTGTTCAAAACCATTTAATTTACCAATAACTTTGTGGATTGTTACATGAGTTTTATTACTTAAGCGCTTAGGTAAGGGATATTTCTAATATTGCAGTATAAACTTCGACAAAAAACTATTTAAAATTAATTAATTAATTAATTAATTTACCCTTTGCACTTAAGTGCTGCAGGATTATCCTGCTTAGGGTTAGAAGAGGTTAGGACTCCTCTTTCAGCCATTTTTCCGGTTTATCCCCACTTCCAAGGCCCTTTGTACAGAGAATGTAACGGGTATTCGTAGATGGTCATAACTCTAGAAGTGGGGTGAAGATGGCGTGGCAAGCGTCATGCTTCAACCGGACACCTTTTTACCCAATATTGACTGTTAATAAAGCCAGTAAATGTTGGTACTCATTTGGAAAGAAGGCTGAGTGAACCTAAGAATCGCCTATTTAAAATTATTTCTTTATTTATACATCAAGTAATGCATTTAAAATTTCCCTTGGGTTTATATCCGGCATTTTCATATCAGCAGGCGAAAAACGTGATCATTTCCTTCGGGCAAAAGAGACAAAATCTGAGACACACAATTTCTGTACTTGTTCAATCTAACATTGCAAATAGCAGGCTGCAATAACTAGACCCTACAGACAAAAGCGATACACTGCGCATGCGCTAATATTTTCATTGACCGTTGTGCCCACATCAATCCTATCGGCTGCCTTTGTGTTAACAGGCGATTTGAATTTCTTGACCATCGACGATTTTTTTTTATTGATTAGTGATTTCGGGAGCGTCAACTGATGTCGTTAGTCCCGTTGGTGTAGTGCATGTTTTTTCGGGAAGGTGTCGATGATCTTCCCTCGCTAGAAGGTGAGATCCGGCACCTTCCTGTCGGCTAGCAGGGTTTTCCGCAACCAGTTATATCCCACGACGGGGCATCTCCCCAGCCGGGACAAGCTCTAAGCTTCCGACCGGTTTTACATCATGTGTGGTAGTGTAGCGCGTGTAAATGTTGTGTCTACACGTAAGGGGTAAGGACAGGGCAAGAAAGAGGAAGATAAGGTCGCGTGCGGTCTGTGGCCCATTTTTAAGTGTCCTGCTCCGGCATTCGCCTGGAATTGGTCAGAGACACCAAGGAAAATTACCGATCAGAGCAACCGGCCGCTAGAATTCTCCTCTAGACAGAGACTGAAACTGATCTAGTTGGTGTCGAAAATTCTGCCACTGTCAGTATTCTAACCTTGGACCTCCCGGTTGTGAACCTTGGATCTCCCCCAAGTGAGTCGAGTGAACGTGCACTGACATTTTTTAAATTGAAACTCCGGATTGGATAACAATGTTCTCACTCACTAGGAGCAAGATATTAAAATGGGAGAATACTTCTCCTCCATCTTTCAATGTGATGTCTCCACGGGTTCGGAATAGGTGAGGCGAGCACTATTACGTCGCACGCAAAGGACCTGGCATCAATTGACCGTTGCAATAAGCTGAGATAGCTCAGGGCGACAACGGTTGCCACTGCAATGTCTCTGTCCGAGATGTGCTGAAGTTCAAGGTTTGACGGTATCGGATTGTCTACACTTTATAGCTAACAGTTTAGTTTTGTAGTTAGTTCAAATTAAGCCGCTGTCTGCAAGAGAATTCTAGCGGCCGACTGCTCTGATCGCCAGTTTTCTATGGTTTCTCCGATCAAGACCAAGCGAATGCCGGGGCAATACCCTAACAAACGGGCCACGGACCGCGCACGATCTTTCTTTTCTCTTCCATGTTCTATCCTCACCCTTTACTTACACTCACAGTTACTTGCACTACACTACTTCAGAAGCTGGGAGATCTATTGGAAGCTTAGAACATTTCCCGATTGGGACGGTGCCCCTCTGGTGGAGATACCTGGAAGTGGAATTCTTGCAAGCCAACTTATAGAACCGAATTAGGTGGCTCAGGGATTCAACTAATGTTACTGCGTACCTCTGACAGGGAGGTCCTAGGGATCGAGTCCCGATAGTGGCAGGATTTTCAACATTAACAAGGTAGCTAGGTCGAATTCATATACTGTGTGGAGGAAAATTCTAGTGGCTCTGATAGGTGCTTTTGCGTGGTTTCTACGATCAACACCAGGCAAGTGCCACTGGCCTGGTGGCACACAACAACAGCAGTATCCTAACAAACAGGCCACGAACCAAGCGCAATGTTTCCTTCCTCTTCCTTGTCCTTTCTTCTCCCCTTATTTGCACTAACATGTACTACACTACCACAAGAGCCGGGAGACCAGGCGGACGTTTACAGCTTGTCCCGGATGTCGCAGTGATCCGATGGTGGGAGATACCCGGTTAGAGAAAACCTCACTTTCCGACGTGTTGGTCGACGCCGGATCTCACAATCCAGCGGGGAAGGATCACCATCATATCTTGAAGGAAAACATGCTTTACACTTACGAGACTATTGACACTATTGAGACTATTGACACTATTGAGACTATTGACACTATTGACCTTAGCAGTTGACACTCCACGCGTCACTGCTGTGCGGGCACTCCGCCGAATACACGCCAATCAGCATCATTCAAAAACCGACTTGAAGGTTGGATATTTCGTCCTAGCGGGTCGGGAACACCGCCATCTCCCGGGATATAACACGTTCTATACTAGCCAGACTAACGGCCATTACAGTTGATACGCACAGAAAAACACAAAATAATCAACGTTGTTCCTTGCAGAACCTCAAAATACCGTGCATGGAGGCCTACCCATGCCCTCAAAAGAAACCAAACTGACGGGCATTGTGCCCAGGTAGCGGGGAACAAGATCCGCTCTCAAGTCGCTTTCTACGCGGTGAACCTACAGATGCAGTGGCATCCACTGCTGGGTCTCGCCCAAGGGCGAGTGGCTCTTTATGTTTTCATTTCTCTCCTCTCCCTCTCTTCCCATCTCTTTCCCCTTCCTCTTCCCACCCTCCCTCTCCCCCTCCACTCCTCGGCCCCTCCCACAGCCTCCCCATTATCCAAATCCTCCTCTCCACTACTCTCTCCCCTCATCTCATCTCCACTCCTCTCTTCATCGCCCATCATCATCATCATTAATCTTCCCTCCTCACCTCTTCCCGTCCCCTCTTTCCTTCCACTCGTTCAATTCTCATCTCCGCCCATCTCTCCCCCATCCCCTCCCCTCTCACACACTCCCACCCCTCCCCTCCCTCCCTCGCACCTTTTCTCTCTATTCTCCTCTCCCCTCCCATTCCCTTCAACCTCCCCTTCTGTCCTCCCCTTCTTTCTTCTCACCTCCTCTTCTCTTCCCTCCGCTCCCTCCTCATGATTCCTCTCCAAGTCCTCCCTTCCCCCCTCTCCTGTCCTTTTGTGCGTGTCGCCCACCGCGCCCCTGGCGCGCGTGCCCCTGTTGGCCAATTTCTCCGGGTTTCCGCTTCCCCCACTTTGCATCATTATCTATTAAAACTTTCTTCCCCTCGTGGCTGCCGGCGTAGTTTGCGTCTGCCTTCTGCACAGTTGTTCGCGGAGCTGTTTTTGCCTCTCTGTTCCTAGCGATGTCTCCACCGTCACTACAGTATCTCCAGTTTCCTCTGCAGCCTCCATCTCCTGTGAAACGATATTGTTTGAGTCCTTGTACCATCATCGTTACCTCGTTAAATTTACCATAGTTTGCACATTTACGCTTCCTTCGAGGTCAGTAATCTGTACATCGAAAACTGTCCCTTTTGTATCGATTCTTGCAAAGATCGTTATTGTTGAAGTGCTTTGCTTCTTTTGCTCTCACTTGGTATCCTTCTTAGACCCAATTCAGTTTGGTTATCCTCTAGCGTCTGTTGTCTTCGTATTCCTCTTTTGTACTTCTTCATTTAAGCACCGATTCCTTCCATGTTTTAGCAGTTCATCTGCGTTCTTTGAATGACAGTTCATTTAATTTCTCACTCACCTCTTTTCGCCTCTGCAAATTTTACCTTTCATTTCCCTACTTTTTAGCCATTTTCAATTAATAGTTTGATATGTCACATTCACTGTCCCGTGGTGTCCCCATAAGTGGTTCACAAAGCATAACATTTGAAGGCGTCCGTGAACACAGACGTTTACAACTTCTGCGGCAAATATTATCACAGAATTCCCCATAACTGCACAGATTTTGGTGAGTCTTGCTAGGATGGTCACAGAATAAAGAAATACACCGGGACGTGCGGACTTTTTTGTTGAGAATATTACAGTGAAACTTTCTGACAGTCACGAACGTTGAGAGAGATTTTACTGTTTTCATATAAACAAGGAACTTGTTAATCACTAAATATTTGTTACACGCATGTTACATTATGGAAAAGCAACTTCTTTGATATTCTAGGGATATAAAGAACTGTTTTACTGGGCGTACTATACTACATTATTCTAGTATTCGTGAAGACTTTAAATATTGAATTTATTGCAATATTACACGAGAGTGTTTTCGTATATTTTTCTGGAGCTGTATGCGAGCTACTATTTGCAAACCCACATTGTGAAGTTTCCATTGATCCTTATTCACGTTCGTCTCCATTGGTGCTCATCTCCACCGGCTTCATCGTCTCCACCCAGCCACAATCTTCGTCTCGACACTACCGCCAACTCTCAACGCAGACACCACCCTTGTGCATCTCTGTCGCCGTCCTTCCTCTCTCTCTCTCTCTCTCTCTCTCTCATTCCCTCCCTCTCACGCGCGTGCCCTCCTCCGCGCCACCCCCTCCGGCGCCGCGGCGCTGCTATCTCGGCGCCGAGGGCGGTTAACCCTCTCGCTTATCTGGCGCTCCGCCTCGCCTCGTCGCTCCACCTCCCGCCCCGCTCCGCCCCGCTCCGTTCCTTCCCACCTTCCACCGACGCTTCTCCGCCGCCGCTCTCGGGGCAGTAAACCAACTTCATTTGTTTCCACGGGGCGCCAGTGAAATAGTGTTCCATTCTCCGTGCAGATGGCTCTCAGGAGCCTCGTCGCAGGCTGACAATCCGTTAATAGAAAATAATAGAATTAGCTAGCCGTACCTCTGTCCGCCGCGCAAGCACACTTGCTGCAGAATTTAGAGAAGCGGGCGGCACGGCGCGGAGCCGAGCTGGGGCGGGCGCCGCCGACGCGTCGCTGCTGGGCGGGCTCCCGGCCGAATACGCGACGCTGGCGCGGCGCTGCGGCGACCGCTCGCTGGCGTTGTTTAACTCGTACGCGGTGGCGTCTGGTTTTGTAAAATCATTTTGTCTTCTTACTCGCACGCTTACGTGTCTGGATTTGTGAAGTTACTGATCACACAATTTGTGAAGTTACTGGTCATATTTGTAGGAAGTGTTCGCCAAAACATTAGTAGCCTCGTATGTATTTTCATGTTTATAAAAAATTAGGAAGTTTAAACTCAGTGTTCTCTTTGTTTTGAAATAGGTTGTCATTTATAAGCAGATACAAGATCATTCTCAGAAGTCCTATATTGACAATTTTACGTACACATGTCGCCGCTGGACCGGTTCGAGAAACCTTTTTCTTTTAAATAAAAATGTTTTAATTCCTTAATAAAACAAGAAGTCTCTAATTCATTAAAAATATAGCTTTTGCATTCAAAATAAAGCTTAGCCCTTCTTCGTAAAATGTGATAAAACATTTTACAAAAACTATTTCTGCTTTACAACTAAGCACTGGTGAAAATTTGAGGCCACAATATTAACAATTATTAATTATTGCCTAAAACTATTTTTCTATCAGAAAATTGCGTATAAACCTTATATATAGGTCCTAGTTGATGTCGAAAACTTTTTTTTAAAAGGAAGACACATTTCAGGAGACAAATCGATTTTGTTTCAAAGAGAAGTAACTCACATTTTTTTCAGATTTTTCTTTGAATTTTGTCATCTGAGACAGCACATTTCAAATCATATCTTATGAGAAGTTGTCCTCACAATAACGAATAGAAAATTGCACCAAGCCGAACTTTGTAACGGGTCTAGAATGCATACGTTTTGTGTTTGCTCGAAGAGATGGCATTCTTTTGTGTTAAACAGTGTAATGAGCTCTTTGTGCGCTCGCTTTTGAAGCGCCATCTCCCCCTTAAAATGGTCGTCCACAGAAAACAGAAGTTCATATTATGCTTATTTATTCATCTGTTGTATCACGTCCCAATTCAGAAACAATGGAGATGGCACCACGGAATGTTTCCTTGTAATCATTGTTTTCCTTTTGTAATTATAATTCTAGAAAACTGAATATCGATCGGATTTTGTTAGTTTTCCGTGGGCACATGCTGACCAGATTCTTTGTTTTGGTTTTCAATAATTCATGTTCCTTTCCTCCTTACTAGACCAAACATACAGTTTTTATTGTTTTCGCTTTAAAAAAGGGAAATAGGATAGATTCAAGCTTGTACATGAGTTTTGGCCACACACATTCAATTCAATTCAGTTCAATATAAGAGAATGCACTTTTCGAATCATATGTAATTCCCGAAGTTTCTTAATTATGCAATTGAGAAAGTGCTCTCGAAGGAACGGATGTTTTCCTGATATTGGAATGGCATTGGTATGCAACTATTAACTGATTGTACTTTTTAATCAATTCTGTAAGAATTTTAAACTATTTCAAGCACTTTAAAGGAATATGATACAGAAAGGGAGAGAATAAGTTAAAAGCCCCCATCGAATTTTAAGGTTCCACGTGGGGAGAGATGACGTCAACCAGGCAAATGAAGATTCCTAAATAAGCCTCACAAAAAAACCGTTATACTCATGAACCTGCCGCTGAACGGCAGGGGAATCAACAATGAAAATAGATATGAAGATTATATACCTAAATGTTTGGTAGATTTTGTTACTATATTGCTTACGCATGTCTTAATATTTATGTTTTGTTGTTGTTGTTGTTGTTGTTGTTGTTGACATTAGGATGATTCGGAGGCAGCTGCGAACGAACCATTTGGATTGTTGGAGAGGTTGTCGGAGGGACAGCGTTTTTAGGGATAATACGAATAAAAATATGTATCGATGTACGGAAAGTTTTAGAAAAAGAATATAAACTAGATTGCATAAACGAATGTCATGTCATGTTATTGTATAACAAAGATAAAAAAAGAACATACATTACAGATTTTACGTGTAGCGTGGAGAAGCGAAGATGTGCCTTCATTAGACAGTATCTGGCCTACAATACTAAGTCTCCTTCGCACTTTTGCAAACTGACTCTTGTGACGTCGCAGACCCAGAAACCGCACTCCCGAAATAGCCGTGAGTCGCGCCCCGCCGACAGCTGGGGCGGCAAGCTCCACGCACAGAGCGCCCGGCGTCGCCCGGGGTCACGTTTACAAGTGCGGCCCATTTTCGGAGTAAAATCTCAGTCGCTGTGTTTACGACGCGGTGTTGTTCGAAAGAGAAATTTCTTGGGTTCCGAGGTACACTTAAGTTCGATGTACAGAAATACATGGAAACATGTGTGAAATTAGCATTGAAATACGTAGACTTCGAAATGTGTTCTGGTAAAATGTCTTCTTCCAAATGCAGACCATCAAAGAAATATTGTTTGAAATTTACCTTTCATTTATTTCTTTTCTGTTTGTACGCAAGGAAAATGTGATAATGAAACATTTAAAGCAATGCAATGTCTATAGCCTTCTACCAGTGGCGAATCCAAGGAAGCCGTGGGGGCCACGTCCCCTCCCAAAAAAGCCTAGGGTTTTCATTTGTTCCTTCCCTTATAAGGCATAATTGATTTAAATATTAATTTATTTATATTAAAATTATATAATTACTAAACAATAGTATTGTATATAATCATATATACACAACAAAAATAATATCTAATATAATAAATATGTTTATTGTTTAACAAAACTCTATGATGCCCCCCCCTCCCAAATCGGCTGGATCCGCCCCTGCCTTCTGAAACGCTTTCTTTCTAGAAAGCATTCTATGGCATTCTATGGTTTTGTTCAGTTTGGACATCGATGTTATTTCTCAAATATTTAGGAACATCATAATGTTAGACACTGGTATGTAACTTTAAGATTGATTGACTGATTTTCCCCTATTAATAGGGTTTTTTGTTTTTGTTTCTTTAAATTTCGGTTTACTCGTTTTACCTGATTTATATTTGACTAATTTCAACGATTTGTTTTTCGTTCTGAGGGAAAGGAAGAAAAGTTTTTAGTTACATTTAATTTTTATGTGTAGAAAGAATATACGACGATATGGATAAAAATGAATATAATCCCAAGGATTTTCATGTAGTCATCAAACTGTTTACTGCATTTCATTTAAAGAGGAGCCTGATCAACACATTATGGATAAAAAAGAATCTTCTAAATACTTTTAGATATGGCCATACCGAAGTTCAGAAATAACTAATTGGTAGTCACATGTACGAAGCATTACAAATATTTTGTTTTTGTATCACTTCCAGAACATTTATTGTCTGTCCTTTCCTGTTTTCATTAATTTCCTTTATCATAGTGTATTCGTTTCGCGTTATTCATAATAGGTGTGTCCGTCATATTATAAGCTTGTCGCAAAGCTAAACAAACGTTAAAAAAGTGCTGGTAAACGTTTTGTACAGTGTAATCACTCTTATCATGCGCACAGTCTCAAGTGAAAGCACTGTAAAATGCATATATTTAAATAACACAAATGTATTAAGCATTAAATTGAAATAAGTCTTATAGACAAAACAACTTTAGATTTTCAGAAACGTTTCCAAGGGCACTAACTCACATGGAAACACACGCACACACACCCACATCCACACTACCAAATATTTTCACGTCCAGCCTCACACTCACACATACATGCACTCACACCTCTCTCTCTTTCACACATACATGCACGTGGGCGTGTGCACACTAACACATACTATCACTCTTTCTCTCTCTCTTTCTCACTCTCTCTTTCTCTCTCTCTTTCTCTCGCTCTTTCACTCTCTCTTTCTCTCTCTTCTTTCTCTCTCTTTCCCTCTCTCTTTCTCTCTCTTTATCTCTCTCTCTTCTCTCTCTCTCTTTCTCTCTCTCTCTCTGGGCTCTTTTCTGAGACTAATTTCTGTTGCGAGAACTATAACAATCTTTGGAGTATGAACGGTGTGACCCACGGACCACTTTGGACCATGAATTCGCGCCAGCTAGTCTGTTGGCCAGTCTGCCGGGTCACGAGTCACCGCCCTGACCGAATTTCGCGCGCGCCGTCTTATCAGCGGCGGCGGCTCGCGCCAGCCAGCGGGGCGCATGCGCGGCGTGCTCTTTTCCTCCCTCCCCCCCCTCCAGTCCCCCAACCCTCCTGGCCTGGCGTGGTGCGCCTCGCGCCGCGCGCGGGTCGCCGCTTGACCCCGGGCTATCGCGCCTTCGCGCCGCCCGCACCCAGCTGGCTGCGGCCGCCCCTCCCCCCCCCCCGGCACACTCGCGCACCAGCTACAGTTCCTCTCTACAGACCTGGCATAAGACTTAGGCTGTGCTTCAAACTTCATCCCGTCTCCTTTCCGCCCCCCTCCGTTCCTTATTTAACACCTTTTTCCACTTCCACGTCACCGTCCCTTCCTCCACCTCCATCTTCACCATTGTCATTTTCCCCATCGCCATCCTCATCCTGTTCTGTCAGGTTCCCGTCCCCATCCCTGTTCCAAAACCATCCCTGCCTCCATCCCCGTCTCAGTCCTCAACCCTATCCCCATCCCCATTCCCGTCGTCAACCCCATCTCCATCCCCTTCCCCGCCCCCATCCTCGCCCAACCCCCGTTTTCTTCCCTGGCCCCTGTTCCCATACTCGTCCTCATCCCCGTCCGCATGCCCGTCCCCATCCCCGTCCTCTTCTCCATCCCTATCCCATCCCAATCCTCCTCCTATCCCCATTTCCCTTCTCTTTGCTGTTCCCCTTTCCATCCCCATTCGTCTCCATCCCCACACTCATCCTCGATGAGGTCCATGTTACCGTCGTCGTCCTGATCCCTGTCCCCGACCCATTCTCTCTTCCCCATTGCCCTTCATAGCTCTGTGATTTAATGGTATTTTGACATTGAGGTCCTAAAATACAATAAATAATTAACTTTCCTAACACTCCAGCTGTGCACAATAATACTTACGCCTAGATCTTACGTATATTTTAAAGCAAATGTAAACGCAAACTCAAATTTTAAAAACGCAGTTTAAATTTTAAAAAAATACCTGTTCCTTAAAATACCACTTGTTTCGATTAGGCAATTAGTTTATTTAACCTAAAATTCCACGCGAAGTTCTCGCCGAATCGAAACACTAGGATTAAAATTATATTTTACGTGGGGCGGACATTGCATTGTATTTGAAATACACGGGCGCTGAATTATATCAGTCAAATGTTCATGTTTTAACCACATTTTATCAATCTCCATCTTAAAGCACCTGTAACATGAACGGAACAGAATATGTTACGCCGTCGCACAGTG
This sequence comes from Acheta domesticus, assembly GCA_031308135.1. Taxonomy (NCBI): domain Eukaryota; kingdom Metazoa; phylum Arthropoda; class Insecta; order Orthoptera; family Gryllidae; genus Acheta; species Acheta domesticus. Next base: position 49,509,318 of record JAHLJT010009419.1, read on the forward strand.
ATTTGAATTGATTGAGGAAGAATGCAACTCTGCGAACTCTCCCATGCAACTTCCTTGGATGGCGTTGTAACGCTCGCTCCCCCTAATTCTTCGCCGGCGCGGTTCACGGAAATTGCGATATCCTGATCCACTGTCAGGGGAAATGAATGGTCTTCGGGGCAGGTGTGACCGGACGATTGGTTCCGTCTTCGCCTTTGTTTCAGTTCCGTGAGTTTCATTCCACTTCTTGTTTTTCGTTGCTGCTTAATCTTTTTGGGGGCATGCTGCCCTTTGCTTTGTCTACTCAAGTCCTATAGTCTTTTGTTTGATTTTTTTTCTTTTTTATTCCATTGATTTTTTTTTAACTTTAGTTAATTTAGTTAGATCTTCAATTTCTCAAGTGTGTCAACCACTGTGAAAGGAATATTATTATTTATAAATGACCATTAATCAGAAAAAAGTACGTGCGACACATTAGGCAGCATTGGATTTATTGTCTATTATTGTCTTCCTTTATGTCATTTCCTCGTACTCAGTTTCAGACACATTTTCACTGTCATTTTCGAAAAATATCCTTCTCGTAATAACTCGTACTAATTCATCTAAGCGCGTTCATAATCACCCTTATGCCCCCTCCCCTTCATTGCATCTTCGCACCTGTCTCTTTACTCCTTGAATATATTAGAATCAGCTATATTTCCGGACGTTCCGTCGCACGCCTCTTCATCGGCTCAGGTCTCTTTCTCTCCTCAGCGGATCTAAGCGTCTGTGCCTTACGACACATTATTCGTCTTGCATCAGTGTCTTCATCTTCCCTCCATTATCCCAAATTATAATGGCGGGAAGGTGAAGACTTTGTTGTTGCTACCGTCTACATTGCTAGTGTTTTATTCGCTTTAATTCTCTTTGTCTCTCATAATTCCCATTTTACTCGATTTTATTCACCATTATCACTATCATGTTCATCCCTCTCCTGATCTCCTGGATGCTTGATTTGCTTCTTGACCACATCCCTTCCAATTTCCACTCTCCCAATCCGACTCTTCGTCCAAGCCTGGATTCTCGGCGGTGTACACACACCAGTTCATTCCCGTCTCTCATTCTGTCCTTCAGCGTAAGTTCATATCTTGCATTTTCCCGCTTCCGGAGTTACATTCATCGTAGAGAAATGATCATGTACTTCTTTACTTTATGCTTTCTCCTTCCACACTATCAAATACTGCTCCATCACCATGAGCTGCTGGATACTATGCCAACTCTAGCTGTCCTCCTCTTCAGCACTTGGCGAAACATTCTCGCCTTCTCGTATTACAGTGGTGTCAAGGTCTTCTACTGGTGGCAGTGGCACGCGTCGTGGCACCGTAGCACGCCACGAGCTTCTCTGCGCAACTAGCGGCAGGAAAGGAAACTTTTAGTAATCCCGCCGTTTTACAATAGGGATGGCGTTGTCTCTGGTGGCAGGGTGATGAACTGCGTGGAGGGGAATCTCTGCCTTCTCTATTCCGCCACCCCTTCCCCGACACTCCTCCCGACATGACACTAAGCTGAGTGGAGCTCCGATCCAGCATTGTCGCTGTTTGCAGTGACTCTGACAGGGAGTTCCTTGGGTTTGAGCATTGTTGGTGGAGGATTTTCGACGGTAGCAAGATATTTCAATCGAATTCAACCGGTACCTGGAGTAGAATTTTAAGGCTGGCTGCCCTTTCTTTATTTATCCTCTTCCCTTACACACACATACCAACATGCACCACCACATATGTCTGTAGACCAGTCGGAAACTTAGTTTGTCGTGGATGAGGCGGTACCCCGCTGGGAATACGCCTGAGGTGGGGAATCCCCACAGGGAGACGTGTAGGTCGGAGCTGGACTTCAGTATTTAGCGGGGAAGGAGGCACTGCCAGCTCCCAGGATAAAACCTTCACTACACTGAGAGAACTAATGACCACAGCAATTGACGTGCAAGGAAACATCAATCAACCCCGCACCCCACGATACAACTTTCTAACCCATCCCAGTCACCCATTCCCTCCCTTCCCGAATCTTCAACCCCATCATCTTTTCCGTTTCTTGGTTACATCCACCATGTTCACTACGACCAAGCACCCCGCCTGCATCTCCTATCTCTTCCCACCTCCACGGCTGCCCTCATCCCGCTCCTCCCTTCCCCCTCCCCCCCTAGGGATGTGCCCTCCTGGTTCGTCCCTGCACCCGCCGCCTGCGCGGTGCGGCGCGGAGCGGGGGTGTGGTCTTCGCACAAAATGGGCTCCTCGGTGTTGTGGGAGGATGCCGATATAAATCTCCGGCAAAGCCGGCCGGCGCATGCACTTGTTAATAACAATAATAAGCCGGCTCGGCCACCTGGCCCGGCCGCCGCCGCCGCCGCCGCGCCGCGCTGCTGCCCCGTGATTTGTGAGCGTGGGAACAGCGGCGCGCCGCGCAGTGCCTTATGGGCCCGGCCCTCGCGAGGAATTAAGTTATTAACCTGTTAAAGGTTCGTCCCAGGTCGCCCCGGCCAGACCTATGATCGGGTGTTCGACCGCCGACGCGCCCGCGCCCTGCCCCCACCTCCGCCCCCGCCGTGTCAGCCGCGCGATGAGCCCGCGCCGTCCCCGCTCGCCCCCGCACACAGTGCTCCCGGTTGCGTGGCTAGCTGGACAAAAGAAATTCATGACGGGGAGTTCGTAAAGCAATACATTGTGTGGGGTTTGAATCAGTGAGGAGATTTGTAGAAGTAAGGTTGGCCCCACTGCTCGACGCAGTGAGAGCGTTATCAGTCGCGCTAAGTGTAATGGTAGAAACACGTGTTCAGGCTGTGTGCCATATGTATTGTATATTTATGAAACTTGTCTTCATTAAACTGTCATATTAACACTGCGTGTACGGATTATTCAATCCCTACTCCAATACATTTTATTATCTGTTAACATGTGTTTTTACGTACTTTTTACTCTTTAACTAAAACATAGAAATATTATTTTTAAGGTTTCTGATGTATAAGTGTATTGGTCTTGAATGTCACGATGTGAATTATATCTATTTTGTTTTAAGTGTTCGACTTGTCACAGGGGTTCTAAATTATTTTTAACTCCACATGTGTGTTTGACTTTCCTGGTGTGAAAACCTCTTTTATGATTTACACATTCAATGTTTTAAGTGTTATATTTTATTTCATTTTAGCTTTACAGACTACTTCTTGTAAAGACTACTTTTTTCAGTGACATGAAGATCCCGATAAAAACGGCGAAAACGGTGGTTCGTTTAGAAAAGGGAAATAGTCTTTACAAGAGTACGAAACCTATTGATCAATACGTTTATTACAAAGCAGTTAATCGTTTTCCATTATAACCATTTTGAAGCATCAAAAATGAAATTTCAAGTTATTTAAGACCACGTGCGTATCTGGCAGATGGAACGTTAACACGTCGCCCGCACTACAATATTTCCAACTACAACCAGTAATTTAATTCTAACTTATTTTTTTTTAATAAAAACACTTTCTGTATCACATAATAGTGGAATTTGTTCGGACTGTGAAACAGGTGCACACACACTTTTTTTGCCATTCCGTTTTAGTACAAATTGGTGGTGGTACATATTGATTGGGGATTCCGGGCGCATCAACTGCTAAGGTTATTAGTTTCGTAAATGTAGTGCATATTTTTATCACGGAATGTGAGGATAATCTTCCCCAGTAGGATGATAAGATTCAGCACCGACCTACACGTCTGCTTTTGGAGGGGGTTCCAGTCGCTTAGTGTCAGCAGAGTCGTAAGCAGTGACTCAGTGAGTCTGAGAATTTGGCTACTACGCGCAGAATGAGAGTAGGCGGAATAACACAAAGAAATATTTGCATTTTCAGTCAAAATCCAAACTGTTTTATAGTTTTTTTTCGATTTTGTTTGAGTTCCTGGGTACCTAACGAAACCATAGACACTTCTCAAAGCCAGAGACTGCATAGTTTTCTATCAATTTTTGCGTGCATTGGAAATTAGTAATATAGATTTTTTGTGTACTAAGGGTAGACTTACTTCACTACTGATGATGTGTACTAAGGGTAGACTTACTTCACTACTGTTATCGCCAGTTCTATGATATTCTGAACCAATAAGCTTTTAGCACACATGTTTTATTCAGTTTTTTTTAGATGAATTAATACTTCAGGGCCAAGTAATTCCTATAGATTAAGATAATTTCTGTATCAATACTATACATTATACAGATTTTATGTGTAACTTTATTTTTTCATGTTACATCGTTTGCAAAGTTCTCTGTGACTGTATGTTACTGAACTCATAGGCACGACATTCCGTGTATTTTCACTCAACTTGTTATGCACCTTGTTAACCTCCAATAAATCAATATAAAATAACAGGGCCTTAACTAAAATTCCACAGATCTACTAGCTATCACCTCATTGGATGTCCCCTTCCCAGACGGAAAAAAAGTGATCTGAACGTCAGTAAACGAGAGTTTTATCCCTTAAATTTAGGTCATTAAATGATGACATGCGTTCTTTTAAAAAAATATGGGAGATGGTTGGGTAATAGTACAAAGAGGAGGAAAAGATTCGGTACGCTGGGCATTCTCAAGTCTTTTTCTCTCAATTAAGTTTTTTCGAAAGAATGTTTGTAAGTTGCATCGAAGTGTTCACATAACAGTTACTAAAGATAATGAGTAGTAATCGACACGAAATTCCAAGTTGTAAGGGATACAGAAATCACATTTTATATAAAAATGTACTAATTCATTTTAAAAGTAACTGTCTTATTATTTATTAATACTTAGTAAAGATAGATAACATAACGACAGTAGTGTCTATCTGTTAGATCAGAGATTGTTTCAACCATTTTTCGATCAAATTAGTGTCAAAATCGTATTAATTTTCTACTGATACCCCCTTTTCTGCTGATCCCCGATGATCTGCGGGCAGCTATAAACCAGCGATGTGGTAATTGTATTTCTTTGAAAAAAATCATTGAATGATGTTATGTGAGGAGAAGACGTTGATAAGAGAATCATTGAATGATGTCATGTGATGAGAGTAGGTGGATATTTGTCACGGACTTGAAGGTCGTGAAAAATTCATTTGCCACGCAGGATTAGAATCTACATCTCTGTTCCAGCCACCGTTCTTGACCAACGTCCTTTCCTATCCTAACTGACCTCACATTGTTGTTGGTCACATTTTGTCCAGCTACTCATTGAACCGCCCAGCAGTAGTGGCATCCTCTGCGTTTCCCCGTACCGCCCCGGCGCTGTTGGCCCTCGCCGCCCAGCCTCTCTCCCGGCACCCACGTCGGGCGCGCAAGGGCCTGAGTATCGGGCCACGGATCAGCGCGGAGTTTATTAAAACTGGGGCGAGCCTTGATTAGAGGCGGCGCGGAGGGGCGGCCGGGGCGTCAGAGAGGGCGGGGCCGAGGGATGGAAGCAAGCCCCGGCCGGCGGGTGGGGACCGGAGGGGGGGCGCGGAGGAGGGCGGCGGGGACGCGGAGGCACCACAACCCAGCAGTGCTCTTCGTAATGACCGGTTGGCGGCCGGCCGCCGCGGCCCGATGAAGCTGTTCAAGACCTCGTTAGCGAATTAACAGGGTCAAGGCGTTTAAAAGCCGATCGCGTTCACATGTGCGGTGCATGAGGTACAGGTGGAGGTGATTGTGGGGGTCGAGTCGGCGGCTGCAAGGTGTAGGGGGGGGGTTCGCGGTCCATATGCTCAACGGGCAGAAGACAGTGCACTTCCTGGCTCTCACGATTTCGCGAAGGATGGAAGAATGGCGGATGTAGCGAAATTGAGCCATTTATCGATAACGGTGAATCTAATTGAGCAGGTCGAAAAGTGATGCTTTCCGAGGGTCGATGTCCGGTTTGATGGTGTTCTTGAAGATGAGTACATCAGTATGACCGTGTGTTTAGTTATTTTTGTAATATTTTCTCTAGATTTCTTTTGAAGTACTATTCTTGTTTGAACCGTATTTTAAGTTGCTTTGGAAGTAGGTCTCGCTGAACAGATGTGATGATTTTTTTGCATTGTAAATTAAAGATTCTGATCTCACACAAAATCCCATATTTTATTTTTCAAAATGAAAAAGTAAATGTAAAACATTGTTGAAGCATATATGTAAATAATTTAATTGAAGTGAATTGCCTGACTCGGTGCAGAAAATTATAATTCACCTTTAAGACTGAAAACGGGTCTAAAATGATTTCCATAATGGCATGGAAAACATGGCGTTTGGATGAAATGTTCTTTTTTAATAAATTTATTTTCCTTGATCGATAGTTAAAGCCTTACAAGAGGTTTGACATGAACTGTTCTCGTTAGCAAAGAAACAAAACAAAGTAAAACCAATCATTCCACAAATCAAAAACAAAATGATTTTTACTCGTAAAAAGATAAGTAATAAAAAACTTTCAACTCGTAAAACCCACGAGGAAAGGGAATGAAAAAAATGTGAGGACACAAGCACAGAAGACATAAAAAAACAGAACATGGAGGGATAAAAAAAAAAAACAACCAGAGGAGGGGGAACTTCTTTAGCGTGGTGAGCTTGCCGGGGAACTCAGATCAGCGGCGGAGCCTCTCCGCAGAAACCTCAGAGCGCGTCGCTCGGCCTCTGTTGCGCCCGCGGTGATGGCGTGGGTGGTGGCGGGGGGCAGGGGGGTGCTCCGTCGGGGCTGAGCGCCCGCCGGCGGCGGCAGCGTCTCCGCGTTTTAACTCGAGGAGAACCAATCTAGAAGGCAGCTCCTGCGAGACGCCGCCTCCTCCGCGTTATGTTTGTGGTTAGCCCATTCAATTTTCCGGCGCTCTAGCGTTTCTATTACGTTTCTATTAACGGCGATGTCAGAAATGATCATACACAGCTCGGGTCTCTGCGAAGAGGAGACCGGTGCCGGCTCCGCCGCCTCCGCCGCCCCCGGCGCCCCGCTCGCTCCACTCCCGCCCCGCCCCTGGGCTCTTGGCTGCCGCCGCCGCCGCCGACGCTCGCACCGCCGAGCTCGCCACTAGCGGGGCGTGAAAATAAGCTGGAGCAACCCTCCGCTTCGTCAGGGGTGCCAACTCTCGGGGCGAAGCCTGCCTTCTGTTTGGCGAAAAAGTTTTTATGTGGATGTGTTGAAATACTGTGTATTTTGCCTAAGAAGGTGATATTTTAACAAGCACGGAAGAGGTCAATTACATTACAAAACAAAATTATTTACACGTGATAGTCTCAATAATGCACGTTTATATAAAAACATGAATATCATTAAATTATCATTGCAAAAATGTAAATTATAAGAAATATTGTTTCTACAGAAAACATTATTTTCATGCTTAATAATTAACTTGTCAAAACTTAATTACAAAACTGAAAAGTAATTGACAGACATTGATAAAACCAAATAACAGAATAAATTACTTTTTGCTAATTTATATTGAAATTTTGAATGTTTTTCTGACCTTCAGAATCGTTAATGTCTTTTGGTTATTTGTAATTTATGTGTAATGAACAATTCTATTTCTTTACATTGCTCACTGTGGCATCGAATACTGTTTGACGAGACTGAAACCGGTTTGTTTGTAAAATCAAAAATGTAGGGATCGAAGGCCATTGATGTTTCTTTTGCATATTGCTCAAGGATGTATTTCGAATATCGTAAAGTTTCAAACAAAATTAATTCTAATTTGAAAATCATATTTTTCGTCAATTCTTGATACCAGCGTAAATGATTTATACAAACTTTTTGTGATACAAAATGTTTTAACGCATCATATGTATTTACAAATAATTGGTGTCACGATAGAGCATTACTTTCCGTATACGCCGAATAAACTAAGTGACAGAAAAGTATGTACTTTGTACATACGATATTTACAACGGACATTACTTTTGAATTATCTGTTGCAATATAATTTTAATTGAAACTCTCCCACCATTCTCCGTATTATTATGTTGCATTTCGATCCAGTGGCATTTCAATATTTCTTTAATTCATGTTTTTATTGCAATCCAACACTGAAATGTTAAAATATTTTCCACTTGGGTTTGGACCGTCTGTTTTGTTTCCCGAGATTGTTGCTTATTTCATAACTAATTTTTTCGACCCTCCCATCTCGCCAGAGAATCCTACAATACTCTCCGTCCACGTGCAGTTACTCAATACGTAATTTCTTTTTGCCAGCTTGCCGAGATTTATCTTCGCCGCAACCTCCGTATTTGGCGTATGTGGCATGTAAAGCGAACGAAACCTCCATAAATATGGTAACTTGGAATATTCATCGAACGAAATTCCAATTCATAGTCACAGTTCCACAGCCGACGCCGACGCAGGCTGCCACCACGTGGCTAACCGGGGATAAACAGTCAATTTGTAGGCGCGCGCCGTCTGAGGAACACCGGGGGTGCAGCGCTGCTAGTCATGGGATTTTAATAGTCAATGCTCTGTCGCCCCTGCTGTCGACGGAGGGCCTCCCTAGGGCAGGCCCTGCGCTGCCCGCCAGGGCGCTGCATATTGCAAGCGGCTTTCAGCCATAAATCTCTGGCTCCAAAGGCACGGATTTTCATTCTATTCGAGTTGGGTGAAGAAATGTCGCATTGCTGTTTAATTTAGTTTTTTCGATATACTGACGTCATGTATTTCTTGTATCTTTCTTGTTTCTTTAGTTCCTTTAGGAGCATAGGGCTTCGGTAAAGGATCTCCATCGTACTCGATTTTCTGCAATAGATATGATTCCACGTCATACCAGTCTCCCGGATCTCTCCTTCCACTGTCCTCCATGACGTGTTCTTGGAATAATACTACGGGTAGGTAAATATCGTCGTACTCCTTGGTGAGCGAAGCGAAAGAGAAGGATTACGCCTCGACGATGTCCATCCTTGGAAAGATGATGATAGCGGTGGTTTGCCTTTGTTTTCCTTTCATCAAGAATGGTAAGATGATCTTGGGAGAATGATGACGAGGGAAAAATTGTTATGGATAGGATTTTGGATCAGAAGTGTTAGGAGATGCTACTCTCGCCTTATGCGGGCCTAGAAACCATGCGCTTGGTACCCGCGCCTCACGACGGTCCAAACTCTCACTCATCGAGAACGGCTAAAGGCAGGTTACACCAGGGACAATAAAGGGCATTTTCGAAGTTTCTTCACTTCTGTGTCTCTCGCGTCGCCCGACTTTTCTCCTTTTCCTCTCAACATTAAAAATCACTCAAATTTACGGCCTGCGTGATGTCGTAGGCTTCCGCGGCTAGAGTCATGATCTGGGCTGTCTGGGCGTTGCCGCATCGGAAGCTGAGGTGTCGACGTTTCGACCAACATCGTGGTCTTCTTCAGAGCTGTAGTGCGCACTACTGCCCCGGGACATTCTCGACTGACTGTCCGAAGGGAAATAGGGGGGGGGGCAGATTGATAATTTCATAACTTTTTGAAAACGAAAATGTTCTTTTTCCAAAAATCAATTTTAGATGTTAATACAAAATCGTTTCAACTCAGTACACATTGCACAACGTCTCTGTATAATGTATATATTTAGGCCTTCCAACAACAACAACAACAACAAAAATTTCAAAGACTAAAATACAAGAGTTTTCGCCCGTGATGTCTTCATGATATGAATTTCTTCCCGCCTTTTCAATTTTTCAAGTTTCGCAGAAAGAAATTCTCGAAACCAAATCTGTGGGAAATAGTGGGTGATACATAACAGCTCTCAGCTCAGATTCAGAAATTTGGTCGTTGTAATGTCTAACTCGTGTTCAGGCTTATTGTCTTGTTGAACGAGAACAGTTTTCTTGGCCTTTTTTAATTTAGTCGTTCCTTTAACATTTCATTGTAAAATTGACCCAGAAACGCGGTATAATTTGAACGTGACGTCAGGTTATTCTTTCCCAGGTTGTCGATAAAGATCAAGCCTTGTGAATCCAGAAAAGAAACTGACGCTTTATCTATCTTGCCAATGGAAATATTTTCAGCTTCTTTGGAGGACATCTGCCAGAATAAATTCAGTGCTTGGATTGTGGTTTCGTCCCAAGTCGAAAATAATAGATCCATTTCTCAACAACTGTGTTATAAGGCCGCAAAAGCTCATTTAGATTGTGCTTGATCTTGTTTAAAAACTCTCGTGAAAAGGCCATACGGTTGTACTTGTCAACAGTGAGCTACCTTACCGAAAGTTTTAGATGAACCCAAATGTTCGTGCCAAATATTATTTACCTGTTTGATTGATATATTCTCTGTCTGAACTACCTGTTTTGTTTTTATTCGGCGGTGTACAATCATAAAATAAGAAAGTTTGTTCACTATTCCTTCAGTGATCTCGATTGGCAGTCCTGTGCTCACTCCTTCACTCCTGCTCAAATGGGCTCAATGAAAATCCATGAACCCCTTGTGAATCACGCCATGGGACGGATCATATTCCCGTTAGTACTGGCTCTTCTCTTCTTCCTGGTTTCCCAAGAAACAGGAGTGCTTCATTAAAACTATAACTCATTTTTTCATAAAGACATAAACCTACTTGTTTCGCTCACTCTAAAAAAGTATTAAGTCACAGGAGATAACAATATCTTGTAAGTATGCACCAAAATAAATGCACGACTTCATTGTGAACAATTAGCTTTACTTTTTTAGAGGGAACATGCTCTTTGGGGGCGAATGACAGCTGTTGAATCTCTCTTAAACCTCAGTCAACCAACCAATAGGAGTGAAAAAGAGCCATAGAGTAAAAACCGTCAGAGAGAAAGGACTCTCCGAAATACATTGTCGTCGTTATGATATTTATTTATTTAACGTCAAAAACAGTTAAAAATCAGTGTGTGACGAAATTGGGGAGAAGTTTTTTACACATTTTATGCACACATTTTATGAAATTCACGAAGATCGTCTCTGCTATTTGTATAGGAGCTGGTGATGCGAACACGACCACCTTCCTCAAGAATTCAAGGCTTATTCAAAGACAAGATCATCAAGTTCAGAAATATTCGTTACATTCAAAAACAGTAGAAAAAGCTTCGAATTAAATATGATAAATTATCATTACGCTGCCAACAAGGCATCTGACAAGTTCTGATAATTAAATAATGTGATGCATTTTTACATCTTCAAAAGAAAATGTTCCCATAACTTTTTGCTACAATCATAATCTTCAAACAAATGAGCTATCCTGTAGTTATTTAAATTTAATGAACTGAAACCAAAACAATAACTTCATATTTCTTATAGCAGAGTCATTTATTGTACCGAGATGTGTATATACTTGTATATCCACATTTTCACTATTACATGTCTTTTAACTGCTAAGAACGCCAAAGACATACATTTAGAGGACACATGTTTTGTTATAATTGATTTGACGTCACACAGCAACCCCATATATGCACAATGGATTCCATTATGTATATCAAAGTTGTTTTTATACATTTTAGTGTATTCTCTCATTCAAATCATGACAGTAATTCCCGATCACTGTGAATATTTTCTCAATATAAAATAATTTTATCTCAATTTATTCTAAATTATTGTCTTTACAATCGTATTCCCTTCAATTAAAGTTAAGAACGTATTCGCTTACTTTCCATTAATAATCGGAATGTGTCGTTCCGTTATTCAACCATTAAATTAATGCTCAAAATTGTATCTCACTCATTTGAATATGGTTCAGACGCGTGAAGATAAAAGTAATAATTCCCGCTACTCAGTGTAAATAATCGGAAGAACAATATTTTATTTAAGATATCGACAACCGTATCAGAGCTCGTTCCATAGTCTATAGTTGCGTTAAATGTAAGTTATGAGGCTTGCGAATGGAGGATGTATGCTAATGTCGATACGTGTTGAAAAGCCGTGGCGTTTTGCGTCATATTCATCACGCTCGTGCTTCGTATAACCTTCCTTTCATTTTCACAACGCTAGAAAGCATGCATTACGATCACTAGTTGTGGTCACTTCGAAATTGTGTTATTTCATTAGACATATTTATTATTGCAAGTTACAACTACATCCTACGTACGAGATGTCTTATCTACTGTACGTACGACGATCTGCAATTATGATAGACATAAAAATGAACTTTGATTTTGTTTTTATCATTATATCTGCCGCAATATCATTTTCTCATTTGCAAAACGGTATGAAAGAGAAAAATGAGTTGTTGATTTTCTATCTACAACTACAAGCTGGTCCTGCTCCGTAGCAATTATGAATATTTTATACTTTGACCAGTTTGCTTATTTAATGTGGTTACAAAGCAACAAGGACAGAGCATGAACATCAATTACTGACCAAAACAAATCTTCTCATGTTGCAAACAGAGCCATGAAGGCGACAGAGTAGTGACAATTAAATATCAGATTCATGGACAATTTGCAGATTCAAGAACTAGTTCAAAGCATAGTTTGTCAACAGCTCATTGGTTAGAGCAATTGGAATTGGTCTAGGAGAACCGAGTTGGATATCTGGTCGCGCTTTTGTACAATTGAATAATATTATTATTGTTTATAATAATAATAATTATTATTATTATGTTGTTGTTGTTGTGCTTATATCTGCAATTCAAAAGATCATCTAAATAAAAAATATTTTAGAATTTGAATTCGAGAAAAGTTATGGTAATATATATCTACAATTATTTATATTATTTATTTAGTCCCCTAGATTTACGAATAAAAATGTTTGGCGTGGGTCATATATCAAATCTACTCCATGCTGCAACCAGATTTCCAAGGAAACAGCTCTACTTACTGTGGACAAGTTTTTTATACAAACTTGCAGAACAAAGCCCCGGAGCTCCTAAATATATATTGGTATACTTAGGTTTTTATTTCTTGGCGCGTGGGGGCTTGTCTTCACGATGGAATATCTCACAGTATTTCGCGTCGTTCTCGGTCGTGCCGCTAGTGGCCGCATGATCGCGGCTGTATCGAACAGTGCTGGTTATCATGCGACTCATAGCGGCACAACTGAGAACGACGCAAAATACCGTGAGATATTCCATCGTGAAGACAGGCCCCCAAGCGCCAAGAAACAAAAACCCAAGTATACGTGCTGTGTTTGTGCATAAGGGACTGGGTCTTGATTTCCAAACTGTTCTATTTATACGTTTTTCTACCACCTTGGTTATTATGTTTTGATCACATGGCTCAGCTATAAATACATGTAGGCAATATTTTCTCTACACCCCGAAGGAAGGAATCTTATTGACGGATTATTAATTATCCTATCTGGTCCTAATCTTATTTATTAACCTCGTATTGGTTGCTATCATACACTTAGTATGGATAGCACTGCCAGCCATTTAATGTATTTGAGCTTGTGTAAAATTGGACCCGCTGAGACTATATGATAAATATTATTGTTTTTACCTATTCCTGCTACACCACCCTCTTTACAGCCCATCCATACGTCTTTAATTTACACGCATTCATTTAGCTGTTTCATAGAGATAACAAGATTGGAAGTTTTTGGCACAATTCAAACTAGAACTGCACAGACCGAATATCTCCTCAGCCGTCTGTACTACGTACGTAGTACATCTGCTCACATGTAGTTTACTAGGCAATTAAAAGACATCTGCACCTAACCGTTTTTATTCTTTTACACCAGTTGAAGCATGTGTATAAGTAGAGCACAAATGAATGAGATGCATAGATGGCGATAGCGATAGCGATGGCGATGGCGATGGCAATGGCATGCTTCAATGTAGACTTCATCTGCCCTGACGCTATTTTCACTTTTAAAACAAAACATTACAAAGTGTGGGAAGTTTGCATGGGCCTAACGTGATTGTTGTTGGCATTATTAATAATAATAATATTGTTGTTAACAATAATAATAGTAATTATAATTATTGTTATATATTTATTCACTTTAGGGTCGGATTAATCCGGCTTTTGCCAGCTAGTAGTGTTCCAGGATTGGGCCCTGCTCTTTCTTTTATTATCTATTATCCACCTTTGGGATAAGGGAGACATGTGGCGAGGATTCCCGTCTTCGTACCAATCATACTTGGGCTGCCTGAGTTTTTCTTTCGTCACACAGGTACAGAAATTGAGACGATTGTATTAAAACGCTTACATTCAATTTTTGACTCGAGCGGGAATCGAAGGCGCGATCACGTCGCAAAAGGTAAGCATGCTATCCATGAGAATTATCTCTCCTTTCCGCTTATACCACACTTACACTTACAAGCTCTGCTCTGTTACTCATACCGGGAGGTTAGTTGGTATTGGCTGGGCTATTCGGGACAAGCCGCGTATCGTTTGTTGTTGCTAATGTTTCGGCTAACACATTGTGGTCTTTTTCAGAGCGTTCTGAAGAAGATTAGATTCAGAGGAAGATTAGTCGGTAGTTTAAAGCTTATTGCGGCTGGAGCGGTGTTTTGCTGGGGAGATCCCGGAGGACGAAATTCCAGAAGTCGATAAGTGGGGCGGCGCCGGATCACGTACCAGAATGGGAGGAACACCTCCACTCCTTGGCAATATCATTCATTGCCGTGAGAGCTGCGACGGACAGTGTCAGTAGCAACTTAGCAGTCCGGGAGTAGGAGCGTCCCTCCTCAGGGCGAAATGTCCTGAGGCAAGAAAGTAGGCGTGAAAGGGCAAGAAAAGACAAGAAAGTAAAAATCCAGTACAAATCCAAAAAGTAAAAATAAAATTAAAGTACTGCGTTAAAAATAATTGGTTAAAATAAAATTAATAAGTAAAATGAAGGGCAAGTTTAGGGCTCCTCAGGGCGAAATGTCCTGAGGAAGCATGCCTGCCATGACCAAAGCAGATGACACATTCGGAAACGTCAGTCAATCAAAACACTCGCCCGGAGGGTTTCTCTCACCTGGAGAACGCGGAGAGAGGGAATCTTCCTCTTTGCCTCGAGAGTCAAGCCGAGAGTTCTTATTCATGAACGCTTTTTCTGCCATACATCTGTAATGTAAGCAACATTAGTAGTGCAGTACATATGTAGCTTAAATACAGAACTTTAATTGTCTGTAACTACTGCATTAGAAGTTGTTAGGGTTAGGCAGCACAACCTTTTGAAAAAACCGTCATTAACACAGTACATCCATACGTTTATTTTGAAAGAGTATATCAACTCGCACAATCCTACTCCGTCCTGTATTTAAAATGTTAAACACTCCCGGATACTTATGTGGACGAATTATTGTTCCTGAACAAACATAAAGAACAACTAAATTTGCACTTCATTTTAGTTATCATTTATTTTATTTTAACCTATTATTTTCATTTTAACTTATTATTTTATTTAATTTTAACATTGCTTTTTACTTTCTTGCCTTACGAATACTTCGTATGAAGAGAAAGTTAAGTTGTCGTACGCCAAAAGACGATGAATTTTCTCCAGAAAAACTCTCATTCCCGGGCTCTGGTAACAAAACAGTAGATAAATCCTGTTGCTAAATTTAGAAAAAGTCCTCTACCTCGTGGTGTAGTCAGAAACCATGTTTTGATGTCTCATGATACCGAAAACTCTATTGACGGCAAAACGTTCCTCTGCCCGTCCGTTCGTCTGTCCGTCTGTGGTCAACGCTAGCGCCTAAACCGTTAAGCCGATTTTCTTCAAAATTAATATTTCCGAATAGTTTTGGCTGATGTCCTGGAATGTGACTGACTCCTGGAATTTAAAACCGATATTTTAATTTTGGAGGTTGTTTGGTTGTTGTTTAGTAGTGCGAAGGACGTTTAAGATAATGATGCAGGTATCATTTTCGTTAATATCCCCAATTTTTCAAAAATTGGAAAAAATAATTTCCAAACTGCAAAATTGAAGATAGAGACTTTTGCATGAAAGTCGGTTGTACAAAATTAGCACTTGAAATAAGGTTATGTACAATTTTTTGAAGTAGTTTTTGAGTAATTTGCGCTTGAAATTTACCAGAAGTTTGTTTCTCAGAAACCGCTCCAATTTTTTTCTTTAAATTTTCTTCACTTTGTAATAAGGATTGGTAAAAAATATGGCGCTACACTATTTTCGGATATCTCTCGGTTTTTCGAAAATTGGAAAACAATGTTTTTCAAACTACAAAATTGTAGATAGAGATTTTTGCTTCAGACAATCTGTTGTACAAAATTAGCTCTTTAAAAATGCCATGTACAATTTTCAGAAAAAACGAGAAGTTTTTGCGTAATTTGCACTTAAAATTTACGAAAATTTCTTTCCTCGAAAACTGTTCCCAATATTTTCTTTAAAGTTTCTCCACATATGCAATAAGGGATGGTAAAAAATATGGTGCTAGTCTCAATTTTGTCTATAGCTCCATTTTTTCGAAAATGCTGAAAGAACGTGAACATTTCAAAACTACAAAATTGGATTCAAATATAGGCTTCCTAATGCTAAGCTGATACAATTACGTTTTGTCTTTTATGTAAGTATTCACTCCGTAACTCACTCGAATGGCGGAGCTGGTTAAGTCGTGTTCGGATTGAGGACTTCGAAGGGAGCTACTTTCGAATCCCAGACAAAGATTTTAATTTGATGAATGTGTTGTTGCAGGAAAAAAAGCTAATGAGGTTTGTAGAAACTTTACTGAAAATCGTTTGAAGTACTTTTACTCACAGACAGAATCAATACAGATAAATATATAGGATTTGTCTGTCTGTACTTTCTCAATTTGCAACTTGATTTCTGAAACGTATGTCACGTCAAATCAGTCGTTGTATATGTGTATCTGTATGAACCGATTTAAGTGAAATCATGAATATATCAACATTAAATTGAAATACAATATAACCACTACCCATGCGATCAACTTACGCACCCCTAACGGTTCCGAAATTATTATTACTTTCTCGCATTATGAAATTCTTCGTAAGAAGAGAAAGTTATGTAATCATGCATCGTAAAATGGCGAATTTTCTAGCGCACTGCGCTTGTGTGGCGTAGTGGTATCAGTGCCAGCACGTTAACTTTGAGGAACTGAGTTCAGTGTTCAACAAAACAAAGGCCAGTTTATAATATACATTTGTTATGATTGCTTAAATCTACTGAAAATTAATCCGGCTTAGGTGTTTGAGAACATTAATTTATGTCACTGCAGACCCTTTGATCGGGAGGTTCTAGGGTTTGTATGTATCGTAAAGAGGTGAGTAGTGACCTCTGGGTATTGTAAGAGGCGAGTAGTGAGCTAAGCGATATTGTAAAAGGATGAGTAGTGAGCTCTGGGTGCTGATAAGAGGATAGCATTGAGCAAACCATATTGTAAAGAGGTGGGTAGTGAGCCAAGCAGTATCTTAGAGAAGTTAGTAGTAAGCTAAGCAGAATTGTACATAAAGAGGTGGGTCGTGAGCTAACTGGTATTCTGAATTGGCGAGTAGTGAACTAAGCAGTATTGTAAAGAGGTAGGTAGTGAGCCTAGCAGTATCTTAAAGAGATCAGTAATAAGCTAAGCGGAATTGTAAATAAAGAGGTGGGTTATGAGCTAACCGGTATTGCGAAATGGTGAGTAGTAAGTTAAGCAGTATTATAAAGAGGTGGGTAGTGAGTCAAGCAGTACGCAAAGAGGTGAGTAGTGAGCGAAATGGTATCGTAAAGAGATGCGTAGCGAGCTAAGCGATATCGTAAAGAGGCGAGTAGCGCGCTGTTCGCGTAAAACCGCGCTTCTCCTGTGCGAGCCCCTCGCGCGGCGGCGGGGACGCGCGCGTGGGCAGCCCTGCGCGCGGACTCGATCTCTCTCAATCTGTCGCATTCCGGCGCGGGCTTCGTCGAGCGGCGCCGCCACCGCCAGCTTATTACAAAGTAAATGGCTTCGGGGACCCGCACGCCTCCCTCTCGCGGCATAAACTCGCGCGCCGCCACCCTCGCCCGCGCCCGCGTCCGCGCTCCCGCTGCCGTCGCGACAGCTCCCGCGTTGCGCCGCTGGCGAAGTCCCTCTCGCCTTCTCCACTGCTCGCCCCACCCGCGCCTCCGCCCGCGCCTCCGCCCGCGCCCCCGCCCGCACCCTCGTCCGCGCCTCCGCCCGTGTCCCCGCCCGCGTCCTCGCCGTCGCGACATCACCCGCGTTGTGCCGCTGGCGGAGTCCGGCTTCCCTTTTCCCCTGCTCACCCCGCCCGCGCCACCGCCCGCACCGCGCCGAAGTCCGCGCCCGCGTCCGCGCCCGCGCCCTCGCACGCGCCCTCGCACGCGCCCTCGCCCTCGCCCTCGCCCTCGCCCTCGCCCTCGCCCACTCCCTCGTCCGCGCCCGCGAACGCGACCTCGCTCACGCCCTCGCCATCGCCAACGCCCTCGCCCTCGCAGTCTCTCTCGCCCTCGTCCTCGCCCTCTCCCGCGCCCTCGCCCTCGCCCTCGTCCTCGCCCTCGCCCTTGTCCTCGCCCTCGCCCTCGCCCTCACCCTCGCCCTCGTCCTCGCCCTCTCCCGCGCCCTCGCCCTCGTCCTCGCCCTCGCCCTCACCCTCGTCCTCGCCCTCGCCCTCGCCCGCGCCCTCGCCCTCGCCCTCGTCCTCGCCCTCGCCCTCGCCCTCGCCCTCGCCCTCGCCCTCACCCTCGCCCTCGCCCTCGCCCTCGCCCTCGCCCTCGCCCTTACTCTCGCCTTCGCCTTCGCCCTCGCCCTCGTCCTCGCCCTCGTCCTCGCCCTCGCCCTCGTCCTCGCCCTTGCCCACGCCCTCGCCCTCGCCCGTGCTCGCGCCCTCGCCCTCGCCGTCGCCCTCGCCCACGCCCTCGCCCTCGCCCTTGCCCTCGCCCGCGCCATCGCCCGCGCCCTCGCCCGCGCCCGCGCCCTCGCCCTCTCCGCGATTCCCTCAGATTTCGCGCTCCCCACACTTCATATCCTCTACGGCCTGTGGCCTGCCCCGCCATCGGTGTTTCCCTACAGCGCAGTCCCTGTGCTCGCAACTTCGAGTCTAGCAGTCCTCGTTGCCACGCATTCCCTTCGTCACCGGTCCTGCCTTCCTCGCCACCTCAGTCCCCTCTGCCGCGTTCCACTCCACCGCAATGTGCGTATTCTCACTGTCAGTTCCTACTTAAGCAGCACGTGTATGCGAGCAGTACCCTTCATCCGGAGTAATTCGGCTCTGACTTTACAGTCCACGCTCGTCCTGTCTCCGCTCCGCGATTCTCGTCCTTACAGTCCCCGTTTTGCAATCCTCCCATCCACACATGGTCTCCGCAGACCCTACCTCGTAGACCTCACTTTCCATTGTCTCCGGCTCCGGAGTCATTGCCACACGTAGTCTCCTTATTCGCAGTCTCCGCTCCCGCAATCCTCGCCCCCATTATCCCAACAATCCGTATCTTCGTAGTTTCGCACCAGCAATTCCGCCATCGAAGACTCTTCATAGCTCAACCACCATATTCTTCATAGCCCCCCCCCCTCAGTCCCAGCGATCCTTGACCCCGAAGATCCCCCCCCCCCCACAGTTCCCGCTCCGCGCTCTCCCCCTCTAACAGTCCTCAGACCCCGCAACTTCCGCAGTTCCAGTAGTACTCGCTCCCCGCCCCACAGTCTCTCTGTCCCCACTGTCCCCGTCCCTTTTACACACGCTGGCCCGGCAGTCTTCGCCCCCGCAGAGGTGTCTCCGCCAACCGGTTCCCGCAGTTTCCGTCCCTGCAGTCCTCTCCCCTCCCTGTTGTTCCTGGCAGTCACATTTCCCCCAACAGTTCCAGCACGAACAATATCCTTCCGCAGTCCCCGGCCCAACACTTAGCGCTCCAGAAGTTTTGCGCCCGTCTATTTATATTGCTAGAATTCAAGAAAAGTGCACTTAAAAACTTGCCAATAATAATATTCGTTGAAAAGTATTGTCATGTCACATCAAGATTCCTTCTTAGTACGAGGAGGCACGCGGTGACAATTCACGTTTTTTTTCTCATTGAGTATAATAATTAAATTTTTTAATACGATTTAGGACCATGTTACACGTTATCCTCCAAGGTCCAGTCATATTTATTCCGGAGATATTAACATGCTTTTATTCATTATGCGGATATGTTTTTTCGACTCAACATCGATTAATTAAATAAGGTTGTTATCCTTGAGTTATGAATTATGAGGTGAAATGACGAGGATGAGAGATAAAGAGACAATTACACATACAAACATGCTTACGCAGGATTCCAACTTACAGCCTCCTCAGCGCAAACGACTGCTGCCGCAACCGTCTGCGCCTCGGGAGCGTAAACAATAATTTATTTTTTCAAGTAAATTATGTCAGTAGCCATTTGCTAGTTGCAAGACCATTTCTCATGGCCGTTTCATTATTTCCAGCTACTCTCATCCTACATACAAACGATACTGAATCCATACGAAAATCGTCAATAAACATATTACAGCACTAAATATTTCTTAATGTAGAAAATGCGAAAAGTGTTGAAATATCCACATGGTAAACGTATATGTATAATTAGTCTACCCCTGGAATGTCTGCTTTTCAAGGCCTTATATAATGATCTAATAATTGCCATGCTTTTTCGGAAACAAACCAACATTTAATTGTGACAATTACACCAAGTAATCGGATCATTGTGAATGTGCCAACCTTTCTAATCAAGTTATACTACAATGTTCTCGTTCAAACATTCCGTGTTTGTAAATCAGAACATATTCTGATACTGAAATCTAACTTTTATGAACCAAATACCGAAGTGTGCATTACATGAGTAAACTCTTTTATTGTGCATAAATAATCATTTTCATATTCCTAAGCGTTTATTAACCGAGACTCAGAACTGAGCGATGAAATCGCACAGAATGAAATCTCACAGACTCAATTTAACGCAACATTAATTCTTATTTAATTTAAGATATTTTTCACAATTAGAGGTTGTATACCTTTCTGACCCTCTGCCTAACTTGCGGAGCGATTGCGACACACAAAAGTATAATAGAAGGTCATGAAAGATCTCATTGAATTATGTTCTATTGAATATATTTGAGGCCCCAAAACCTTGAAAGCACGATATAAAGCGCCTGTTTTCCGTGGAGATGCATGATCTAAGTTAGAGAGAAATTGTAACACCACCATTAAATAAAACAACGTGGTTTAACGAAGTGCATGTTCTTCATTAGAAACCTTTAAAAAAACTTTTGTTTGCTACCTCATTCATCGTTGTGCGTTTCCGAGGTGCTTAGAAAAGGGTTGTTATGAAAATTAAATACAGAGTATCGTTGCTGCAGAAGAAAAAGGACACATATAAAAATTCATCATTTTCATTTTTGTGAAGAAGTACGTTTACATAAAGGACTATTTTCATTAGTGAACATTTTATAAAGTTAGTTGAATAGATAATCCGTACACAGAGCAAATGTATCCTTGAGCGCAAAATAAACAACTCCACTCAGCTTAAGGCCGGGCGCACACTCGGCTACTAGTGGCCACCACAGCTCGACCACTGGTCGCGGCTACAGGCTGCGGATGCCGTTTCCCATGCGTTTTGAAATCAGTGCCCCGCACACTTTGCCTCTGTTTTCGCCGTGTCCGGCCTCAAACTGCGGGATGATCGGCACGCGCTACTTATGATCACCACTACTATACGCGCACTTTTTCTTGATACTCCGGCGAGGGGTGTGGAGAGAAGCAGGTTCTGTGTACGTCACGGCAGTGCAGTACTATCAACGTTATAGGCAGAAAAATCAGCGTAATAGCGCGTCTTGAACTAGATATCGACGAGAAACTGCGCAAGTTTTTTGTTTATTCTGAAGAAATTATTAATAATTGTAGAAATGATTGAGTAGCAGGAAGGAGCATGGTACGCAGAGATACTTAGAAATATAGAGTGAAAACTGAGGAGTACGTATTGTAAAAGAAGAAGGTGGGCATTACTGCAAAGAGCAAATATGAGTGGAACTCATATTTTCTGCCGGGCCGTGCTGTGCCGAGCTAAGCGAGAGGGGAGCTGGAGGACCAAGAAAACGTGCGAGGTAGTGGGTTGGCCCCAAAGAGTATTTGGTTGACCCTTGCGCGCACTATGTGACAGTTGTCGCTGCGCCATCCACTCAATGAAGGCCAGAGCCATGGAGACAATCGATACCGTCATAAGGGTGTGCATAGAACGGGACCGAATAAATATTTTGACCTCCCCCCGAAGTCTTACGTAGTAGAGTATTTTATTCCCTTAAATATGATCAATTCCTGATTTTCTAATCTGATAATTTTCTAACTGATAATTAGGGAAAGAATTAAACATTTGGAGAAGAAACTCATTTTGCTATCAGACAACAGTGTACGTCAGGCATGTCAAGGTTGCGGGCAAGGTAACAAGCTAACTAGAGCTTGCGGGCACTGAGTCCGGAGAAATTGGCGCGAGATTTAAAAGTGATGTACAAATTGCCCAGTCCGATTCTATCTCAATTGACAGTAGAATAAAACATTTGATTCAAAAGTATCTTTATTTTGTAACCGTGTTTACTTAAAAGTGATATAAACGCATGGAATTATTACGTTCACTTTAGAAGGTTTCAGGGTCAGACAAATATTCTTGTCTGTTAATAGCGCTCTCCGTCCGTAAGTGAGTTAACGTACCGCTAAATATTGCACGTAACATCTAAATACAATCAATAACTGAATGATTTAATTACACGACACATAACGAAAACAAGGAAAGAATTCGCCATTCAAACACATTCCTGTTCCTTGGCAAAGATGTTTATATCAGGGTGAATTTAGTAAGAAAATAAACATCAAATAGTAATAAGTAGTGAAGAATATAAACACATTCAATTCTCGGTTAATTGATAGAAAAAATCTGACACAATCGCCACTATTCACCGCCTCGCGCCGCTTCAACTTGTGCATGTTCAGCACTTTGTGGATTTGAAGGGGAAATGTTTACGGAGTCGGGGAAGTTGCCCGTATCTGTAGGAGCGCCGGGCTTCCCTGACAGCTCGTGCGAGCGCTGCTTGACGTGCCTAGCTTAAAATCAATTGTATTTGGTAATTGAATCATTAAAATAATAATTTTATTTTCCTCCTATTCATTTACTAGTAAAATATTTCATTTATAAATAGAAATGTTCAATAGAAAAAGATGTTCAGAAAATGTTTGTACTAACTGTCAGCATGACCTTAACGCGTTAAAGCGTGCCACGAGAAGCGCTACAATTGTTTTGAAGGTACGTGGTGGTTGTAGGCAGCATTAAGAATAAGTGCGTGCCGTTCCGAGTCAAACCTAAATATTTCAACGGGCCTTGCTATTCAACTAGGAATATCGTGTATCAAGAAAACATGCGCGAACAATACTAATACCGCCTTGATGCAAGAGCGACTCCAGAGGGAAGAGTCTTTACCATGTCCATGTACAGGTTTTAATAACCTGTACATTAAAATGTACAGGTTTTAACAATATTTTAACAACTGCAAATACTCACATACTTCAAAGTTATATATTCTGTGTAATTTTATTTTAAAACTTTAAACAATATTAACTTATCTATTTAAATTATGGTACTTTAAACGTTGGAGAGTTTCAATTCAAACTCTTTCTAGAAAAAAAGGTACTACAAGTGGATAAATTTATAAATCAGATTTTTTCAAATTGTTTATGAATTGAAGCTAACAAATTGAAAGTAATGTATAAACAAAATAGTTAACATGATTAAGAAATTAAATTAACTGTTAGAAACATTTCAAAGCTCCCTCGGGCTCCCTCGGGCTCCCTCGGGCTCCCTCGTGCTCGGAGCAAAAATTCTTATTGTTTGAATGTTGTTGATAAGACCTTCTCGATTCCAATCCCTGAAAGGATAGTTGTTAATGTTTGGCATATGACTACAGAAACATACTTTTGGGTGCGTAAAGAGTATCATCGGCGAGAACGAAAATGTCATATTGAAATAAAATGTTCACATTAATGCAGGAGAAAAAGAGCCCATACTACGTGGAGGTCAAGTGTAAGTATTGACTTACTGAGCAAATCTGTAATAAGGAATTAAGTCTTGCATATTGGCCACGTGCATTTGAGAATTATGAGGTAATTCTTTCAATTTTCACTGAAATATTGATGTTGGATTTCCATATTAAGTATTATTTCGATAATTACTGTTTGTAAAAAATTGCTACAGTAATTGGAAACTAAAATGTCTTCGACCTTTCGAAATGTCGAATTAGAATCGCCGCCAGCGAGTCGTCGCTCTCATTGGATAGAACTAAAGTGAGAATGCGAGTATATTTCTAACCTCCAGCGAAGCTTTCTGAACTTCTGTAAACTAGTTCAAGATAATGTTGTGTGCAGTGCGGTTCGGTGTGCTTTTGTCAGGAGAAACATTTGTGAGTGATATAAAATGTGCAATCTTTGGTATCAAATAGAGTTTATGTGGAAACTTAGTGTGGCGCGGGGAAAATTTGAGGAATCAAGATTCGGTTTTACTCAGATTGTGGAGTTGGATAGATTTCTACGGACCAGCAATGTCTCCTGCAGTGTAAGTACTTACATTGTAATATTATTCATGTATATGAAATTACATGCCCTTGAGTCGTGGCTTGTCTATTGACAGTTCGTTTTTGAAGCCATGAGAAGTGTGGACGGTGTCATTTCTAAAGGTATTAAATTTTACCTCCAGAAAATGTTGAAGATCACGTGCTATTATTTAAGAGCAGTACAAAGTTCATAAAATAAAATGACTGAATAATATTTAACAAATACGATACGATTTGAAATAATTGTGAAATTAAAACTCAGTTTGTTTTAATAAGTGAAGGTATACTGGATTGTTAATGAACAAAGAGAAATTCATTTTCACTAGAAATTGTCGGCAGAGGCCAAAAGCGACAATTCCCGAAAATAGTATTTTTTTCAATTAAATGAAGAAATATGTGTGGAAAAAGACAATGATCTACTCATAAAACTAGTAAAGATAGTTGAAGAGACAGCCAGTATATAGAAAACTGGTTCACGTAGCGCTCTCTTTTTCTCCAGAGAGCACTGATTCACGGACAGCAGGTAAAACTGTATGTAAGTCAAATCAAAACCTCCACTCAGGTGAAAAACCATGTTCTTAAAATATTTATTTTACTGAAATATTAAATATACGTTCAAATAGCAAACATTTTTAGTCCGGCCCGGTGGTCGAGATTGCTTAAACAGTAGTAACATAGCGATTTCGGACCGAAGAATCGCGGGTTCGAGTACCACCTTGGGCATGGTTGTCCTTTCACCCCCTAACATCCTTATTGATACCATAACAATAAAATCCAACAGTGGTCACTAATGATCTAGAAGTTCATATGACCTTCAATAAGGGAAAAAAATAATCATTTTTAGTTTTAAATTATGTATAATGACTCTCCTTATTTTATTTCGCTTGATAAGATTCCTTAGGTTTTTCTACAAGCTCTTGGTCCATATAATTGTTGTGTCATCTGGCGACGAGGTAAGATTAAATGTTAACATTTTATTCAATTATGACAATTCGCAAAAAGGTGCAACAAAGAAACAATACAAAATTGAAATAACCGTGTAACTGAAGACCATTTTGTACGCTTTCGGAGTTCATTAATAATTTCCTGTTCGTAATATATCATGCCATTAGACATCAGTAATGTTCTAATTAACAGCCTAAATTGAAATGTGCATATTAATTTTAAATTTCACTCAGTGATATCTTTTGAAAATAGAAATACCGTTCTCATTTCCCACAAAACGTCCTTCTGGAAAACGTATTCACAACGGCATTTCACTGTGACGGCAAAAAGCAGATGCACTGTTTTAATTTGGAATTGAAAACGCAGCAAAATGTGTCACCGCTTTAAATGATTCTCCTGCTGAGCAATAGCTTCCAATGAAACGCGCCGAAATTAGTTCTAAAAATATCATGATGACGTAAACATATTTACGCAGGTCGCTTGATGAAAAGGCATTTTTTGAAATCAGAAATCGATAGTTTTTGACAGTTAACTCGTTCATCAAAGCACCACTCTTTTGGGAATTCTGTAGATACACGACGTAATTTTCGAATTTAATAGTTTCACGGAACTCGCTTCATACCATCATTTACTGTCACAGCAGAAAGTGAATTTGTAAATGGATTTTCCAATCCAGTGCACCGCGAGAGTTGAAAATCAACATTATGCATACTAATTAAGTCCGAGACTGTATAGAGGCACAGACGAAAAAATCCATTAATTCACGCGTTCTATATGCGCAAAAAAATTTTAATTTAACGCACACCCCTCGCGTATGCAGATAGAAAAGTTTCGCCTCGAAATAATTGTATCATCAGAAGTTTTTAAATAAAAGTAGCAAGAGTGTGGAATAACCAGCGCCGCCTGCCGGACAGGTGGAGAATTTACTTGCGATTTCTAGTTATCGCGGCAATATGCGAGAGCGCCCGGCCGAGCAAGTTGTTGAATTTTGTATGCAGCCACGACAACTCTACTCTGCCGAACGTAGGAAACAGACCAACATGTTAAAGAAGATGCAATGGGACGAACGTGCGATATTGTGAGCAAATTGTGACAATTGTGTTTTAATGAAATGTTTCATATTTGCTGACTTGATTTGAATTAGTTTGTTACATTTTGTGGCCATTCAGTTACGAGTTTTTTCTGCGTTTCATGTCTTACTGAAATAATTGTCAAATAATTACACACACAAGCCTACAGAAATGATAAATCATTTTTATCGCCTTTAATTTGTATAATTTCATACGAATTCAGCTGTAAACGAATAATTCAGCTGTATTAATATATGTATTTTCAATATATTTTTATCAATACGCTTAAAAACTATTACTTCTTTTCACTTCTTATTGATTGAAAAGTGTTACTTTACGATACACTCAGTACCTTTTAGGAATTTGACGAACGCTTACCATCAAAAAATAAATACGAGTACAACAAACTAAACGGAATGAATCAACATGGCTGCCATTTCGCGTATTGTCAATGATTCGAAAAGCGCATGTATCAATTAATTCTTGCGAAAAAATACGTACGCCACTCGTAGGTAATTGTTTCTGGCATACTCATTTCAAAATTTAATTCGTATGCAAAACACTCACTTTCTGTACGAGTTACGAAAACAACTACTTGAAAATGCTTTCTATTGTGCTTTCCTTATTTAAAATTTAAAAAAAAGACGCCATGCCAAAAATGTACAAAAAAAAAAGAGTGAAAATTAACCAACGGCTAACAACTACCGTGATAACTAGCCAAGGGAAGGGGAGGACGAAAAAGCTTCAGTATACTCTCTCACCTCCTCTTACCAATTGAATGCGTGAATAATCATTATTATTTTTCATGCTAATTTGATGATTCTAATTATATTAAAAATTGAAGCGTAAGGTTTTCATATGTTATTAATTAAATCCAATTCCAGGAATTAGTTAAATGGCTAGTCATGGTTATCATGTAATATTGAAGGGATACACAATAAGAATAAAATAATTGTTAATTTTTTTAAGAAAAACACATTTCGACTGACAAGCTAGCATCAGTTTTCCATTATCTCAGAAGTTAAGTAATACTAAACGAAATAAGTAATTCAAATATCAGTATCTTTCTTTTTTGTATCATTTAATTTGCCTAGGAATAATTCATCAATAGTATCAATAGAAATAAGTTCATTCAATTCAGTTTTTGTGTAATGTTTATAAGTATTTATGATTCTTTGGACGCATTTGATAAAAATGTTTTTTGAAGACCACACAAAATATTTCCAAGAAAAGTTACTTCATTCTTGTCGCATTTAGTGCATTTTCGATAAGGCTGTTGCAACGACAAACTTGGATTGCCCCACTGCATTTTGAAAAATAGATACCCGTTTACTAGTGTAATTTATTGTGGCTTAAATTACTCGTGCCGTGCCACTTCCTTTCTTTCTCACTGGTGACTTTTCTCTAATGGTGTTGCTAATGTCAGACGTTCGCTCGTTAATTTAACTTTGGATGTTGATGAATGGCACAGACTTCAGTTAGTATGCTCTGATGTCCTGTCGTCTTGTGTACATTAGTGTCCCGCTACTCTTTGTTTGAAGAATTGAGTGTCTAATATATCAGAAATTTCCCTTCAACGAACGCAAATGAAATATTTCCATTCAGGCAAATAATCTACATTTTCGGAAGTTTTCGACTATAGAAATCGTAGTCTTGTAATCAAGTGCAAGAAATACGTTTATGTATTCTGAAGGGGGCTGAGTTTTGTTTGAAAATGACAGCCGTTTTATATACCTGCCCAAAACATTTCACACAAGATACAGAAATTGCTTAGGGTAGCTGTAGGAACGTATTTTGTTTCCAGGAGAAAGGACACATTTCACTTCAATATAATTTGTTTACTGGTGAAGATGTACTGTTTAAAACCTTCACACGGTTATAAATAGTTTTATTTTTGAACTTTTTGTTTTCTGTTTCCAGCATAACTCCCAAACACTGAATATTAAAACTCTATTTATTCAGAATATCTTCCTTTATTCCCCAAGTTCTATTATTATTATTATTATTATTATTATTATTATTATTATTATTATTATTACTATTATTATTATTTAATTTTAAATTTTCATTACCATTAATATGTTTTTAATATAAACTAAAATAAACCTTGGGAGTGATTCTTTTAAAAATTTACATTAGTTAATTGAATTGCAAAATGTATCTCGACTATTCACTTCTAATGTCTAGTGCCAATATTATTTTGATTAGAAATTCAGCAATATTCCTGACCTGGTATGATACACCAAGCCTTTTCTGAAAGACTTACAGTATATTTATGATTATCATATCAGAAACGATACTACCTGTTTCTTATTGTGAATAGTATGAACTCTCCCCCCCCCCCCAAACAGATGAACTTTTCCCTATGAAGGCTCTGGGCTGCCCGGGTGACGCCTCGTCGAGGACAGTGATGCCGACGTTTCGACCATCATATCGTGGTCTTCTTAGGGCTGGAGTGTTGAGAGCCTTGACGAAACTCTGGCCTCTGGCCGTGGAAGCGTACAGTTGCATCAAACTTTTCGTGGTGTTTATTAGAGATCAAACAAGAACTTTGATTTTTGCATAAACGAAGATAGAATAATAATAATAATAATAATAATAATAATAATAATAATAATAATAATAATAAAAATTAATGAAGTTAATCGATTTTAAAACTTTTATTGACCCAAGATAATTGCGTATTATTTGTTTTATTTTTTCATGTTCTGAATCGCGAACTAGATTTAACACTACACAAATCCAAAACTTCAAATCATGTCTACGTGGTATGAAATTAATTGAATTGGTTAGATATACAAATATTTTACTTTAAAAAAACACTTCTGAGTATCCAATTCGAAATAATTGTTTTACATCAGTACTAACATTTAGTTTTCACGGAAACTGCCAAGAAATTTAAAAACCATTTTACAATTGTTATTCACTTTTTAATTGCGTACATCACAGTCATTTATGAAACGTAAGTGTTCCCCCATAAATGCAATTGCTTACCTACAGGCCCAGGAAGGGTTAACGACCCAGATAACAGATGGCACAGCGAATTACTAGAAACAACTGTTATGGTCGATCATAAAGCACCGCAAACTTACATGCGGACTTCTCCATAAACGACTCGTTCCCGCGAATTCATTAATGACGTTGTTTTCATCCCGCCCCCTGGCACCACCCTTTTAATTTGTTCGCCGCCGCAAACAGCGCTCTTTCGCATCGCCAACATGTTCTTAAATTGAGACGTCTGTTATGCCCGTTTAAAACCTTTACGAGCCATTAGAATAACTGGAACGGCTTTCTGATAATCGCACGTGAGAAATTTAACGACCGCAGGTGGGAAATACGACAGGAAAGCCGGGGCAGGGGTCTCGTAAAACCCCCGACAGGGAATGGAACTCCGGATCAACCGCGAGAAAATCTCTCCCCTCTCCCCCCCCCTCCCCACTTCTGCGTCTATACGTATAGGAGGCGCTGGCGCCGTGGAGCTAGCTGGTCGAGCAAGGCTCCTAAAACTCTTTTCAAAAGCGATCTTGATGGCGTAATCTGGATTGTAAACAAGATAGCGGCGTGGGCAGTGGAGGGGTACAATGCCGCCATTGTTCGGAAATTCCAAATAAAAGGAGGCGCAATTGAATGAAACGTTCCTCGGGTGGCGTTTAGGCGTGAGTTACTGCGCGCGCGAGCAGCCGGAGGCGGCAGCGGCGTCTTTGCGGCGCTGCACAATGGGGCAAAGGAGTAAAACTAGAGGGAAAATCAGAAATTTTTTTCTTTGTTAGAATGAAAAGGAAGATTTTTGTTTAAATGAGTGGTATTATTCAGGAGAGCGGGTCGAGACGTTTTGGTGGTTTGGACGGTGGTTTTTACACTCCGATAAAAAAAAATGAAGATTTTGGGTCAGTTTATTTATTTTATTGTTCGAGACTGACAGATACTCGCTTCTTAAAGATTTATACACGCAGAAACTTCGTTATTATAGGCTATATCTTCAGTCACCACCTTTTAAGGATTGCGTCTTTAGTACGAGCAGACCCCACTGGCTACATTGATTTCATAAATGACACATACATACTGCACCTATTATGAAAGAAACTAGAAGTGTACACGTTTTTCTACCTAGTTTGCAATTGCAGCTCGATAAGATTTCGTTATCATTTTACAAATGTTGAGTATCCACTGTTTACATTTTTCATTCTTTTCTAACGTACGGGATGTAGCAAATTGTAGCCCTTTAATGCCGTTTAAACAAACGTTCTCCTTTTCTCAATGATTGTAAGTCAATTGATAAAGGTAGTAACTATATTATCCATTACAATAAATTTGATATGATATATTATAAATAGATATGATATTTTGGTTACTATTTTTTCCCTATTTTTAACATTGCAAGGATTTATTAGTACTTTTAGGTGTAATTGCATATCCATATGTGTAGTGAATAACTTGGTTCCTAAAGAATCGTTTCTTATTCGGTATATTGTATCTCACAGTAAAATTTCGTTCTAATGTGAAACTTTCTCGTTATTTCATATTCTGGGAGACCAACGACCATGTAAACAGGAGTCAGGCCTTCCAAACATGGGGAATATGAATTTTTCTGAATCGGCCCCACTGTGCGATGGCGGACGCAGCAGCGCGGCTGCGGCGGCGGTGGAGGCGGCGGCGGCGGCATGCCCGCGTGTGCGCGGCTACCGCTCCTTTATGGGCGCCATTTACAAGCCGTAAAGACGGCCGGGCGACGCGGCGTCGGGCCTAATGACAGGCGCGGGCAGCGCTCCTAGCGCCCGCGCGCGTAACTACGTCTTAATGCTCCACTCTCGCTCCGCGACGCGCGTCGCTCGCTTGTTTTGTTGGTCGCGATGTTCTTTTTTTATCATTATTTTTCTTCTTTTTTTCCGTCGTAGTGCTTTCTCTCTCTCCCTTCTCTTCTGTTGCTCTTCTTGGCTGCGTTGTTGTTGTAGTTGTACTAGTGCGGGGTGATGGTGATGTCGGTGGTGTTATTTTTGTTCTTTTTTTTCCCCGAGTTAGTTTCAGTTCTCTCGCCCGGGCCCGGGCTACTGACGGGGCTGTTTAGCGGTAGCGATATCTTCATTGCCGTGAGCGGGGACCGCGTGGCTGGTACGCGCCCGGATACACCGGAGGGATCGTCGTAAAAGTGTTGCTACGATCGACCGACCGGCATGTGCTCGAGGTGGTGTATGCTGAATGCTAATACGGGGTTATTGGTGCGCTGTTAAAGGAGGGTAATATGGCTCCATTTGATGATTTACGAGGGCTTGCGAGATCGTGAAGTAGGTATTTATTTTGCTCTTAGGTTTAATATAATATTAATTAAATTTCATGAGGCATTAGCATTAAATCGGAATTCACTGTTGATATACGAACTCTTATGAAAGTTTTGAAACGGTTTGTTAGCAAATTAAGTTTATTTTTGTGCCGGAAATGTTCTGTCCATGCCATACATTGAAAAGCCATTAAGAAGTCCATATCTACTAACTTCATATTAAAAATGGTGCCTCTAATTTTCGAAAAAAAATGAAGTTTCACTTTCATATCGATGTGTGTTTTCTAAATTTGCAGCGTTTCCATAATATTGCCCAGAAAGAAACAGTAGACTTCTGAATGACATGAAAACAAACGCATTACAATTTAAGGGATCTTTTCGTTTACTGTTTTGAATTAGGCAAAATATTAAATCCAAGATTATGTTTTGTATTTTTACTTAATTTGTGGTCAGATGACACAAGTTAAAGTGACATTAAAAAGTGTTTTATGATAAAAAAATATACTTTTTATAGTTTAGTGACGAACAATATAACTTTCATCAAACTGTGCCTCGCTACATTTCATCGACTCAATGCCGCAGTAATTTTCACCATCTGGAATTTAGTTTCGGGAAAACAATTAGAACATTTCATCTTCAATTTTCATCATTTTATCTTCAGCGATCAGAACAATTTCAACTGTTTCGTATTATCGAGTAAATTATTCGATATAAAGAATTTTAGAATAATTGTAAGAAAACGGAGTTTCCTTCTACCTACGCATAGGCCTACAGTTACATTAGTACGTTCTAAAGGAACTCCGGGAGTTCGAAAAGAACAATTTATTACACTCTATGGTTAATTAATAGCTATCAACGGGTAAGTGCACATGACTTAACTTCTGTTATTTTATATGGTAATATTCTGATTTAAAGATTGTATTACCACGAAAATACTTTATTATTTATATTTATTAATTTATATTCCATAAAATGTAATAATATACTGAAATGAAATACTCGCACACATAGGCTAGACGCAGTCACACCCACGACGTATGTTTTCCTAATAGCCTCACACTTGCAAGCTGCATGTCTAGAGTTGCAGGGAGCTGTGTGTCGCAAACCAGATGAACCCGCACAGTGCAGCGGAGTGGGGTCTGACTCGCAGGCCACGAGAGCGCGGTGTAATCCCTCCGCCAGCAGCGCTTCCGCCCCCCCCCCTCGGTGGAATGGGGCCCAGCGCCGACCGCCCCTCCCCCACTGGCCACGCCTCCCGCCATGTCACCTCTACCGCTGTCACCTCTATCATCTCGTCGTGCTTGCTAAGTTGACACTGGCTCCTTTGACCCTGCCATTCCCAACCCCATTCATCCATTCCCATGTATACTTTACGTGCATCTATCCTGATGACAACTGCCTCGTGCTCTTCCTCCCTCACTCCCGTCCTTCTCTTCTTCCTTCCTTTTTTCTTCTCTCTGTGCTCTTCCTCCAACTGCCCACCTCCTCTATTTCTCACTTCTCATCTTCCTTACTCTCATATTCCTTTTCCAATTCTACTCCCCATCTTCCTACTCTTCCTTCTTCTCTACCCCGCTCTTTCTTCCTCTACACATTCCTCTTCCTCCTTCTCTATTCAGTTTTTTCTTCTCTTACATCTCTCTTCCTTCTACTCTTCTTCTTTCCCATCTATCTATTCGTTCTACTGTTCTTCTTTCTCCTTCTCCCTCTTTTGTACTCCTTTTTTTCTTCCGAGTTGCAAATTCATAAGGGAAAAATGCATTTTAATTCTCAAACTTCCTAACTATTTGTCTGCTGTCCCGCTTACTTCACCACCACTTTCACGCCCTTCACTCTCACCACCATCTTCGACACCATCGATTCATTCTCCAATATCATCGTTATATAATTGAATGAAATTGAATTAAATGCCTTGAACGGGCGAAGCTCAGGTCATTAGGTCTGCTCTTTCGCCTCAGCACGCTCCTTTCACCATTTAACAGCGCAATAAGGTATCACTCGGGTGACGAAACAGGGAATTAGAATTTGATTTGAGGGGCTTTTACACGCAGTAAACCTACAACATGGGGCAGCCGAATTTACTTCCCTTGTGAAAGAAGGCATAAGAAGGAATTTCTCTCCGTTAAAAAGCAACAGCTGCGATCCAACTTGAACCCACGAATTTGGATATAACAGTCTTATACTCTAACCACTACACTATCGAAGCCACTTTATGCAAGTTACTATCGCCGCCAGCGTTGCGCCTCGCCAGCAGGCGAGAGCCGAGGTAGGCTGAGCCCCGAAGCCGCGCCAGGCCGCGCCGGCAACGAGGCCGTTCTACGCCACGGACCAGCCAGCGCTATTACGCGGTCGGAGCACGCGGCACCGCCGCCGCCGCTTCCAACCGCATGAAGGATCCCTTGTTATAGCGAAATCAAATAAACAGGATTACCCTGGCGAGGATAACAAATTAGGCGCAAAATTACGTGATTTACCCTTAGCCCGCGCTTGTTATTTAGCGCACGGCCTTGGAGGGCGCGGGCTTAACGATATCGAATAACGACCCCGCACGCCCGAGGGGCGCCGCCGTATTTCGTTACATGGCGCATAACAAAGTCGGTCATTGTTAAGGTATTAGGGGCGGCGTAACCGGGCGACGCCTCCGCAAGATGGCTCTCACGTTATGGACGGGATTATTGTCCTTTATTAAGTGCATTAAGGCCCTCGCGCCGGGCGACCGAGCGGGGCGCGCGGGGGGAGGGTGGAAGAGGCGTTTTATACCTAGCTCGACTCTCGCAAACTTGGATTAGTTCGCAAGAATAGAAAGGACAAGCGAACATATGTTTCGGGTTTAACTTAGCTCTGGCGCTCAAATGCCGGGGAGCTCCGTGCTCGATGCATAATTCAAAACTGCGGCCGGGGAGATGGGCAGGCGGGACAGGGACAAGAGAAATGGAATCTGGGATTCGCGGGCGTTCGCACCCCCCAGCGAGTGGCGGAGGTGAGCGGCTCGAAGGGGCGCCGCGATATCAAACATGAGAGGGCGGTGGTGTCGGTGGTCGCGCTGGTGATGGCGCTAGTGGTGTCCGTGTCGGTGGTGTATGGGGCGGCAGTGATAACGTGGGCGGTGATGTCAGTGAACGACTGGAAGAAGGTGGGAGGTCGACTGGAGGGTGGCGGGAAGGTCGACTGGAGGGTGGCGGGAGGTCGACTGGAGGGTGGCGGGAGGTCGACTGGAGGGTGGCGGGAGGTCGACTGGAGGGTGGCGGGAGGACGACTGGAGGGTGGCGGGAGGTCGACTGGAGGATGGCGGGAGGACGACTGGAGGGGTGGCGGGAGGACGACTGGAGGATGACGGGAGGACGACTGGAGGGGTGGCGGGAGGATGACTGGAGGGTGACGGGAGGACGACTGGAGGGGTGGCGGGAGGATGACTGGAGGGTGACGGGAGGACGACCTGGAGGGGTGGCGGGAGGATGACTGGAGGGTGACGGGAGGACGACTGGAGGGGTGGCGGGAGGATGACTGGAGGGTGACGGGAGGACGACTGGAGGGTGGCGGGAGGATGACTGGAGGGTGGCGGGTGGACGGCAGGAAGACCGCGGAAGTACTGTGGGAGAATGCGGCCGGGAGGTGAGCGAAAGGACGGTGAAAGGAAAGCGGAGAGACGGCGCGAGGACGTCGCGAGGACGACGGGAGGACTACGGGAGGACGACGGGAGGACGACGGGAGGACGACGGGAGGACGACGGGAGGACGACGGGAGGACGACGGGAGGACGACGGGGAGGACGACGGGAGGACGACGGGAGGACGACGGGAGGACGACGGGGAGGACGACGGGAGGACGACGGCGAGGACGACGGGAGGACGACGGGAGGACGACGGGAGGACGACGGGAGGACGACGGGAGGACGACGGGAGGACGACGGGAGGACGACGGGAGGACGACGGGAGGACGACGGGAGGACGACGGGAGGACGACGGGAGGACGACGGGAGGACGACGGAGGACGACGGGAGGACGACGGGAGGACGACGGGAGGACGACGGGAGAAGGGCGGGAGAACAGTATGTAGCTGTGGCAGTGGCTGGAGCGAAGGCGCGGTTCGTAGCGGGTGGCGGCGGCTGCGGTGGAAGATGGCAGCGGTGGCGGCGGAGGGCTGCGTGGAGATTAGCGCCGTGGGCGATAAGCCGCGGTCAAGCGGGGCGTAATCAAAAGGATTCCGAGCGGGCTAATGAATGGATCTACGCACGCAACCGCCCCGGGACAAGGGACGGCGATGACGCGCTGCCGCCGCCGCTGAGCGGGGGGGGGGGGGAGGGCGGGGCGGCGGGAGAGGACGACGTGAGTGCAGGGTGACTGCAGGGGAGATTGGCGATCAAGATGTACGGACTCTTGTTGAATGCGAAGATAAAGTACTTGGACATTCCCTAGCCTTCCAATCAGCACTGCCGTCGCTTTAACGCGCAAAAATATGCACTTTTGGGGTTGGCGTCTTTTCTGCGGCGTTTTTAAAATCGAGGTATTGTATCATTTGAAGATCACTACTCCCCCGGTCATGAATTTTGATAAAATACGTTCGCCGCTTTCTACAGCGTGTGATAAGTGGCTGCCCTTTAACCACAATTTACTACACTAAATCCAATTTTTAACTTTTCAGTAATATATTTGATTATGAAAGGAAGTGCTTTGACAGTTTAATTCTTTCTGAAATATTTTAATATATTATTTCGCAATTGAGTATCAGATATCCTACCAATTAGGACCTCTTTCCTAGCACTAGTAGATGATACTTCCAAGCCCCAACCTCCCGCTCATCGGGCCATCAAAGTAATTTCTTCTAAGTAGGGATTAGGCTCGCAGTAGGTGGCAGCGGGCGAGCGGGCGAGCGAGCGGGCGGCGAGCGAGCGAGGGGGGGTGGGCGGGCGAGCGTGGGGGAGGGGGCGGCCGGGCGGGCGAGCGAGGGGGGGCGGCCGGGCGGGCGAAGGAGGGCGGGGTCCCACCCCCGCGATTTTTCCTTGATTCATGGCCTAGGCGTCAAGTGAAGTTAAACTAATTTCTTGATATTCTACGCTATTGAATTTTAAAAAGTAATAAAATTTATTATTTACACTGCAATTGGGAATAACCCAGTGGCAGCTAATTACATAAATAAGGTAATACAACTGACTTGCAAGTGAAATAATAATGGTACAATAATAAAAACAATGGTATAATAATAATAGAAAAATAATCTAAAACTGACTGATTCATAAAACATTAAGTTACAAGAAAAAGAAACTTTTGTAATATAACTCCGCACTGAATATTTATACAATTAAGACCACACTGCACTGCACTGCACTGACACTGCACTACACTTCACTTTACTACAACCCTTAAATCACTTCCTTCGTTATTTCTTTGCCGAGCTCTCCACGACACCTGACTTCACAATACAACACTGATGCATCGCTATATAACCTACTATTCTTAGATAACTCCCTCTTTTACTAAGTAATATCCTAAATTCATTTCCTAAACTGTTGAAGGCTTCGAAAAAAGGGTTTAAAGGTTATTGAAGGCAATGTATTCCATTCCGTTATTGTTCGATTTGTGAAAGAAAATTTCCCGACATCCGTTCTCTTCGCGGGTGTGTACTTTCCTGTTCGGTAATAAAGTTAATGAGAATAGTTTGGATAAGCAAGGGTGTATTGTACGGTTATGTTACAATACGTCAGTTACTACAATTATGAGACATAGAACAAGTGACGTAGAACCAGAAGGGCCTTGAGGAAAAAGTATTTAATGGACTTCACATGGAAATGGAAGGAAGGGTAGGGAGGTGTGTGGGGTTTAACATGCGAGGGTTTTCGCACGGGTTCGCTACATCATAGACAACTAGGGGACAAAGAAATCCAGTAAAACCTAGTTTTCACTGTTCACAATAACAACTTGAATCAACATATTTCTCACTTATTACAGGCATAGTCAATAGTTTCAGAACGTGTGTCACATATACTACCAATTAGTTCCCTCTCTTCTAGCCTCACTCTGTGGTACTCCCAACACCCTCCAACCTCCGCTCATCGGACGGTGTAAGTCAGTGTTGTCAAAGTCGGAGTCCGTGGCACGAGTGCCACGACGAAATCTCCTCTCCACGCAGTTCATCACCTCGCCGCAAGAGACTACGCCATCACTATTATAAAACAGCGGGGTTATAGTTTCCTCTCCCGACGCTAGTGGCGCAGAGAAGATCGTTGCAGGGCACGATGCCGCGAGGCGTGCCACTGCCACCAGTAGGAGACCTTGACACCACTGGTGTAATTGGATGATCTTGGCTGTCCGGGTGACGCCGCGTCGAAGGCTGTGTTGCCGACGATTCGACCATCTTGTCATGGTCTGCCTCAGGGCTGGAATAAAGGAAAAATTCAATCTTATCTTCACCACTAAAAGGCACTAACTCCGCAGTCTTCAAAGTCTGAAGCAAATGGGAATACCTTCAATTCTCGTTTGTCTTACGGTTTGTGCTTGAAGAGGCAACTACTCATACATTTACCTTCATAGCGAACTACTTTTTCTGCCATGCTCAGGGCATTCCAGCCCTGAGGAAGACCACGACAAGATGGTCGAAACGTCGGCAACACAGCCTTCGACGCGGCGTCACCCGGACAGCCAAGATCATCCACATGACTCCGGCCGCGGAAGCCTACGACTTTACCACTGGTGTAAGTTCTCGTAGGCAGGGTCGCGGGCGGGCAGGCAGGCGGGCGATCGCCCCTGGCATCGGGCGGGCGAAAGAGGGCGGTGCCCCGCCCCGTGCGTGCGATGCCCGGCCGATGTGCCTTTGATTCATGGCCCGGGCGTCGGCCGCGCCGCCGAGAGGCCTAAGATAATGGAGATCTTCCCGCGGCGATACGGCCCCCAGCAGGCCGGCGATGAGAGAGCGCTATGACCTGCGACGCGGGCGGCGTAAATCTAATGAGGCTGCCGCTTGCGATGGAAGTGGCGGGGCCTCAGGACAGCGTCATCGTTGCGTTGAAATCACGCCTTCCTGAGAGTATGGTGGTGGTTCCAGTCGGGCGCCATTGCCCCCTGGCAATGTTCTGGGTTAAAACATATTTTATACAATCCATCCAGTAGTTCAGGGGTATTGGTCTATAAATGAAAATGTTATATCAGTTTCCCCAATGGACCAATTATGGACCCATACCCAAGAACTACTGGATGGATTCTACTACAGATGGTCGTGAAATACAGCAGATATTTTTGACAGTTATAAAATTGCAGAAAAAGATTATTTGTGAGTACATTCAATGATATTAACTGTTAACGTACTTTTAAATATAAAATGTTGAACTTTGTCATTGAGTTTAAATTCAACTATAGCAGAAAAAGTAGTTTACTATGAAGGTAAATGCGTGAGTAGTTGACTCTTCAAGCACAAACCGTAAGACAAACAAGAATTGAAGATATTCCCATTTGCTTCAGACTTTGAAGACTGAGGAGTTTGTGCCTTCTAGTGGTGAAGTTAAGATTGAATGTTTCCTTTATTTTGTCTTGAAACAAGTTGAATACATCGTATTAATATTGGTAATGTAATAATAATACATTTTCTACTTTACTGGCCTGAATCATGTTCATGGTAATAATATAAATTGGACACGTTGATTATCTTAACACTACGAAAGTGTTGCAATTTTGAAGTGGCTACTACGAAACAGAAGATAAGTTTGTATATAAATTTATAAAAATAGTAGAACAAATTAAATATTGGGCCTTTTTAGACAAGGTATCTATTCAGAAAGAGGTATGCTAATTACTCACAAAGTTTTCCTTAATAAATTTAGTACTGTGGCCCAAGAGTTTTCAGAAAACTAGGAAAATTATCCTGTGGCCATGAGCTCTGACACTAAAAAGAATACTTAGAAAAATAACTTTTAGATATTTTATTTTCAAATTGTTTGAGAACTAAAATATACAAATTTACAATTACATATTAATAATTGTAATTTGGAAACGCCTCTTAATGTTTCAAATTGCCGGCCTTAATTATTTTCTGCAAAGGCGTTGGAGCAGATCTGCCAGTGTGTGGTTGCAACCTTAGAGAAGGTTATCAGGAATGGAAGTTGTATATTCCTAGAGCAATTCGTAGCAAACAAAGCCGGTTTTGCGTATTTCTCGAAATTATCATGACATCCTGTCACTATTTGCTCCAACATTTGGCCACAGAACGAATGTTGATGAACGCACTGGACTCATAATAAAGGATAAATGTACCATCCCGTTGTAGCTATCTCCCGATCTGTCGGATTTGAGTTTGAGAATCACAAATGTGGTAGAAATTTGTGATTGAAGTATAACGAAAACGATGTATCGAAAGTTTTCTTTATGAAAATGTCACTTCAGCGATTGCGATTTAATCGTGTAACTGAACGAAAATGGAAGAACTTTCGACAAGTCATGAAATCAAGCCTGTTCTGGTATCGTTACTCGGTACCTATGGCTCTCGCGAACCGATTACGAAAATGTAGATCTCGCGGAGGTATGCCCCGAGGAGGTCAGAGATAACCTACGACGCTCAAGATGATCTGCAAGAGCTCTATACAACCCACGGCACATGAAGCCTTGATCTAATTAGAGTAGTCGGCATTCACAACTCGTTTGCAGTGGCAGTGTTGTTGCCTACGGAAACTGCCTTCGCTGTGTGTAAAATCTGACTGTGTTGACACCCAAGTTACGCGACTTTGCGTTTTTCGTGCATTTTGATGCTAAAACCGCAAAACTGGCAGGAGTGAGGATTGGACACTGGAAGTTTTATAGTTTTTCCTTTTCTACGCATTTCACGCATCAAGTAAAACTGAAAGGAAAAGGATGTGCAAAAGATAGTCAACGAAGTATTCTTAACGAATCACTTCATCAAATGCATTACTTGCTCATGAACGTAACTTGAGAACCGCAGCATTTTGCAAATCAACATATTTGTATCCATACCTATTTCATAACATTTCAATCCTTCTAGTATAAAATTTTTATTGCAGATGAAGAAACATTTTAGTTGTATTTGGAAAAAGAATATTGAGATGTTCTAAAAGTAAAGATACTACGAACTATAGTGCGATTTTTATAAATTTGCCCCTCAAGGCCCGTCTTCACAATGGAATATGTCACGGTATTTCGCGTCTTTCTCAGTCGTGCCGCCAGATATCGCATGAACGCGATCGTATCAACCAGAGCTTGGGATTAT
The DNA here is from genome assembly GCA_031308135.1 of Acheta domesticus. Classification (NCBI taxonomy): domain Eukaryota; kingdom Metazoa; phylum Arthropoda; class Insecta; order Orthoptera; family Gryllidae; genus Acheta; species Acheta domesticus. The sequence continues at coordinate 49,550,111 of JAHLJT010009419.1, forward strand.
GCAACATCTAGCGGTACGAGGGAGAAAGACGCGAAATGCCGTGTGATATTCCATCGTGTCCATATGGGCTTGAGGGGCGGAGTTACAAAAATCGCACTATATACATTGTACTATTCCTCATTGCGCTTGAGATTTGGGCCTCAACCGAGGCAGCGTTGCTGCGTGGTAATGCCCTTGCGACGAGCGCGTTGTGTGATCTTTCGTGAGCAATCTGAAGAAAAAAAGCAGATTTCAGTCTTATAGTTGAGATTTTTTTAAAAGTCCGATGTTTACACCAATATATATCTTGGCTCTATAATTTTCGTCCGATGTTTATACCAATATATAATATCGTGGCTCTATAATTTGATATTTTAATACTGGGCGCCATAAATGCATGGCTCTGACACACACTGTATTCTCTTCATTTATTAATTCCAAGTTACTGTAACAAGTACAGAATACGTTACTAGGAAAGCTGCTGCTAATCCGTTTCACTGTGAGACCGTTGTCGGCATCATGAAGTGACTCATAAACGTCAAGTTATAAAGTACAGTTGTCTGCAGCAGCAAAAATGCGTGGATGTGGAAAATGTGATTCTGGAGCAAAGAAAATGGACTGTTCTGATACGGCATACATGAATACTGAAGTTTTTTTTATATCTTCGCACACATCGTCAGCTTTTTTCTGAGCAATGAGTTTGAGAATGTAAACGTAACATCCGAAATGAGAAATTATTAACATAATCACATATGTGCTTATTCAGTCAAAATTGAAGCTGTTTCAGTTTCTTATTTTTCCTTCTTCCTGGAAATCTACCAAAACCATTGACATCTCTCGCACGGTCAGAGGCTGCTAAGATTCCTGTCAATTTCTGCGCGCATTACAAATCAATAAAAATAGGTGGCCCCGCATGATATTTCTTGTCCCCATAATTCAGTAATGTTGGACGAAAACGGGCATTTAATATCGTGGCCGGTTTGTAAGTTATTGATAGCTCGTAATGCATGGGCTCCTGCATTTATAATGAAGAAAGATATGTAATGATGGAAAGAAAAAGTACATCGCAAAATTAAAATTAAAGTTTAGGACTTAATTGCAGGGTTTGGGGTTCGAGTTTGTATTAATATAATTTGTAATAATCCATCTAGGGACTTGTAAGGATATTACAAGTATGTCTAGTTTCATCTGTTTTGGTCCTCACAATCTGTTTTGATCCTCACATTTTGCTTATCTTAAAGTAAAATTTGATAATGAACTTTAGCAAGGGATTGAAGAATGTCGAATGAATCCACAGTTATATGATTATTTCATGATTTGTTATCAATTCTGATTCTGTATTAAATAAAATTGTAGGTTATTTCATCCTGCAATCGTATAAAAGTATAATATTATTGCATCACAACAAACAGGTACTCGAAACCATAATATAAATGTTTAAATATTTGAAAACGCAATTTGCGATAAAAACCTAATTTTATTGTGCCCAAACTGTAATGAATTAGGATTCAGAATCTGTTTACAACACAGACATCGACGAAGCAAAATGATACACGAAACAAATGCGAAACATATTTATTGATTAATCGAAGCAACTGTGGGCTACATCTGCGGCATACACGCTATAACACTTACGTATTTATAACCCCGTCTTACTTCATTCATCCAATCTCCGCAGATGACCGATTTATGCGCAACGCGAACATACAGTTTATAGAATACGTTCGAACGGTCAGCAGGCAATCACATTCATAGAAACGTCCCGGCCGCCCATAACGCACGTCTCCATCATAGAACAATCCCAGCCATCAACCACCTGCTCCTCCCGGGCGCAACCATTCACCCGGCACTCGCGGCCTGAGTCAGCCGGGGCTCCTCCGATCCACGGCCGCTCTGGGATATTTTACGACCGGCCACACCGGCCGTATTGCCGTGTAAGCTCATAATCGCCACGTCGACTCCTGAAATTCGGCGTCAGCCCCCGATGACCTCATGCGCCCGAGAGCACGCTTGGACTGAGGGGGGGGGGAAGAGAGTGAGAGAGGGAGAGAGAGGGAGGGAGGGCGTACGCAGCACGGAGGGTGTTAGGGTGAAACGGCACCCCTCTTCTGCGGCCGTCAACGCCTCCGGCTGCGCACTGTCTACAGCCCTAGCACCAGAGCTGTCACCGGCGGAGACCTCATTGCTCCTGTGCCCATCCACGACAGCGCTGATGACCTCGCCGTCAACGTCATCAGTCGAAATGTTGTTTTGTGGTGATGTTAGGAGGAACAGGTGCAGTGGCAGGAATTTACCTTGGATTAAGATTCAGCAGGCTTTGGATCGTTCGTCAGTGGGTAGCTGTATTTAGGGGATATTCAAATTAGTGGGTGGTTCAAATTAGAGGGTGGTTGAAATTACTAGATGGTTCGGATGAATGTTTATGTGGTGTCACTAATTGTTATTAGATATTTCAAAATATTACAATAATATTTTTCTTCTTCTTTTTTTCTAAATTCATGATTCACAGAATTTCGAATTTTCAAAGTTTCACGGAGAGCATCCGCTTGTTGACGCGTTATAGAGTAAAAACAAAATTAACTCCAAGCTACAACTGCACTAAACAATGATGCAAAAAGGGCATGTGGTATGATATGGTTTGTTGAAGTGTGGTATGGTATGTTATGTCAGGTACAGATTCACAAAGGATTTCAGGGAAAGTTGCAGTTGAATTCCACCTTCACCGTTTCTTTAAAGTAATGTTGTTGTGAAATGGTAGCTTAGAATTTTAAAAAATGCTTATTCATAATGGAAATTTTCCTTTGAATGTAATGTGATAATTATGGAGTAAGTTTTTTGAATAAATTGAGTAAAATTACAAACGAAGTTACCCTTGGATGCTCTCCTTGGATCGACTGTGGTTCGGTATGGTAAAGCACGGTATATTATTTTGCAATATTTGATGTATGACATAATTTACGAGCATTGCAAAATGTATTTTCTGTTTACATAAAAACTGATAACGTTGTGAGATAGTGATTTCTTTATACTGGACAACAAACAAATTTTGAGAAATGGCGAATTTCCTGACGTGTCCAATGTGTTTTGGAATAATTTAATTTCGTCACAGCGAGGTGTTGTTGTTACGAGAGTGTGCTGAATAGCCTTTGTGATTTACATAGATATTTAGATATTGTGTGTTGTTTAATTCAAATTTTAATAATTTCAAATTCTTTAAGTGTCGTAGGAGTTCAAATGACGGAGAAAAAGATAAAGTTTTTTACCATTGATAACAAATAAAGATTATTTTCACGGACATTAAGTGCGAAATATATTCTATGAGAATTAAGTATTGAACGTAGTATGTGAATTGATTAATACGATTTTAAGACCGACAAAATACTCATGTAATATCTGCACTGACAGAGTTTTTGATGCAGCGCATATCTGATGAAAATATCAAGGTTTCAACCCTCGTAGGTGAAAAGCGAGCATGTTGAACCGCACAATAAGTCACAGAAAGTCCTCATTCGGGCCACATTGCCCTCATGAACATATTATTTCCATAGTTGCCTCCATTATCAGCGTTTTCGTGGTTTCCCCTAAAAGAAAAATAGCATAACTCGATGAAGCGGCGAGGCACCCACCCCCTCGCTGGCCGGGCCTGTTGACCGCACCCCGAGCCGCGCCGCGCCGTCTGTGCCGCCGCGCGCCCCTGCCCCGGCTCCTGCCCGGCCCCGCCCCGCCTCGCCCCACCACGCCCCACCACGCCCCGGGCGCGGCCGCAGAGCTCGGCAGATGTCCCGCGGCGCGCGATTGCGGCGGGGTGCGCGCTCCCAAGGGCGCCGTTGCTCACACCCAGCCGCGCCACCGGCCCCTCCCCCCCCTGGCACTGCCACGGCGCGGCCCCCGCCTCCGCTGCTCCATCCGCCTCCATCGCCAGCAGCATGGCCAGCCTACCGTCCACCCCACAGAGAACCCAGCGCTAACCTCATGGTCGGCTTCACGACACTCTCCGTAGCAAACTCCGTGGCAGACTCTTCGTGGCAGACTCTCCGTGGCAGACTCTCCGTGGCAGACTCTCCGCAGCAGAGTCTCCGCGGCATACTCTCCATAGCAGACTCTCCGTAGCAGACTCTCCGTAGCAGACTCTCCGTAGCAGACTCTCCGTAGCAGACTCTCCGTAGCAGACTCTCCGTAGCAGACTCTCCGTAGCAGACTCTCCGTAGCAGACTCTCCGTAGCAGACTCTCCGTAGCAGACTCTCCGTAGCAGACTCTCCGTAGCAGACTCTCCGTAGCAGACTCTCCGTAGCAGACTCTCCGTAGCAGACTCTCCGTAGCAGACTCTCCGTAGCAGACTCTCCGTAGCAGACTCTCCGTAGCAGACTCTCCGTAGCAGACTCTCCGTAGCAGACTCTCCGTAGCAGACTCTCCGTAGCAGACTCTCCGTAGCAGACTCTCCGTAGCAGACTCTCCGTAGCAGACTCTCCGTAGCAGACTCTCCGTAGCAGACTCTCCGTAGCAGACTCTCCGTAGCAGACTCTCCGTAGCAGACTCTCCGTAGCAGACTCTCCGTAGCAGACTCTCCGTAGCAGACTCTCCGTAGCAGACTCTCCGTAGCAGACTCTCCGTAGCAGACTCTCCGTAGCAGACTCTCCGTAGCAGACTCTCCGTAGCAGACTCTCCGTAGCAGACTCTCCGTAGCAGACTCTCCGTAGCAGACTCTCCGTAGCAGACTCTCCGTAGCAGACTCTCCGTAGCAGACTCTCCGTAGCAGACTCTCCGTAGCAGACTCTCCGTAGCAGACTCTCCGTAGCAGACTCTCCGTAGCAGACTCTCCGTAGCAGACTCTCCGTAGCAGACTCTCCGTAGCAGACTCTCCGTAGCAGACTCTCCGTAGCAGACTCTCCGTAGCAGACTCTCCGTAGCAGACTCTCCGTAGCAGACTCTCCGTAGCAGACTCTCCGTAGCAGACTCTCCGTAGCAGACTCTCCGTAGCAGACTCTCCGTAGCAGACTCTCCGTAGCAGACTCTCCGTAGCAGACTCTCCGTAGCAGACTCTCCGTAGCAGACTCTCCGTAGCAGACTCTCCGTAGCAGACTCTCCGTAGCAGACTCTCCGTGGTGGACTCTCCGTGGCAGTCTCTGTAGCAGCTTCCATAGGAGCCTCTGTGACAGATTGCCAGGCAGGCTCCACTGCAGGCTCGAGGCGTCCTGTTGCGGGCTGCTGGCGCAGGAGCTTGGGTCGCGTTAAAACGAGACAGAGTTCGAATGCCGCGTAAAGCATGTATCATGGCAGTTTTTGTTGTGGCATGCTGTATATTTCAAGTACACCATGTACAACCTCTGAATCTGAATCATTCCCCGAATTTTCAACCTTACATGGTAAAATAATGTGGCATTGTTCAGATGGTGTGTGACTTGGGCAGCGCCAGGCTACTGATATCGCCGGAATTTAGTAAAATCCTTCTTCTGTATATCACAAAAACACTCCAAGCACCGACACGGGCTAACGATTGATTGATTGTTAATGATTCTAGGCGCGTCAATTATTCAGGTCATTAGTCCCGTAAGTAGTGCATGCTTTTCCATCTGTGGCGCTGATGTTCCCCCCGCTCGATGGCCAGATCCGACGCGAACCTACCGTCGACTAGCGTGGTTTTCCCTCATCAGGTATCTCCCACCAGCGGGGCACCATCCGAGCAGGGAGAAGCTCTAAGCCCCGACCGGTCTCCCAGTGTGTGTGGAAGTGTGGTGCATTTTAAGTGTATATGTGTGTGTAAAGGGAGGATCGGACAAGGAAGAGGAAGGAAAGATCGTGCGCGGTCCGTGGCCCGTTTGTTAGCGTATTGCTCCGGCATTTGTCTGGTGCTGATCGGAGAAACGAAGGAAAACTACCGATCAGAGCAGCCGGCCGCTAGAATTCTCCTCCAGAAAGCGACTGAAATCAACCAAGCTGACAAGCTAGTGTCGAAAATCCGGCCGCCGTTGGGACTCGAACCTAAGACCTCCCGGTCAGAGGCACTGCAGTGACATCACTTGCCGAGCCACTCTAAGGGCTCATGAGTCACATAGTAAACCGAAATTAACTAGACCGACGTGGGCTCAAGAATCATACTGTGTTATTATTGCGAAGACGAAGGGAAAAGAACCCTTTGTGATTGTCTAGAAGCCAAGAGTTTGCTTGGTAAGGTCTTATTTCAAGGACCAGAAGGTATGGCGTGGCAGGACAAAAAAGAAGGGAACAAAAGTAGATTGACCAGTGGCAAACCCATCGTAAAAACCACGTCTAATCGCTTCACCCGCCCCGTTGCTACATTTATATCCCTCTCATCGCCGTCCTAACCAGTCGTCTTTAACATCATCGCCACTGTGGTTCTCACTGCCGATCCCCCCGCTCTCCCTCACGCTCTCCCTCACGCTCTCCCTCACGCTCTCCCTCACGCTCTCCCTCACGCTCTCCCTCACGCTCTCCCTTACGCTCTCCCTCACGCTCTCCTCCACGCTCTCCCTCATGCTGTCGACCACGCTCTACCCCCACCCTTTTCCTCAAGCTCTTCCCCCATGCTCTTCAACACTCACGCTCTTTCACGATCTTTCCATCCCATCCTCACCACCACGAAGGTGCGGCTTCACCTTCGTCAACCTCATCAGTGCAGTGGGACACCCCAACCACGACACCGTCACCCTCATCACCACCCTCATCGTCACAGTCGTCACCGTCACTGTCATCGTGACCGTCACCGTCTTCGTCACCGTCTTCGTCACCATCACCGTCATCGTCACCGTCATCGTCATTGTCACCGTCACCGTCATCGTTACCGTCGTCGTCACCGTCATTGTGATCGCCGCCGCGGCACGCCACCAGAACCAACGACGCAAACCACCATCCCCACCACCACCGTCACCGCACCCACCGTCGCCGCCGCGGCTCCGTCTGTCTCCAGTCCGCGCGCGAGCCCCTTATCGCCTGGGCCGCCACGTGGTGGCGTTGCGCCGCAAATGGCGATCTTATCGGCCGCAGAGCACCCTCTCCTCGAGTGCGCGCGCGCCCGGCGGCGGCGGCGGCTCTCGTTAGAGACCTGTCAAGTGCGAAGAAATTGGAGAGCGCAAAGCAGCGAGCGGGAACCCCACCGCCCGCGCGCGTTGCGCGAATATGAGCGCCCGCGCGGAGCGATCGTAACAGCGGGCGGGAGGGCTCCGTAGGCGGCGGCGGGCAACGGAGGGAGAAGGCGCTGGCTGCGGGAACGGTGGTTGCTCTGGCAATAGCGCTCGCTTTGCTACGAGGGTGGTGGAGTTGGCGATGGTGACGAAAGCGGGGAAGGGTAAGAATGCAGATTTGGGATAGGACGATGACGACCGCTATGACCATGACGATGCCCAGAACGGTGGCGTTGGCGAGGTCGTTGACGGTGGCAAGGTGGCTGACGGTGGCAAGACGCTGTTGCCGGCGAGGACGGTGACACTGGCGAGGACGGGGTCGGTGGCGTCGAACGCGACGGTGGCGACAGATCATGTGGCATCAAGAGCGATGCCAGTGATGATGGTGGCGGCGCATGGCGGTTGACGGTGGCATAACGCTGTTGCTGGCGAGAACGGTAACGCTAGCGAGGACGGTGACGCTAGCGAGGATGGTGACGCATGCGAGGACGGTGACGCATGCGAGGACGGTGACGCTAGCGAGAACGGTAACGCAAGCGAGGACGGTGACGCTAGCGAGAACGGTAACGCAAGCGAGGACGGTGACGCTGGGGAGAACGGTGACGCTGGCGAGGACGGTGACGCTAGCGAGAACGGTGACGCTAGCGAGAACGGTGACGCTAGCGAGAACGGTAACGCAAGCGAGGACGGTGACGCTGGCGAGAACGGTGACGCTGGCGAGGACGGTGACGATGGCGAGGACGGTGACGCTGGCGAGGACGGTGACGCTGGCGAGGACGATGACGCTGGCGAAGACAATGACGCTGGCGAGGACGATGACGCTGGCGTGGATGGCGATGGTGGCGGTGGCGTTGGCGATGACAGTGACAGTAGCGATGATGACCGCTGATCAAGTGGCATGAAGCGCGATGTCAGTGATGATCGTGGCGGCGCCGGGAGTAATGACAACGATGGCTAACCCGGAGCAGAAGGGTGTTGACAGCCAGCGACTGGGGCAGGGTAGCCGGAGGTGGCAGCGGCGGCGGTGGCGGTGCCTTGGGGAGAGCACCCGCAAAAGGATAAGATCTAAGACCATCTGCGGCGCTTTTTCACTCTGCTGATTTGTCATTTGCTGAACGGGGTCCTTGTTTGCAGTGATGGAGCATTCGAACATTTGTCCGACGCCGTTGTCATTTCCGAGTTCTTTTGTGAATGTCGTTCTTCTGGCGATGTGACAGATGCGTCGATTAATTCAACAAAGAAGAGTAATTTGAACTTAAACAATTTTTAGCACAAATAACAACACACCGTGCGTTCGAAATATGGGTGTTAGGAGAACAGAATTACTATGTCAAACATTTTAATTTTGCTTTACCTTTCTGTACCAACACTTGAATACCAAAACTACAAATCTTGAATCCTACTGTATAAAAATATTCATGACCAGGGCTATCCAACTACCAAAATAAACTGCCAAAAGAAAAATAGTATATGAGAATGGAAATATTTTACTTCATCTTATCTATTTGATAGAAGAGAAAGTTAGTTATTTCAGGAAAAAATGCTGATTATTACGTGAAAAACCTATTTTGTGGTTACTGTTATTGAAAAAGTGTATTTTCTTACTTTTGTCACCATGTATTGCTTTGTCGAATACTAGTGAATCCACGCGTTGTGAATCCTTTAATACCGAGAGTGGTCTCCTCTCTAGCTCTTCGTCGATATTCTTCTTCAATGATTTGAAATATGAAGTTTGCAGTTTTCAATCTCCATATTTCTCGGTCATCGTACTGACCTTCTAGTCCTTTCTACTTCCTCACTTGTATGTTGACCGTTCTGGTCAAAACAGGACAGAATTTCGGGCATTCAATTGAGAATTTGCTTCGTCCATCTCTCGTCCTGCATCCTGCTGCCTGTACTATTGAATAGATTTATTTTCTCGCCTACTGGTTATGATTAATTTAGCATTTTTAGTATTCTTTAAAATGTTGATGTATAGTATTTGAGGCATTTCTGAGATAATATTTTATCTTGGTTTCCTTTCAACGTCGTGTTAGCATTCAAAAATCTGCTGGTTTCAAATGCATTTGAACTCTAATTTCTTCCGATTCTGTTCATCGCCTAATTTTGTTATTGTTGATGTTTCGGAGAACTTAGTGGAATCATTTAGCAATTTCAACCATAAGTGTGTATACCACAAGTAATGAATACAGAATAATAAATCAAGGCGTAAGACAGAGGTGTTCCATGTCACCCATTCTTTTTAACTTATATTTTAATAACGTGATTAGGCGATAAGAAATGAAATTGAAATCAAATTTTATTGGAAAAATTGTCTTCAGTACATTACTATTTGCAAATGACCACGTTATCCTAGCAGACTCGGAAGAAAATCTACAAAAAGCCCTCTTCTCTTTAGTCTTTTTAACATCGCTAGAGATTTTAACTTAAAATTATCCACATCCAAAACCAAAGTCATGGGTTTTAAAGGAATCTTTCCTCTTCGAGCAAAGATTGAAGTAAATAATAAAATAATTGAACAAGTTTCAAATTTTAATTATCTGGGATACGATATAGCCTACGATCATTCTAAAGACATAGAACGACAACTCTCTAAATTCCTACAGCTACTTGGTACAATGAAGCAACCTATGCTGAAGAAAGTAAGAAAAGACACTGTTCTTAAATTCAATAGAACTATGGTGATTCCAGTCTCCTTGTATAGTGAACGGGCTTGGACAATAACAACTGAACAGAGAAAAAAGATAGAAGCAGTAGAAATGTGGTTGCTGAGACTACTAGCGGGATACTCTTTGAGGGATCACAAGAAAAAATGAAGGCATTAGATCAGAACTTACAGTTTTCAATATACATCAAATATTAAATTCATATAGATCCCAATGGTTCGACTATCTTCAAAGAATGGATAGATTGCGCATCCCCCTGCAAAATTTTGAATACAGACCCCTAAGCAGAAGACTGTAGGGAGTCCACGACTGCCATAGAATGACTAAATGAAACTCCTGGATTCGGAACAGGCCTAAAGGCCTAGTCCATGTTGTATATGACGATGAGATGTGTATACCACTATATTGATTAGTTTTCTTTTATTGACTGATGATTCAATTTTTAATTAATTTAAAATGACAATTCAAGTAAATTATGACAATAATTGATGTAAGTAAGGGCAATACTTTATGAAAAGGTTTATTCACAATTCTGATCTGTTGGGAAAAAAGACTCTTATTAGAGATGCGTAAAAATTGTTTCCGACAGAAGGGATACGATGAAAGTAAATACAGACAACTCTGGTTATAGTAAACTTCTGGAGACTAACATTTTTTGTACACTAAATCAGAGGTTCCCTATATCCGATGATGTCAAAATTAAATAGAATTTTTCCATACGGATTGTTTTTATTAATACAGAAATACAGCAAAATACAATAACAGCATGAACTGAAAATGTCAATATTTTCATTTAAAAATCAATTATTTTCAATTGTTTGCTTCGTACTTTCTCTTTAGTAATTTCTCTCAATCTTCTCCAGAGTTCTTACTCTCTCCATACTTAATTTTGAAATATCGTCTGTTTCTAAGTATCTTAATGCTGCCTTGACTCCCTTCAATGTCTCTTGCACTGTTGGAACACGTCCCACTCCCCGAAGGCCCTTGTACTCGCTTAATATGGTACGAGATGCTTTCAACAGTGGAATGATGCACGCGGATATCGCCAGGCTACGGCAGTAGCGCGCTTCCTGTCACCTACGTAGAACTCAACGCACTCTATCCCGCAAAATATCAAGTAACACCAAGATAGAAACTAGCAAGCAATCGCGCGTCGCCGCCGCCAGTTGTAGTCCACGCAGGACACGGCCTTTGTTTTCGCAGTGAACGTGAGTAGCATAAGGTCATCAGTGAGGTCTCCCTTGCGGGTCCGCTACGTTCACATCAGGGGAGTTTTCTTCGACTATGACCTTTGGCCGACAATATTTTTTTCAAGCTTCCTATTGTTGGAATTAGTGGCACTGAGACGATATTATTTTCAAGGAGGGAATTAATTTCCAGAAAGTTGTATTCCCTACGTTCAGTATTGCTCAGGTTCAGGTTCACTACAACCGAATCATCTTATGCTTATTTGTCATGTAAGTGAAACGGGACCAGTGACATGTTCATTATTAACGAGGGTTCACTATATCCGAGTTCACTATACCCGGAGTCACTGTAGTTGTATTCTTGAAACGTAATGCTAAAGAACTAAATATCTATATTACTAATTTCCAATGCGCCCAGAAATTGAAAGAAAATTAGGCAACCTCAGACTCTGTGAGAAATGTCTATGGTTTTGATAGATATCTAGAAACTAACGAAAAGATCGAAAATAATTAAAACATTTCGATTTTGATTGGAAAAATATAAATATTATAGATAGATAGATAGATAAGGTTTATTCTACAATTGGGCTGATGTTGCCCGGTGGCAGAATACAGAAACACAAAAGTACATTAAAATTACAAAACACAATTAACTATAAAAACAATATATAAAAAATCAATATAAAAAACAAACGAATTATCTTCTTCATTACCTAGAATATGCAACTGCATTTACATGCCTATACATATACAACAAATGAAACTACATATATACTAACATTTAAGTAAATAAACTTACTTACATATCACACCAACATTCATACATACAAACATACACGCTTACATACATATCATACAAAGACAAAGGAACACTCGCATACACACCATCCTACAAGTATTCACTCACAATCATATTCAGACAAATATGGATAATCACTTTTACCTACAACATAATAATATACAATACTTATAATAATTTTTACATTTCTAACACGTAAAAACACTCGTTAACATCACTTCACTGCACTTCACGTCACTGCTCCTCATAAAACTTTACCTAAATACTAATAGCTCAATACTTTTTAGTTTACTACCCATAATCGCACCTTTCACTTCACTTCACTTCACTTCACTGCACGTTTTCAACCTATCGATTAATTTCCTATACTTTTTTTCTAAAACCACGCGCTGAGCAAGGAAAGGGCTCAAAAACTGTCGCAGGCAAATCGTCCCAATCTACGATTGTTCTGTTTACAAAGGAGAATTTGCCTACGTCCGTTCTTTGAATTCTAGTTCTAATTTTATATTTATGATCAAATCTATTAAAATAATCTGGTTTATCTAGCCTTCCCCGTATTTCCTGCCATGCAGAGCCACCAGTGTAAGATTTATACATTACGCAAAGTCGAGCCCTATTTCTCCGATGTTCTAACGATTCCCAACGTGCAGGTATGTTCCTCCGAAAAGTGTATTTTGCCGCTCTGTTTTGTATCCTCTCTAAGCTCTTCTTAAGTCCTATTCTGTACGGATCCCAACAACTAGCTCCATATTCCATTACTGGCCTAACAAGCGAGGTATACGCGATTTCTTTTGCTTTCGTATTGCATTTTTTAAGATTTCTCATGACGAAATGCAAAGACCTCCAAGCTTTACCCACTACGTAGTTAGTTTGTTTCTCCCATCCCAACTTACTATCCAAGAGGATGCCAAGGTATTTACAGTGTATTCCATTGTGTTAATCTACCTATTCTCATACTGGCCATAACGATTGAATTCTCATACTCATTGTGTTACTGTTTTCGACACAACTAATGACCAGCGACAGCAATGCCGTGTGTCTGCCTTTCTCTCTCTCTCTTTTTGTGGGGCTTTTTTTAGCTTCAGGAGTTGCCAATTTCGACTATCCGCGCCGGGTACCCATTATGTCCTTCAGAGGGACACTTATAAACCTTTATACTAGACAGACATGCGGGCACCTGTGGTTATTAACGTAGCTAATACAGATCCCATGAAGGCAAGGCCTCTCGCTCCACGCAGGGTGAAAACTAATTGGTTCTAATCTTCTCGTAGCTTAACCCAGCAAATTGTTTCTTTTCCCAGTTCCTGACTATCAATCGTGAACCTTTATCTGCCAGAATTATTTTTTAACAAAATTTCCTTACATCATTGCATAATTTTAACAAAATTATTTTAAAACATTTTTTCCTCAACATTTTGAAATGCACATTTTAACACCTTTTAGTAGGTTATGGAAAACAATACGAAGTTCTAATTGCGTTATTGCAACATTTTAAGGTGAACGTTTGAACTATCTAGTGTCTTCAGCTTCGAACGCTGTACGAAGAGAATTAATTACAGTACTGGACTTAACAACTACAAACACTTTACAGATATTATGTACACACGATTATATAAAGGATTACCGTCTTTTGTAAGAGTTAACGAACGGCGCAAGACGACGTAGTCTATAGCCAGTTTCCTCACACGCAGGGGTCCGCGTGCGACGCGAGGCCGGCCAGGGGTCAGGGCGCGGGGGCGAGCGTTGCGCGCGCCGCCGTTCAAGCGCACATCCTCCGATTACGCGCCTGGCGATAAGCACCCGCCTCGCCCCGCCCGCGCCGCCCACTCACGCCCCCCCCACGCCCCCGCGCTTCCGCCGGCGGTGCCTTTGCGACACCGCCCGAGCCCCCGCCCACGCTGCTGCGTCGCCCGCGAGCGGCTTTTAAGCAGTGGAAGTGAAAAATACTCTGTAATCTTCCACAAATAGAAATGAATTTGTCTGCTTCTTTCGACTTGTTTCGCTTTGGTACGGAAGGGCTGAGATGGCTTAGGGAACGTGGGACAACTTGGTTGTCACTGCGGCGAATCTGATCGGGTTGTCCTAGGGTTCGAATCCCGACCGTGCCGGGTATCCGAAACCAGATAGATAGCTAGGTCGAATGTATCTACTGTTTGGAGGATAATTCTAAGTAATTCTGCTATGTGCCATGGTTCCTCCGGTCGATACCTGGGAATGCCGAAGCACTGTCTTAACGAGCGGGCCATAGACCGCGATCTCTCCTTATGTTTTGTGACGTCATGGGTACTCACAGCCAACACAGACACGAGCTTTTTCTGTACAGTTATATTTACAAAACAAATATGTACATTTAAATAGTTACACTTCATACAATAGCTCTGATAGATCTTCTTCTATCCCCTGACCGCGGGAGCGATTCCAAATCCGATTTAGAATCGGTTTATTTAGTGGCACTCGCCAGTCCTACGTTCGAAACGAGCTTCCGTGACCGGATGTCACATTCGGACACAAAGTCCTTACAGAATCGTGATGTGCCTTGATCGCAGGAGTGATATTAACTGATTGATGTGTGAGTGGTGGGTCTCAACCACACCTCACTCGGAGCTCGCACACAGCATCACTCCCACGTGACCGCAGTCACATCTGGGACACAAAATCCCCACAGGCGCGTCAACACGTGACTTGCCTCGCGAGTCCTGCTCGCCGCTGCACCGCTCTTGCGCAAATTTGTGCATCAGCCCGAGGTCCTCACTCTTTCTCCAGAACCCTCCCATTGCCTTCGTCTACTCCCTAATATACTTGTGGCTCACATGGCCTCCTTCGTCACACCGCTTCCCCCGCAATGCCTCTGCCCACGGCCCTTTGTTCAGCCTTTGTGTGCTTTCTCTAGGGAACCTTTCTCTTCCTGCTGTGGCAAGGAGATTTCCAGTTGTTAATCCCATTCCGCCCGTTCCCAAATAGCTACCACGAAGTTCGCTTGCCAATACGTTACAGTTTCCTCTCCTCACATACCCAGTCACACTTACATTTACCACACTTGTCGGGAGACAAGGTGGGGGTAAAGTAAGGTGAATGTAAGAGCTCTTGTCCCGGCTGGGGGTCCCTTCCCCGTAGTCTATTAGGCGCCAATATATAATTGATTGGTGAATAAAAGTAAATTCAACTATAAAAGTCATTTCTAAATACGACTTTTTATTACTAATTGCAATACACCCAAAACTTGAAAGAAACTATGCAGCCGCCGATCTTCTGAGAGGTATCTACTTTCGACAGATTCCCAAGTGCTGCGGAAAATAAACTAAAACAGTTTCGATTTTGATTGAAAATATAAATAGCACTGGTCAACTAAGTTTACGTTTTTATGTTAAAAGATAAACAATTTGTGATACTTCCTGACTTTATTGTGATTTCAAATCTCTTTACAGAACTTTTGCATCACCCGTGGGTTTTATGTATTCATGGATGTTCTCCGCTTAAGAAATATCTCTCCTGAATGTACAACAATAGTGTGTCCACATATTTGGTGATTATTTTAGCCATTATTCACTGCAGTGATGACCCAGTGGAAACGCTCCTCATGTTCATCGCAGACAGTGCAGAGGTTGCCAGGGAAGAAATTAAGATGGGAATTCAACATAGGTATTTTCAAAGACATATTGCATCCCATGCCCCTGGAGTTCTCAATTATTACTATGCGACTCCATCAAACAATCAACATTGGTGCCGAGATCTAGGTCAGCCGTTTTAGAAAAAAGTGCTCAGATTAGGAGCAGGTTACTTTGGTGTCATCTTGCAGGAGATTCCAGCTTTTCAATCTTGAAGAAAATAATTTTCCTTTCAGTATAGATAAACCAAGTTTACTAAAAAAATCATTTAGTTCCTCCTGTTTTAAAAAGTGTTGTTTAGTAGCAACTTTTATCACACAAAAATTTGTCATTATAAATCTCATGAATGCTAGCTAAATCTTCAGTCGCATTGAAGTCATCTGGTGGAGGTGGTATGGGCATGTTTAGTTCCATGAGGCATCAGTCGATTTGCTGATTCTAAAGGTGGCGGATATTTAACAGAATGTTTAGATTTTCAACTTATTCCAGATTTGTCAAGCAGGAATATTCATATGTTTTACAGATCTTAGGATCTAGTTATATAATAAACACTCCAAAAGGCTTATGACATTCTTTTATCCAGGCGATAAATAAGGTTATTTCCTTTTCCTAGAGAAATTTCAGGGGACCAAAACGTATTCTGATCGACTTTAGTGTCTAAGTAACTTAAAGCTCTTGTAAGTCGAAAAGACGAATTTCGCCTCTACCCTTTTAATAAAAACACAACTGCGCTACAAATAAAACAAATTTTTTTTTATCTTTTACTCATTTTCAAGACAAATTTTTCTTTCAAATACAGTTCACTTCACTTTCAATTCAATTCACGTCTGATAAATACACAGAAATATAGCTAAAGATAAATACCTTCTGGTCAACAGCACCTTTAGGACTATCTACGCTGAACAATATTTTTTTAATATTACAAGAAATGATGAGTCATGGAACATTTCTTACTTCGTTTTTAAAATTAGCAGGTAAAAATACACCTGGATCAGCCGCCATTGGTTATTTAAGGAAATCATTGTTGAACAGTGTATTGGTGTTACTCCGCTAATTTTCGTATTATGGATACCGACTGAATTGTGTAAGTCCTTGTGCATCACTGCCTATTAATGCTTACGTCACAGCTGACGTGAAGCGACAGCAAGTCTTCAAGGAAGACCGCGTACCCTTAAGTGCCCTTAAATATTTACTATTCACGTATTGGGTTATAGAACAGTAACTTCGTTGATATCTTTGATATGTAAAGAAATGTTATTACAGCACTCTTGAAGATTTTGTAAAAATGTGTTGTAGTGTTGTTCGAGAGTATTTTATTTGTTGTTCATTAGCAGACATTTTTACCCATAAATAGTAAATATATAAAACTGTTGGACCCGTACATTTTGGAAATAATGTTGTGTGGTTTTGTTGATCAGCAGATTTGCTGCTCCAGGACACAACTGTTTCTTATTTATTACTTTCACAAGATATCCAACGAAGCCATCGTTTGACAAATAGCTGAAGCATTCTACGTATGAATTATATGAATCGTATGAATTATAGTGTCCCATTATTTCAGGATTAGCAGTACGACTCTCATAGAAAAATGGTGGCGGTTTGAAAAGTAGTGTAATTAATAATAACATTCATGAAACGTCCGACTTGATTTGCGGGATCGTGGGTTGGAATGATTGTAGGCATCTTGGCCGTAAGTTTTTCTGCGTTTTGATGCGTCTTTAGTACGACTAATTCACTTCTTTGACAAGATTGTAAATATAGAGGTTACCGTTCACTCCCCCCTTCAGCCCATGTGATCAGTTTACGTTTACTTGTAATTTTTTGTAGTACAGACAGTATTACTCACCGACTTCAGTACCACAAACGAATATTTTTTATTAACCATGCAAGTTAAAAACCTTAGAAACATACACTTTTACAAGTAGTTGAAACGTATTGATCAGAGTAATCATTTTGAAAGGAAAGTTGATTTTTCTGTTATGTGTGCTCCCTCTTTAGCTACTCTTACGAACGACAGTCGAGGTGTCCAACGTCGGAAGCTTCGAGTTTCACCAAACTCTTGTAATTATTGTATTAAGAAGTTTATAAGAAACTAGTGGATAGTAGCGGGAAACGTTATTGAGCAACATTCTCTAATAAAAAATGAAATTATGTAATGAAAAGGATTAAAATCTTAGCGGATAACATTTTTAAGACGCCACAGCAATCGGAGTTGGATCTTTGCCAATTTGTTGCGAAATTAAATAATATTGCTGCATAAGTTATTGAATTGGAGTGTTCTATTTCTCAGTTCTTGTGGTCATTAATAATCGCCCTTTCAATGACTTTTATAGACGTCCTTTATGAAATGAAAATTGTACCAACAGTTCTTGCTTTTTCGATTGTAGCATTCCTGGTATGGACTTCACATGTCCCCGCTTTGGACACACAAACACGCGCGCGAGAACACGCAAGTACACACACGTACATAAACGTACCCTCACACACACACGAGCGCACACACTTTCGCACATACTCGCGTGCACACACACACGAAGACACACACACACACACACACACACACACCAAACTTGCTCTCTAATATCAATGCGGTCCATCCCCTGCGAATGGTTGTAGTAGCAGGCAACGGGTTTGCCGAGTGGGTGTTTGCACAGAGGGCGTCGAGAGTTTTGTTGTCGTGAGGGTAGCGGCTGCGTGAGGATGAACAGCTGGTAGTCAATGGTTGGATGAAGAAAGAGCAATGAGTGGTTCATTACGCAGTGATCTTTGCTCCAAGAGTAGCTCTAGAACCTATGTAACGGGGAGAGGGTTAAAAATGTATTTTTAATTGATTTTATTTATATTAATAACAAGGGGCGGATTTTGATGACACAAAACATCGCCAAAAATGATCGATAAAATGCTCTTAAAGTGCTTTTTTAAAACATGCCCTAAGAGCGAAAAAAAAATATTTAAAATTTATTATCAAAACCAGTTCAGATGAACAACTACTGGATACGTTAATGATGTAATTGAGGCTGCTACTATTCGTTCAAGTAAACTCAGCATAACGTTTGGTTTGGACGTTCTTTACTAGGAATTCTGTCTTTCGTTCTAGAAATTCTCTGTCCCCAAGTCGGCTGAACCGACATTGGCGCTGACAGGCGTCACAAGAACCTTAGATTATCATACATGCCGACAACAGCTGGCATTACAATTTCTGAGTGAAGAAATCCAATAGACTACTCAGTAATTCTGTGGAGAACATTTGTTGCCGTCTCGTAAATGTTATTTGAAGCATCTACCATTAAAATGATTTTAAAAGCGATTAAATCAGCGAAACATGCATTAAAAATTAGGAAAAAGGTAAAAAATGGCTAATTAGAGGAAATCGACGAAAGAAGCAAAAACAAAAAAAACATATAAAAATGGATCACTTCCTTTTGTCATAACAAAATTAATTTATAAACTAAACGGCATTAATCTAAAGTGAAAAGAAAGATAAATGATATTTCATTACAATCCGCCCCCTAGTAATAAGTATTCATTTTATTCATACAGATTTGCTAACTTTATGTAATTTGAAAATAAAGCATTTAAATGATATTTTTATCAATATTTTTCTTACTTCTACTACTTTTTCTTCTGATTGAAATTGATTCACTTTACACTTTATTGTTTAAACTCTAAACCAATGTTTAAAATATTACATTTAAGATACTGTAGTGTCGGCTGTATTAAAATAAATTCAAATATATCCTTTTGTAGTATATTAGTAAATGATTGAAAATAGTGTTCGATTCTTCTTATTTTTGGGGAGGGGTGTTCACCGAATATCCCCTCTGGTGCCACCCTTCCAACACGTTCTCTTAAATCATATTCCCTCGAAGCGACTGTTAGAATCTGTGAGAGTGCAGAGGGAACGCAGGTTCTGTTCCTGGATCACCCAACATCTCTTTTTTGTACAGTTGATTTTTATTTTTTACTAACTCATTCATTACAAAATTATTTTATTTCTCGTTTCGTACACACGATTAACTCTGTCTCGAGAATTTATTTGACAACTTACCAAATGAGTAGCATTATTACATTTGTATGTTATTAAATACTTTTATATGAAAATATAGAAAATATTTTCGTTTTTAAACTTATTACTTACTGGATAAAGTATAAATTATTTGTGCTAACTCGTGTATTTTGATCTCCATTTTATATTCCGGGTCGTTATGGTAATTCAAGCTGCAAATTTGTATTTTTGTTCTTCTTTTGCAATACGAATACATATTATTTAAATTAAGTTGGTAAAAAGTAAATGCTGATATGAGGATTTTAATTTGTTGAATAAGGACATAATTCATTTGTGTGAAACATTCTTCTCGCTTTCGAAAAAAATCAGTGATGGGAAACAGTAAGCAATCACCTAAAATTCAATTTTATAAGCGTCTTGTCCCAGTTTAATATGAACTGCATCGCCAGAGATGAAAAGAGTGCTTTTAATGCCTGACCCCACAAATCTAGATATATTAGTCCATCACATAAACTTCCAATGAATTCCTCGAGTTTATATGTTTTCGCTCCCAGAAGAACAACCGCGAGCCGAGAAGGCATCTGCCCAGCCGTCGACCACCAACGTCGCAAGTCGCGTTCGTCGTAATGGCTGCGACCTTCGACCCCTCGACAGCCCCTCTTCAGGATTCATATATTTGATCGAGATTCCGCCGGTCGCGGCGTCGCCCCATTGTCCCACAGCCAGCTCATGCGCACTCTATTAAAGATAAGAAGTAATTTCAAAAATCCTGCAGTAAATTATCATCTCCGGGCTTACGCGACCGTATGTCATGCTTCAGACCCTCCTTCGCCCCTCCCTGCTCTAAGATCCTCTGTGCACGGTCGATAGTCGACGGATCGAACGAGCGCGTTGCGGTATCTCGTACGAGGCGATAAGACCTGACGTCAATGGCGCTTACATTAAACGGGATTTTATTAATAGGTCGTCTTGCCTGCCCGCCCGCTGTCCCCCCGAGCAAATGAAATATCTCGGTGTCAGATCTACATCGCATTGCTTGTAATTGCGCGGTCCCCTCGTTGTGATTGCGTCCCCCCCAAGTCCCCACTCTCTCCCTCCCCTCCGCGCTGTTTCATCCCTGGTGTCCCGCTGTCCCCGCGGCGCGCGCCCCTGCCTCCCGGGCGGGGGGGGGGCGGGGGGAGGGGGTTGCGTACACAATGGGCGGGTGGCGGCTCTCGGCAGGGGGATCGCGGTCGGCCCCCCCTGGCGCCCCCGGCGGCCCCTCTGCGCGGCAGTACTCCGTTGCGGCGCAGCTGAATTGCCCTAATGAATTATCGTAAATTTCGCAAAAGTCAAGTGGAGCTCTCCAAAGTAATAGCGAGCGCCACTGCTGCGGCCGGGCTAATGGAACTTGTTTTCGTGTATTATTTCGGGGCGAACGGGTGATCTATAAGTCGTGTTGCGGAGCGCCGGGGGGTAAAGAATGTTTATGACCGTTGTGCACACATGGTCGACGAAAATTTAACCTGCAGAAAAAGACTCCGTAACCACAATGAAGTGTCGGAAGTCAATTTACGAGTACCGCATGAACGGTTTGAAAAGCACTTTAATATAGAACATTTCTGTGTTTCGTCGTATTTGCTATGGATTGTTGTTTATTCGTATTTGGGGAAACATTTTTCATGATCTTATATCGCCCGGGCATCCTTTGAACAAATGATGTTTATCTCCCTCAAAACTACCCTTTAGCTCAGATCAGCAATCGTAAATTTTAAAGATCGTTTAGATGAGGGGATATATATCGTAAAGATGACGGGTTTCTGCTTCTATACGATTGCAAACCAATAGATGTCACCGAATCATATATTTTTACATAAATAATTTATTTGAAATAAGATTAATCCGCATTAAGTATGTTCTCTTGGGTTATAATTTATTTTCAGTTCTATATGTCGTTCATCGTTCCTTGGGGATTCTATCAAAAATGTTGGTACTTAAAACATTGCTTAACGTTTAAACGAGAAAGAAAAACTACCTTCTGGGTTCTGCTTGTAATAATTATGTAAGTTGCAGGTAGAAGCGTGAATGTTATTGTAATGAACTATTAAATATTTCTTACATATGTCTCGTCCTGTGGCTTAAAAGTATAACACCTGAATTAAAAATTGCTTCATTATACAGTATATTAAGGTAACTTCAGACGTTAACGTATTACTTACAACTTACTATTTATTTCAAAACTGTAACAAATACTATTACTAGGGAGCAGATTTGTATGATTTTGCATATTTTGTCCGTTGGTTCAGGGCATAGCTAAGGGAAATTTCTCGACGTTTGGTTTAGAATATGAGGCTATATAGATTAATATGTTAGGGCATATTTGGGCATATTTGGCTGAATTTTTCCTATTGGTGCATATTCGTGTAATTATAAGCGCATATTTTGTATATTTCGTTAAAAAAGAGACTAATCTATAAAACGTTTCATCTTTTCAAAGCTTCTTATGTAATTGTGAACGTTCATTGATTCGAAAGAGCCAGTCACAGTTGGCATTTTTGTGTTTTCTGTAGATGATAAAATACTTGTGCAAATGTGGGATAGTTTTTGAGAACATATTTTTTAAACCAGTCAGAAGAAATCAACAAGACATACAATGTAACGTCACTAAGGTGAATATTTACTTCGATTATTCCTCTCGCGAAGTAGGGTACATTATATTACGATTGCACAAAAAAATATATCTTTTATTCCAAGCATTTCATTCCAAGAATTTTATAAAGACAGGTTTGCAGAAGAAATGAAATATTGTTAATTTTAAGTGCATATTAAAGGGCATATTTCAGACGTTTGAGGTCATAAATGCATATTTTTAGAAGCATAATTCAAGATTTTTTAGGGCATAAACATCCGCTCCCTATTACCATAACTATCCATTAATGTTTTTATTAGGTTTCATAGATAAAATAATGTTCTATTTTAATTTCTAAAATATATATATCGAATATAAGTTCAGTTCAAATATAAGATAAATGATGAAATAAAAAAATGAAATACAGGACATAATTGAAGCCGCAAAACCTCAAGCAGAACAAGTGCGATTGGATCAACTTAACAAGTTCAAAAATAGAAGTGATTCCTACAGAAAAACAAGAGCCAGCAGTTGTGAAAATGGGCAAAAGATGCCATTACTACTGACTCGGAGGGGAGAAGTTGCTGCAGTCAGCACTGGCAGGGGGCTACACACGACGAGGCATTATGCAGAAGCTCCATCGTCACTCCCCACTCCAACTCTTCCCCTCCCCTTCTCCGCGATTCTCCCCTCCTCAGCTCCCATTTCTCCCTTCCCCTCCAACCCCGCCCCCACTCCGCGCTTCCTCGCCCCCCCCCCCGCACGCGCGCACACCATTCCAAAAAGTGATTAGCATTTAGATGGGCCCACCAGGATTCGCATCATTTCTCTGTATCTTGATGGTATTTGAGCAAACCCCCATCTGTCGCGCCGTGAGGCGGCGGCGGCGGCGGCGGCTGCTGCTCGCAGCATTTGCAGCGGCGGAGGCGGGCACGTACACTGGTCCGAAAGGAACTAAAACGAGCACACAGCGAAAGGAATTGAAAACAAAACTTAAACTTAAAATGTGTAACACTATTGAAATGAGTAAAACTGAGTTCTATCGCAAAAGAGCGAAATTCTATGTAAAATATTAGGACATCATAGTGAAAATTATTTAACTCCTTAGTAGTGATAACTGGTGGAATGATAATAAAAATTCAACTATAATTCCGAGAGATACGCATGGATGTTTTAAATCTTGCAGAAATAGTGTGTCCGGTTTCCGTCATTTGCGACGGAGGGCCACATGAGTTGTGTAGTAACAAAAAATAACTATTGCAACAGTTTTTAAACGTTATAAAGAGTTATACCGAAATGTACTATTATCAGTAATTATTCCGCTCGGCGCATCCAACGCAAAATATGCTGGCAGTGGAATTTGACATCGTGATAAACGTTGAAAGTAAATGATTTCGGTAGAAAGTAAGCGGAAAGAAGGTATTATTAACATTACATTGTTAGATTCTCATTTACAGTTAAATTTAAACCTAGAAGAAGAAGAAGAAGAAGAAATAATGGAGACGATGAAAAAAGATGGAGATGATGGGGAAAATGATGACGCCGAAAATGATGAAGATGAAGATGATGAAAAGGAGGAAGATAATGACCACGAAAAAGTTGATGACGATGAATATATGAAGATGATGACGATGACAAAGATGAAGATGATGACGATGACAAAGACGAAGATGATGACGATGACAAAGATGAAGATGATGACGATGACAAAGACGAAGATGATGACGATGACAAAGATGAAGATGATGACGATGACAAATATGAAGATGATGGCGATGACAAATATGAAGATGATGGCGATGACAAAGATGAAGATGATGGCGATGTGAGGATGATTGTGACAAAGATGATACGGATGGCGATGAAAAAGATGATGAGGATGGCGATGAAATGCATGAGGATGGCAATGAAGATGATTATAATGACGATGATTGTACTGATGACTTTGATGATTGTTACAATGATGATCACGATAACCAAGAAGATGAACATAAAAGAAGAATCACTTCGGCACCATTTCGGCCCACTGCACAACGGCAGCAACTTCGGAGGCAGCGGCGACGGCGGCGGGTGGCGCGTTCTGACGTCACAGCGGCGAGGGCTCCACTTGCTCAGGGCCGAGGGTGCCGGGGAGGGGAACCAGCCGAATTAATGTGTCTGCCTTGTATTTACGTAACAATTAGAGATTTCGCGCTCCGATTCTCCGCACCGCCGGCGAAAGGCGAAACGCCATTATGCAGCGCGACGGACGGGAGACGATAAAAATCGCCTTATTCGCGTCGCCTACCGCGGGAACCGCCAGCTCGCCCGGGAGAGGCGGTACCCGAGCCCCTCTCCCCCTCTTTGTCTGGGCGTGACCCCTCTCGCGGGCCCCAGCTTCACGCGTCACGAGGCCGAATTGATTTTTGTGGATACACCGCCCCGTGTCTTGATTTGTTCCGGAAGGTGTTTTTGTATGGAGCGCCACTTTATGAATGCTTCCCGAGTCGGGGCAGAAAATTTACTCCCGAATGTCATCCAGACTGCTGCAGTAATGTGTGCGATTGAATGCTGGAGGGTCGTGCTGGACTCTTTATTAGACACTGATATTGCGGGATAATGTGTTGAGAGGTTGCCGTATCGAGAAGCTAGATCACTCATGAATGAAATTTGTGTAAAATATAATGATACTGCTCCATTTAACATAAATACCACTCGTAATCTATTGCATTTTAATTGCGTTATTATTCTACAGACGAGCGCAAAAACATGAAATATAAATTTTAATACTTGTACTTCATAAAAATCAGGAAATAAATTACTGTAATCATTGTTTGGATTTGTCAAATAGTAAGAAAATGAATAAATCCATTCAAGATTTCAACAGGATACAACGTTGCAGAGACTTCAAAATGTTGGATCAATAAAAGCCACAATAATCTCCCATATATGTCGTTTCGTGGAATGCTTTTTCTAATGTAACATCCATTCTTTTAAATATAAAAAAATGTTTGAAGGAATGTCCCAAACGTACTTTATATGAAAACAAGCGTCCTTAGAAGTAACCTGTGCATAGTTCGCGATTTTTCATCGTAATGCTATATCTTCGTATCTTCGATAATAAAACTAGCTTCTACAACTTGGCAGTGATTATTATTGTTATTATTGTTATTTTTATTACTATTATATTATTATCATTATTATTTATCGTCGTTAAAACAGACATCCCGAAGAAAAATATATACTAGATTCTAAATCACATATAACATTTTCTATAGTGGCTACTGTGAATGCGAAATATTAACATACGCACCATGATAGGTTTGGTCCATTGTAGTTTTTCCTTGTGCATTGTCAGTGAAAATTGATAATAGGGATTTCTATTTCGTTCACAAAGTAAGTTCTCCGGTAACAAAATGTCTAGTTCCACATCGCTTTTCACGGAATCTTTAATTTATCTGGTTAATATATTTTGAGTCACAAAACAATTAACAATTTTATTTTAACTTGGTTGTCAATTTCCAATGGCCATGCGACTTAAGAATATTAACCCTCAATTAAGTGTTTGGAAACCATTATTACGTAGATGAATTTTGAATAGCAAATCCATTGTAATACTGACGACTGGCTGGCGGGAACATAGAACATATTTCATGGCTTCGACGTACTATACGCGCACATTTCTAGATGTTATAGAAGACGAAACGTCAAGAAACTGGATTTAGAATCGAAGCTTTTCGATGATAAAATGGCACTAGAAATATTTGTCCTCCCAATTGAGAATTTTTTCACCTGAAATGAGTTCATGTGGACGTGAAATGATTTCTATATCATCATTAAGGACCTAGAATTTTAGACACAAAATTATGATTTTGACACCTAAAATACGTAACAAAATTACGAAATTAGATATTATTAGCCACGAATAGTGAAGTTTTAGGCACTTAGAAATAGGTTACAAAATGACTAAACCAGGCAAACAAATTAGACATAAAATATTATGTTTCTGTCATTAAATCTGCTCACAAAAGGATTAAATTAGGCACTGTTTATCGTGCAGGAAATGTCACGTATTTTTATTATGAGAGTTGCTAGAAGCATATTATTTTATTCACTTTCATAATTAGCAGTAATAGTATATAGTCAATATTTTCTCCAAATTTTCTACAGTAAGGCGGTGTCTTTCATCTATAAAAATCATTTTGAAAACAGAAAATGACCTTTCTACTGACATATTTATAGGAGCAAACATAAATTTATTCACTCTCTCATGCTCACTTCTGGAAATTCTTCACCCCCCCCCCAGAAACAACTTGACCACACGACCCGTTTAACCATTAACTTTGTGAGCTTCACCTTTCCTACTAGTAGGGTTTCGGCTGATCTGCGCCTTTCCTCGCCTTTCCTTTTATATTGACTTGGAGACCTCGATGTGTGGATGACAGACTTTCGGTGCATAAGTCAATTGCAATATTTCATCAGATAATATTTGCACGTGGCGAAATTCGGAAAAGTATTTTCGTTTCGTTAAACAAATTTCAAAAATTAGTAGCCTAATTAAAATAAGATAAAAGATTCTTCAAAATTACTTGTTTTAGGCAGTCGTAGGCACAAATACTATAAAATAGGACATCAACCACCCTTTTAGGACATTTTTAGGCACTATTAGATAATGTCAATGAATCTATTTTTTCATGATTCGTGAACATCTGCAATTATTTTCAACAATATCCTAAAGGAACTAAATAAATATTTGTCCTAAATAGATCGCAGGTCTACCATTATTGATCACTGTTTCCTGTTATTATTATAGTCTTTATTATCAGTCCAGCAAACATTTCTTTCCGACATCACAGAGACCTGTGTACTAATCACACTTTAACCAGTTTTTACTTAAAAATCAGTACTGCTATGTGAGTGTATCGTTTCTCTCAATTTTGCGTGCGAACTTCCCCCGGTAATTCTCATTCGCAGCATGTGCAGTCCTGCATTATGATACTAGCAACTGAAGTAATTACGTTTTCCAATGTCGGGTGTGTTTATTTCGTCTCCACCCCGATCGCCGTTTTATTAAACTGCACATCTTCCATTCGGACGAGGACTAAAACTCCCACTCGATGGAACATCATCGCTACTGTAGCGTATAAGTCCTAATGACAAACAGATACGTTAATTTTCTTCCTTCCCCTGATTCGCCGCAGAGCATGATGTCCGGTTCGGCACCCGAACTCAAACTTCGATTATTGATGCTGTTCATAAAAAACGCATATTGAAGTTAGATCGGCACCTCTCTGGATAGCAAAGGCCGTCCCATTTGTACAGGCGTCATAACTTTCAAAAAAAGCAAATAATATGTTTTATTTATGGGAAAGTTCAACAAGACTCGAATGTTCCTGTCAGGTTTGCGATAGAAACGCTTACAAGACATGGTATTGAGTATAAAATTGAATGCATTTTTAAAAATCGCAATACTTTTGTGTGGAGGGTTCGGGGAAAAAACGAGTGAATAGAGTGTTATGACCGAGCCAGACAAATGGTTACATTCTGTTTGGAACAGCGGCATGTCGCCCGACACAAGCCCAATTTTGCATCGCAGGACGTCACCATAAAAATCATTACTTTGGTGGCGGGGACGGGGGAAGCATAAAGGGGGAAAAGGCGTAGGGGACACGGTGACGAGGAGGGGGATGAAGAGGAAAAAAAATATTGGTCAGCGATGTGTATCAGGGCTGTCTATAGTGGGTTAGGATAAGGTAAAGAACATGAGGGGGCGACGTTGCAACGAGATGTAAGACAGGTTATGAGTTGGAGACAGTAGTAGCCGAGCCTCGAAATACATTACCACAATCCTAAAAAATGACTAAAAGAAAGACAAGAAATTACAGTAGCAGAAGAAAACAACATGCGAACAGTAATGTTGAGATGGAGGAAATGGTTTTAACGGTGAATCTGGTTTGCCTAAAAAGTAGATAATTTTTTTAGGTGGCAATGAATTGGCTGGATACGGAAAGACAGCGTTGGTGGAAATGTGGGGTGTCGTTCTAGAAAGGAGAGTGGCAATGGTATGACAGCGGCCGGGACGCTCGGAATGAAAGAGCGAAGGCGTGTGCAATGCCGAATGAGATGGCGCAGGCGATGGCGCGAGCGCGGGCAGTCCAGTGGCCGGGGACGATGGTGGGGGCGGGCCCGGGGGTGGGCGGCGGCCATTGGTCACAACGTCAGCGGGCGAATCGCGCGCGGCGTGTTTCGCTTAATTGAGTGACAAGAAACAAAAGCGATCTGCAACGCGATGCGTATGCGCCGCGCTCTAATTGCGAAGTATGGCTCCGGCCGCGAGGCGGTATATAACTTTCAATCCTCAGCCAGCTGGTCGGCACGCCTCTACAACTTATAATTAACTTGTTTCACCTGTCATGTTAGGAGGCCCCTTTTAACACGCCGTCCGCCGCCCAGCACCCCGCCCCCTGACCTCTCGTCCACCCGCCCACCCGTTCTCCCGCCCTCCCAACCTCCCTCTCTTCCTCCGGCCCGACAGCCCTCTCTACCTCCAGCCCCTCCCACCCTTCCGCCCGCCCACCTTCCCACCCGCCCGACCTCCCTTTTTACCCCCATCCCTCTTTCCCACCCTCTCTCACTTCCGCCCGATCTCCCTCCCGCTCTCACCCACTCTCTCCTGCTCGCACTCTCTCCCCCCTCCTACCCGCACTCCTTCCTTCCTCCCTCCTTCCCTTCCTCCCTCCTTCCCTTCCTCCCTCCTTCCCTTCCTCCTCCTTCCCTCCCGCCCGCACTCCTTCCCTCCTGCCCGCACTTCTTCCTTCCATCCTTCCCTCCCTCCTTCCCTCCCGCCAGTACTTCCTCCCTCTCTCTTTCCCTACCACTCTCTCTCTTTCCCTCCCTCCCTCCTCTTCCCAACCCTCCCTCTTTCCCTCCCTCTCTCCTTCCTTCCCTCCCTCCCTCTTCCCCTCCCTCTTGCCCGCTCTCCCTCCCTCCCGTTCGCACTCCCTCCCACTCCCACTCCCTCCTTCCGTCCCTCCCGCCCGCACGTCCTCTCTCCATCCCTCCCGCCCACACTCCCTCTCTCCCTCCTGATCGAACACCCCTCCCTTCCTCCCCCTCTCTCCATTGCTCGGCCATCCCATCCTTCCACCCGTCCGCTAGCTCTGCCCATAGCCTGCCCACTCAGTCGCTCGCCATATAAGCCCATCGTCCACCGCTTCCACTACCGTCGCCCGCGCCCGCTGCCAGACTCTGCTCGGGCTATGAAGCATACCGTGATCGCTCACTCCGTATACACCCCTCCTTGATGCGCTTACAATCAGTGAATGAGTGACACCTGCTGGAATCGAAATAGTAGGCCGACTGCTCTGGCCAATAATTTCCGTGGTTTCTCTGATAACTTACATATGTATAACAGAGTAGCACTTTTACAAAGCGTCACGGACCGGCGGGAGATCTTACCTTCCCCCTCTCTTCCCATCCTTTTCCGGGTGCCAATAATCATAGCAAATAGTTGAAACACCTTTAAATCCTAAAAAAAACGATTAATCCATCACTCTAATACTCTCACCAGCAAGACCGTGTCTGTCCAATGTTCTGGCGTATTTTTCGCCCTCCTCTCGTTTTGCTAATGTCACATCTCAAATTCTTACTTTCCCCTTTCCAAGAATATTGTTTATCTCTCTTTTGTTATTTCCCTCTTCTCGTTTCTCAGCCTAAAGGATGAACATTAAACATTCTTTCATTATATCTCAGTTCTCCACGTTATCATTTCATTATTCTCTAGTTTAACACACAGCTTCTACAATTTCGACATCTTTTGGCTCTGCTTGTGCTCGTATTGCTCAAACTCTTCAATCATCAATATCTCAGATCAGACAAGCCTCCTTCTGAAATTTTGTTCACCTGCAGCTCATTACCTCGTACCTACTCGCATCTTTTGTATTGTCTCTTCAATATTCCATCGTTTCCCTACTACCGTTATTTATGTTCTGCTATATTTTCCTGGCCGAGCGAATTGGCTCAGGACGTAGCGAGCTGACTTCGCATTCGGAAATCCCGAGTTGAATCCCCGTGCCGACCATCCTGACCGTGGTTTTCTTGATTTCCCTCTGTCACCCAGGCGAATGCTGGGATTGTTCTATAGAAGAACCACGACCACGAAACTGGCAGTCGCTAGCCGAATGCGTTAACTAGGAGGTGCCTCGAAGGTTAAGCGCATTCGAGACATCGAGATATCTTGAGTTTGGGTTTTTGATTGGGTGTCCGACTAGGAACCTCGTGATCTCACGGCGCCGAGGCTAATTGCCCTTTAAGGGACATATAATGGCTAAATACAAAAAAAAAAATTCCAGAAGTTCGTCCAACACTCATCCACAACAATCACCACCGTCTCCGTCACCACCGCTATCACTTTCACTGTCACCATAACAGTTTCTGATACCTGTGTGCGTTAGTATTACCAACACCGACGCCCTCACCCCCACAATCAGATTCACCTCCATGCTCAGACACGTTCACCGTCACTGTCACAGCGTCCATCTCCCTTTCCATGGTCGCGAGTCCGCCCTCTCCTCCACTATCAGTTGAGCCACCGCGCCCTCGCCCGTCGCCCCGAGCGCGCGCGCTTTCCATACAAGCAGCGCCGCCCCTCCCCGTCCCCTCCCCTCACCCCACCAACGCCCCGCGCCCCCCTACGCGTTTCAGTTATTACTCTGCGGACGTGCTCGGCGCATTATTCGTTTTATTCCGCGCCCGGCCGGGGCGTCCTTTTCCTTCCTTTTTCTGTCACGGGCGCCGCGCCGTAATATACACAACTAATACTTCTAACGTCCCGGGGGCGGGGCCCGGGACAGAGGCTCGTCCGCGCGGCGGTACCAGCGTTTTCAACTCCAAATACATCGCCCGTCAATTAAGGCGCGGGGAAATATTTGTTGCTGATTTCTGTATTGTAAATCAAATTACCCGCGTCACGGGAGGGGTATTCGCCTGGACAGGCGCCGAGTAATTCGTTGTGTTTTGCCGTTTTCAGACCATTTCTCTGCCCTCGATAAATGGCGATTGGTAAAAGCCATTCGGACTTTTCACTAGCTTGCTATATTTCTCCCCGAACTGTTGTTTTTAACTCGGGCTAAACGCGTGGCGTGTTTGTTGTCGTTGATGAGCATTTTTTAAAATTCATTCCACGCGCGGAACATAAATGTCGAATGTCGTTTCATGTCGAAATGATGTCCGATGCGACGTGCTTTATTTGGAGGCCGAAATTTAGAGCTCTGTCTAATATCGCAACGCACTTCACGCGAACACCGGTACATGCAAAGCGTCGTTATCAAAGTATATAAAACACGTCTCGTTTATCGGATTGGCGGTCACCTTTATTTTTTGTTATCGAAATGCGCTTAGTGTGTAGCTTCTACCTGGTTTTGTACAGTCTCTGGATTGTTTTGTTTGCTGATTTTTATTCGGATATGAGAAGTGACATAGTATTTTTAGGATGTTTGAAAAGAGTGTACAGAACATTACGTTTTGTCCGTGAAAAAGAAAAAAACTTATAATAGAAGTTTCTGATACTTCACTGTTTTATCTTTTATTTATTTATTTATTTATTTATTTATTTATTTATTTATTTACGTCAAAAACAGTTAAAACTGCGTATGACGAGCTATGGGGAGAAGTGAATTTTGTGCACGTTTTCATAATTCTGTGGTCTCTATCCTAAACCATATTCTAGTCGAATTTTGAATACAGAAAAGAGAGTTTTTTTCGAGTTTTGTTGACAAAATATTCGCTCCTATATAATAAAATATATTTTCAAAGGTAAATTAGCTATAAATTTTCTGCCCTGAACCCTCATGTTCTTCATGAAAGAATAATACTTTTTGCCGCGATAATATGAAAACGATAAGTGGAATAACTATATTTCCCACTGAAATTCAGAAGACGTGCACAAATAATGAAGTTACATTTATGTCCAGAAGCAAAACAAGGGACCATCTCAGCATTTGCTCAAGGATCAGGGAAACTGGACGAAAACCTGATCGAGATGGGGGCCATCAACCCAGAAACTGTGGTACAATACTTGTTACAGGTTCTTTAGAATTATACAGTCCAAATGATAAATAATTACATTAACTATCATTGTTAAAATTAATTCTACTTTCCTTTTTGATGCTCGGTATAGTCTCGAATTGTATAGAAACAGTTATGCAGCAGAAAAGATTTTACTTGGGACTTAAACTTTTCTATTGAATTTAATCGTTTAATGTCTTCTGGCAAGTGTTGTAGAGTAATGTACATGAATTGTATGTGAATTTTTTGTAGTGAGCTGTTGATACTGCCACCTGGTGAATATGATTACTACGTCGTGTGTTATACTTATAGACATCGGCGTTTGCTGAAAATATATTCCCGTCCTTAAGTAAGTCATTTTTGACAAAAACTACTGATTCGTAAATCAGGAGACAAGGTAATGGTAAAATTCCTAGATTAATAAAGAGTGACTTACAAGAATCACGTGGGTTGGATTTGCTTATTATTCGTACAATTCTTTTTTGTAATCTGAAAGTCTGTGAACTATAAGATGTGTTTCCCCAAAATATTATGCCATATCTCAGGCGGGATGTGAACATTGGCAAAATATACACAACGAGCTGTATGAAGGCTGACGGAATTTGAAAGAATTCTGAACGCGTAGCATAATGAGCTTATTTTGTGTTCAATTCATTTTAAGTGGGCATTCCATTTGAGGTTTGACTGAATTGATAGACCTAAAAATTTTGTTACATTAACATCAGTCAATGGCACACCGTTCATTTTCAATGGAGTACAGAATTTTTTATTTGATATGGAAAACTGCATTGAAACTGTTTTATTTTCATTTACTTTTAATTTGTTATTACGGAACCAATTTGACACGTCTGATATTGTACTATTTTACGGTTTCTTTGTTGCAAAGAATATTTGTATCATCCGCAAAGAGAACTGTTCTTCCGTTTCGAATCGCTAAGGGCATGTCATTTACGTATAATAGGAAGAGAATAGGGCCTAAAATCGATCCTTGCGGGACTCCACGTACAATTGGCAAAGAACCGGAAAGGTGTGTACATAAAGTTCCATCATTCCAGTAAGGTATTTCTACTCTCTGATATCGTTGTTTAAGGTACGAACATAGCCAATCTAGAGCAATACCACGGATTCCATACGAAGGTAATTTTGAAAGTAAAATGTTTATGATCAATGGCGTCAAAAGCTTTTGAAAGATCTAAAAATATTCCAATAGTTGCTTCGTTTTGATCCAATGATGAGGGCAACATCCTTAAGAAAAGAAAAAAATGGCTGTTTCCGTAGATTTGATTTCCGGAATCCATGTTGGCAATTTGAAACGCGTCGTGTTTATTGAGAAAGGTTTCCATTCGCACATAAAAAAGTCTCTCTAATATTTTTTGAAAAAACTGACAAAAGAGAAATTGGCCGATAATTTTGAACTTCATTTTTGTTGCTTTTTTGAAGAGCGGCTAATCTTAGCTGTTTTAAAATATCTGGAAAAATTCGGTGCATAAGGATGCATTAAATATGTGAGTTAACGGGTGTATAATGGGCTGGCGCGCACGTCTTTAACAAACAATCCGGAAATTCATCTAAACCGGCCGAATATTATTTTTTAATTTACCGATTATTTGAGAATTTCATCAGGAAG